>CANSZD010004241.1:1305000-1642500 GCA_947648045.1 Beta corolliflora
CTCTCCACTTCACAAAGCACCTTCCTAGGAATAATAAGCACATGAGACCAGTAAACCTGAATACTGAGTAGTACTGAATTCACCAGAACCAACCTTCCCTGATAAAAGATGTCTGCTTCTCCAGCTTCTTATTCTAGCTGTAGTTTTCTCAACTAGATTCATACAATCCTTCACTAATATTCTTTTGAAACTAATTGGCACACCAAGATATTTAAAGGGGAAATAACCCACTTTAAAACCAGTAACATTCACCAATCTTTGAATCACACCATGTTTCATACCAGAGGTATATATTTCAGTTTTGTTTTCATTAACTTCAAGTCCTGAAACCTCAGAGAAGTGTTGAAAACCTTGAAGCATATAGTAAACTGACACAAAATCACCTCTACTACATAGAATTATATCATCAGCAAAACATAGATGATTCAACTTCACCCCTGAGCATCTAGGATGAAATTTAAATTGTGTTTTTTCACCAACCACCTTTAGAGTTCTAGAAAGATACTCCATACAAATGACAAACAACAAAGGGGAGATGGGATCCCCCTGTCTGAGCCCTCTCTTATCCTCAAAAAAACCACAGCATTGGCCATTAATCATCAGAGTAAATCTAGGGGAGTAAACACATTCAAGAATGAGATTAGTGCATCTCCTAGGGAACTTAAGACCTCTCAACATTTCCTCAAGAAAGTTTCAGTTTATTGAGTCATAGACTTTTTTCATGTCCATTTTAATTATGCATCCTGGACTTGTGCTCTTTTTACCATAGTTTCTCACCAAATCCTGACATATCATTATGTTGTGACCAATAAACCTTCCTTGAATGAAGGCACCTTGGTTCTCAGCAATGATTGCAGGAAGAATTAACTTTAGTCTAGCACACATGACTTTTGTAATGCACTTATAGACAGTATTGCAGCAAGCAATAGGTCTAAACTCAGAGTCACTACTAGGACATTTAACCTTAGGAATCAAAATTATATATATATATATATATATATATATATATATATATATATATATATATATATATATATATATATATATATATATATATATGAGAGTACAATACATACCTAATACTAATAGATTTCCTTTCTATTTTGTGTACATACAGTATTACACTAATAATAGTCTTATTTGATTCGTTTCAATGAGTACTTTATTAATATTTAATCGCTATAATTTTTTCTAATATGTAATGAAAGATATTTAAGGTCAAAGAAGTGTATTGACAAACCACATAGGAAAGTGCAGAAAGATTGAAAAATATACAGGAGTATTAATGATAGAGAAACTTTTCTAGAAACGAGGGTAACAAACTAACAATATGGCATGTTCCAAAAAAGTCATGATAATTTGGAATACTAATTATCACTGGGCGATTCCGGATATTTTGGGGATGTGTCTAAAGAATAGGGGTGTGGGAAGTTTGACTTTCTATTCTTTCACATAAATCATAAAACTTTGCCATAGTGATATACACCATTTACTTATTAAAGTGATAGTTTAGTAGCTTCTCAACGATTTGCACTTTAGTCTTTAATAACTGGTTTATTTCCTCATCAGAAAAAAAAACTCATTTTTTCAACGCGAAATATGATAATATACTTCCTCCATTTTGAAATAAGTGAAACACCTCTCAAAAAACTTTCACATATTCACTCATTTCAGTACGGAGGAAGTATTAACAACGCCTACAAGCCCAAAAATGGTGTGCTTGAGCCTACTGCATTCGGCAAAATCACGAGAGATATTATGTATTTGAGTAAGCTTTGTAATACTTGCATTTTTTCTTTTGTAAAGAGAGAAGGGAATCAAGTAGCTCATAAGCTTGTTAAGTATTGTAAGGGGCTCCCCGAGATGTTAGTTTGATTAGAGGAATATCCTCAGGAAGTAGCACAAACTGTGATGTTAGATGTGGAGCTTTTGAATGAATAAATAACAACTATTTTCCCGTAAAAAAAAAAACAACGCCTACAAGCCCAAAATTACAACCCATACGCAAGAAGTGGGAAGGCAGCCTATCAAAATCAAGTAGGTATTATCATACAACAGTATTAATAAAAAGCCCTAGAACCAGCAGACACCAAAGAATAGGCAACAGTGAGTTTAACATCTTTGTCATAGGCGACAAAGGCTTCCATTGGAAAAAAAAGATGGGAGTTTATTGGTTTGATATGCATCTGAAGAGCAATGTGGGCGGTGGGACAGTCGATGACCAACCTGATTTCCTTCCCTCTTAACATGATTGATCTTTATAGTCCAGTTCCTCTTAACAAAAGAAAAACTCATTTATTGCTTTATTTGAATGGCCTTTTTTATTTTGTCTTCATAGTTTCTTGATGTAATAGTCTTTGATTATTGATATTCCCTGTCAATTTCAAAGTCACTGGTTTAGTGGTTTAAAACATGCGAAGACAAAATAGACTCATTTTGTTTTATAGTAGTATTATGCTCTTATATGCACATGCGAAATTCATTAATAATTTGGGACAATGATCATACGAGATTATTAGTTTTTTAGGACAATGATCATGCGAGATTATTTTATATTTGGGAAAATGATCATGCGAAATTCATGCGGGCTACACAAAAGCCACTGTAAGTTTTGTTACAGAAAATGCAGTTTAATTCTAGAAAGGATAAGTACCTCTTTCGACTTTCGTAACGAAAAAACACAACAATTTCTATTTTGGGTCGTAACACAAAAAATGCAACAATTGAAAACTTTCCATTTTAGGTAAAAAAAATTTTGCCAAAATTACAAAAGATGCCATTATTTAATTACATAACAATCTAATTAGAACATCCCAAATTATCATTATAGTTTAACCATAAATCAATTAAAATTAACAATTTCCACCCTAATTTAACATCAACCACCACCACCTTCACTCCCAACCCTATTTACACCACCAAAACCACCAAATCGTGCCCAAATCCACCACCAAATCGTGCCCAAATCCACCACCACAACCAACCACTTCACCACTAACTACCACAACCATCAAAGAGCCCATGAATCCACCACCACAACCATCAAATCGCACTCGAATCCGCCCAAAATTGAAGCCAGAGAAATCGTGGGGTGTTGGGGTTCGAAATGGGTTTCAGGTTTAGGGGTTCGAAATGGGTTTCAGGTTGTTGAAATTCCGGATTAGGATCGATTTGTTGATCTTCTGGGTTGAAATTCATGGTGGTGTTGACGAATTTCGTGGTGGTTTTGAAATTCTAGCTTTCAAATTCTGGGTTGTTGAACGTGGTGTTGGCGAATTGTGGGGGGCGATTTCATGGGGGTTGGGCAGTAGGTGGTGTTCGATTCAAGGATGGTGCGATTGTTCAGTTTCGTGGTGTGATTCAAGGGTGGTATTTGATTTTGTGGGGGATACGATGGTGTTCGATTCAAGGGTAGTAAAGGTGGTGGTGGATAGTTCGTGATGGGAAGTGAAGGTGGTGGTGGGCAGTAGGTGATGGGCAGTGAAGGTGGTGGTGGGCAGTAGGTGAAGGTGGTGCTCGATGGTGGTTAATATTATTTCCTCATTTTCTCTCTCCTTACATGCTTAATGCCTTAATCATACTCTTAATACTCCCTCAGTTTTTTTTATTTGATACATTGAGGAAATTCTCCCTAGGAGTTTGTGCCAAAGCCAATTGTTGCAATTATTATTTTACATAGGGACTAGTTTAATTCTAAAAGGAATAACTACTTCCTCCGTTTTTTTTACATGTTACACTTTCACTTTTCACGTATGCCAATGCAAAATTTTGAGGACATATATCTCTAATTTTGTATTTGTAAAAATTATAAAAAGTAATATTAAAAAATAAATATTTAGACGAATCTAACAAGATCCCACATGACTATATTTTTATTCACGTATAAATCACAAACGATGGTCAAAGTGAAATTTATAAATAGTGTAACATGTAAAAGAAACGGAGGAAGTAGATTAATTCTTCCAAATAGTTTGTTTGTACAAACCAAACCTCTAACTAGAAGATGACAAAAGTCAACATCCATGATTAGTGTAAGAAAGTGATTGTGCAATGTATATCTCGTCACTCATATCATACAGGGGTTTGGGCTCTCTACAATCTTGTTTTTTTTCTAAGATTCCTCTTAGTGGTTAATCGATCATGATCGGCTTACAAAGAAAAGAAACCAACAGTCTCGAATTTGCTCGACTCGAGTTCGTGATCGACTCGAGGCCTTAACGAGCCGAGTCAGTTGAGCGGTTCCAACTCGACTCGATAAGCTCGCGAGCAATTCGTTAAAATTTTTTATATAAATTGTTGAAATGAGAATGAAAAAAATATACTTAAAAAGAAAGTAATGTAAATAAGTTGGAAAGGGGGAGGGAGCAACAATGCATAAAACTTATCCCACATTGGTAGAAAGACAAAAATTCAAAACCTATTTTACTTTATAAAAAGATGGTGGCTTAAACAAAAGTCCCACATTGGTTGAAAACTAAAAACCAAAGCTTCTTTTCTTTATAAAAGGGAAGGATGACACTTGAGAGTTTGGGTTGAGCTTGATGGGCTTGTGTTGGGTTGAGCATAAAGAGCCCAAGTCGAGTCGAGTTTAACGAGTTCGAGTCGATCAGTCGAGCCGAGTCGAGCTTAACGAGCTCGAGTCGAGTACTCGAGTCGAGTCGAGCATCAATAATTCTTATCGAGCACGAGTCGAGCTAGGAAATTTTGTGCTCGACGAGTTTCGAGTCGAGTCGAGCACGAGTCGGTCGATTTTCGAGTCGAGTCGAGCAGACCCCAGCTCGCGATCGACTCGCTCGATTAGCACCCCTATTCCTCATCATTGGCTTACAAAGAAAAAGAAACCATAGTTCAACTTTCAAGGGCAATTTGAATAGCTCCGCTTTTCTTGTCAAAAGGAAAAAGAAAGAAAGAAACAAACAAACAAAAAGCGTACTTATCTAAGCTAGGGAAGGACGACTTAGGGCATGTTTCCTTCGGCATAAAACAACCGAATCGAGGCGGTGCAACCGAGCCGAATCGAATCGAATTGGCCGAATCAACCGATTGCAGAACCGAACCGAATCGGCCGAATTATAACTAATGATAATAAATTAGGAACGGAACTGAACTGAACTGATTGCAACTGAACTGAACTGGAAATAAGTTGGGGAGAACATACCTTTAGTTAAAATCATCATTTTTATAAATATTTCACGTTTCGGTTAAAGTACTCAGGAGCAAATTCATGATATAAATTTGGTAGGATACTAATTACAAAAAAATATTATAATATTTTTTTTAATACACTTTTCATTTTATTTAATAAATTCTTACAATACTTTGACTTTACGATCTCAATACACAACATTAACCCACTACAAGAAGAAGCTCATCTAGCAACAACCTTTAATTATATATATATATATATATATATATATATATATATATATATATATATATATATATATATATATATATATATATATATATATATATATATATATATATATATATATATATATAAGGCTATAATCTGTTCAGATAAAATAAGACAAGTTCAGATAAGATAAGATAACATAAATTCAGATAAGATAAATTCATATAAGATAATATAAGTTAAATTCAAATAAGATAAGATAAGATAAGTTCATATTAGTCAAGATAGGTTGAATATAACGGACCCAAAATTGAGGAAAATAATATTTAATTTAATATATAGATAGTAAATAAAATCAACTTGTTCAGATTATTTGAAAATGGAGCGAGTCATTATCAAAATTGTTAATTAGAAAAAATGGATGATGATTAGAAATACTCTCCCTTTTGTATATATTTTGCTCATTTGGATTTTTAATGAGTGAGCAATGAGTAAAAAATAGCTTTGGATATACATGCTTATGCTCACGGTATACGTACCTAGGTATATGATAAAAGGTTAAAATAGCTTTGGATTTTATTTTTTTTCAAAAAAATAAAAATAATAACATCTTGAATGCTTATAATTTGATAACATTTTAAATTTTAGGAATGCTTCGGTGAAAGTAATAGTTGAACTCTAGCTATACTCCCCATCTGTCCCAAATCATTTTTTTTTGACAACTTTGTCCCAAATCATTTACAGATTTATTACGTTAGTTTTTCTAATAAACTTATAGAAAAGTAAAAATATGTAGAACAAAAAGTGAGTTGATGGATGTAGGGTTTGATTTGAAAGAAAAGTAGAGACAAAAACTTATCAGAAAAAGAATATTGAGCAACTAGAGGTTTGAGACAAGGTGGTCCTGTCTCTCCTCTACTCTTTGTGATATGCATGGAATATTTGTCTAGGATATTGACAAAAATGGGAGAATTGAGTCAGTTTCAGTTTCATCCAAGGTGTAAGGAGATGAAACTCACCCATATGTGTTTTGCTGATGACCTTGCAATGTGTTGCAAGGGAGAATATAGGTCTGTTATGTTGATGCTGCAGGCATTTAAGCTTTTTTCAGACTCTTCTGGATTGAAAGCAAACATTAGTAAGTCTGCTGTATATGCTTGTGGGATGACTCAAATAGATTTAAAAAGAATAACAGAAGCATCAGGTTTTACACAACAGAGTCTTCCCTTCAGGTACTTGGGTGTACCAATCTGCGCCAAGAGAATTACTACTGCACAATGTGGTGTACTTACTGAAAAAATCACAGCTAGAATCAGGGTATGGAGCTCAAGAAATTTGTCATATACTGAGTTCATTTGGAAAACTTTGATGCAACTGCTGAATATTCAATATCAGAAGAGGTCTTTTCAGGCTGAAATAGCTACTGCTGGTGTGAAAGCTCACAGCTCAAAGAGCAAAGATAAATTGTACCTCATGCTGTTTGCTGAGTCCATTTATGCAATTTGGATGCAAAGGAACAACAAAATCTTTAGGGGTATTTTGATCCATCCCTCTCAGGTGCTCAAGGATATACTCTTTAGAGTTGCTGTTAATTGTAATGACAATGATAGAGCTTTGTTAATGCTTTAGGCTTGTTTGTTTGGGCTGATTTCCCCCTTGTTGTTGGGTTTTGTCAGTGCCTTTAGCTTGTATGGTGTGTTCACCCCTTTTTTTGGTGGTCAATAATATCTTTGAATTGCCAAAAAAAAGAAATTTGTCATATACTGCCAGAGTTCAGCTGATTAATTCAGTCCTGTTGAGTTTACACATATACTGGGCTCAGGTATTTATCCTTCCTAAGTCAGTCTTGATTGATATAGGCAAGGTTTGCAGAGCTTTTCTATGGAGTGGTTGCCATTTTACAAATAAGTCTGGTGCTGTTGCCTGGGAACAATTGTGTACTTTTAAAGCAGCTGGGGGACTTGGATTCAGGAATATTTTATTATGGAATGTGGCTAGCTTGGCTAAATATGTGTGGGCAATTGAAACTAAGCAAGATAGTGTTTGGATAAAATGGGTGGATACAGTATACTTGAAAGGGGCTGATTGGTGGAATTATATTCCTAAGGCTAGTTCAAGCTGGTATTCGAGGAGAATTTATGCAGTTAAAGAACAGATTAAGCATGTTTATACACAGGGTGAATTTAATAGCATGAGTAGCTATTCTATTAAAACTGTGTATAACAAGCTTATAGGTGAATCAGTTAAAGTCACCTGGGATACAGCTGTTTGGAACAGATTAAATGTTCCAAAACACAGATTTATATTGTGGTTAGCTATTCAAGCTAAGCTCCAGACTACAGCTAGGTTGGCTCAATATGGAATAAGTCAAACAGACTTATGTTTAATATGTGCTAGCAGCAGAGAGGATCACAATCATCTTTTCTTTCAATGCCATTTCAGCAAACAATATTTGAAGCAGATTAAAGAATGGTTGTAGATCAGGATTACTTCAGTTGATCTTGAGCAATTGATTAGAAGAATCCAGAGAGGTAATAGATCAAAGTTTCAGAAACAAACTATGTTAGCTAGTATATATAGCTGCAGTGGTATATTTAGTCTGGCATAGTAGGAATCTAGTATATTGGGAACATCAAGTTCCTTGCATCAATAGTGTTGTTAAACAGGTCAAGAGTCTAGTTAAGGCTAGAATATCTGGTGTGTTACCTAAGAAGATAACTGTGAGAGATCAGGATTGGTTTTTAAGTTTGTAAGGGATGAACTGTTATAAGTGCCTTGTTGGCTCATAGTTGGTTCGTCTCCCTTTAGGTTTGGTTAGGTTGTAAAAATGAATTTTATGTTAATCTAATTTCTCACTTAGCAAAAAAAATATTGAGCAACTAAATTGGGATACAAAGAGTAATTATTATTACATATAAATAACATCAAATTCTGGCCGCGCTTTAATACTTCTATTGATGTTGTTCAAGAACTATATATGATAATTGCGATGCATCTCAATTACTTCTAGTACCTTCAACGAAACAATGAGACAGGTTCAATGTATATAGTCTCATTCCTATTAGTGGAGTAGATTTTTTTTTTTGAGGGGAAGAGTAGAATAATTTTTAGTTTGAAATGCAACTAGTTTTTTTTTTAATAATTTGGTTGTAGGATTTATATTATCAGCCCATCAAAGTCACAAAAATATCAAAGTTACACCATAAAAAAAAACTCCAGTACATATGGGGCATCAAATCAACACCATGCTATGAACTCATCACATCTCCTTAAGCCTTGCTTGGCTAATGAATCTGCAACAACATTTGTGGCTCGGCCTTTGTGAACTATGGATACATTCAACCATGATGTTCTTGCATTCCTAATGAAGTTGAGTGTGAAGCTCAAATTCCATGAACCTCCCTTATATTCATTACACCAACGAACTGCATATTTTTTTTTTCCTATGTTAACTAGTTTAATTGATTAACATTTTCAGGATGATACCTAAGTTTCATGCCATCCTCTAAAACGTAAAAGAAAACATGTTATAAGCTTTTTTTTTTTTGAAAGGACATGTTAAATTATGAGCTTCTGTAAATACTATTTATTACTCCCTCCGTCCCATAATATAAGTCCTGATTCTGTTTTTACACGGGAATTAAGGTAAAGTGGAATCTTATTTTATTTGAATAAAAAGATTCATTTTTATTGGGAAACACCTATATTGTTTTTTTCTTTTTAACAAAAAAATAAAAGCGAACATTAATGTTGCATGGTTTAATGTGTAGATGAGTTTAATGGGGTAAAAGATTCCATTTTATCATTAATAATGGTGCATTGGAAGCTGAAATTATAAGGACTTTCTGGGAATTAAATTATTTTCATGAGGGTATTTTGGACATAATTATTGATTGAAAATAGAAATAGGACTTATATTTTGGGACACTTTAAAAGGAAAGGGGACTTATATTATGGGACGGAGGGAGTAGTATTAGTATCTATTATTCCCGTTTTTGGATGAGTCACCAAGCTAAGTAAGCTATCATTTTTTCATTCAAGCGTAGTGATCTGATTAGAAGTCCACTGTAGTCCGTGTCCGTACCCAAAAGAAATGGAATAAAGGTCTAAGCTTAACACAAAACAAGCTTATGATTCCTCATTATATTAACTTTCTTTCCTGTTTCTCCAATGACATATAACTTCTATATCTTTATGTACCTTAACCAACTTTAATTTGCAGATAATTAAAATTAAAGACAATGACCTTACATATTACTAGCTACTAGAGTTTCCCATCTTTAGTATAATAAGTTTTTGAAAACCTATTCGTTTAAGTGACAAGTCTTCCTCTCTTAACTTCATGCCAGACAATTATTTTTCACCAATTTCCACCGACAATGGAGTAAATACTCCCTTGATGTGGAATAGGTTGTCCCAATCCTAAACGGGTACATGGTACTTGCATCAATATGAGTTTACACAATTGTCTCTGTCCCTTGTTGTGCAACAACATTACCAAAAAAAAGACAAAATTTTAGTAAAGATAAAATACAATAATGTTTGGAGAAGTGTTGTGTTGATGTGAGCTTCAATGTTGAATGTAGTGTTCTCTTTGTACGAAATTTCAAGTTGTCTGCTGAAAAACGTCACTATATTTCAAATCAGTAAGTATTCATGATTGAACATCCTATAATTATTGATTGAGATATAATAGATACTTCATATGTTATAGACTTATAGTTGTTCCACTTAATTTTTACGCTGAATAATGCACAACTTAGACTATTTATATTTTTAACTATTTATTAGTAAAAAGTAGAAAAAAAGTTGATGTTTCAAAAGAAAAGTCGAAAAAAAAGTTGATGTTTCAAAGGCTATATCATATTCTTATTAATAGCAAATGGTCTTTCAGCACATAGCAAACTTAAATTCGATTATCCTATGAATAATTACAAGTTTTGAGATATTTTTTCCCATATTGATCCTAGTTCAAACGCCACATATTATGGTATGATTGGCCATGACAATCAGGTGAAAAGAAAATGAGACAGAAGATAGAGAAGAATGAGAATTAGTATCCAAAAAAAACGATTAAAACTGAAAATTGAGTCTTGTTATTATAGTTCTTGGGAGTTGGGACCTATATAGGAACGATACTTACAAATTCGGGATAATTAAACCCGACCTTGATTTAACATAGGATGACACCCCCAAAATTGGATTCATGATGTCAATTTTGTATTAATAAAATCATATTATATTATTCTTATGCGAAATTTGTCAAAAACAACCTTTTATATACCTCTTTTTGCGGGAAGAACCTTTTATAATTTTTTCTTGCAATTTAGAACCTTAAAGAAAGTTTATTTGCGAGACAACCTTAGCCTATTTCAGGGGTTAATTAACCAGCTTTCAGCATTCATGACCCACTTAAATTCCCCATGAGAACGAAATGATTTATTAAGGGGGTTATGTGAAGAGAAATGAGTGGAATATTTTAAAACACGAGGCACATGCTTCTTACATGAGGTATTTAAGTTGGTCGACACTGAAAACATGTTTAAAGTTAAAGTTGCCAGAAAAATTTATAATAAAAGGACACTTCTTACAAAAAGTAGTATATAAAAGATCTATTTTAGCAAATTTTGTTATTCTTATCTATGAAGGGTTGGAAATTGGACATTTCATGCAGCTCATCTTATATATTATGCATAAATCACTATGCTTTTTATATTATTTTCTATCTTTTTGCAATTACAAAAGTGATTGGACAACACTAATTATTCTAAAATATAACAACGAACATCTAATGACTACTACAATAGTTAATTCTTACTAGTATTACTAAAATAACCTCCTCTCTCAAACAATTCAAGTATACACTTATCTTTCTCACCCCTAATACTAACCTCTATTAGTCAATATTAGGGGTGTTAACGAGCCGAACCGAGACCGAACATGTCCAGGCTCGGCTCGAGAATGATTGAGGATCGGCTCGGCTCGAGCTCGAAGCTCGTCGAGCCCCCAATATTTGGGCTCGGCTCAAGCTCGAGAGGACAAAGTCCAAGCTCGGCTCGAGGCTCGGCTCGAAACTTGGCTCGAAAAAATTGGGCTTAGGCCCAACCGCGTAAGCCCAAGTCAATAACTAAAGCTACACTTAGGCGGTAGGCCCAACCATATAGGCCAAGTATGCCCAAGAAAGTAGGTGAGCTTGTTCACTCATCCACCATATGCTTTTATAACTTAGTTTCCCTCTTAGCATTGCTAAGATTTCAATGTGGGACTCCATGGTTTGTTGAAGAAAAACAAACTCATCCTACCCATACTTTTATAACTTAGTTTCCCTCTTAGCATTGCTAAGTTTTCAATGTGGGACTCCATGTTTTGTTTAACTCATCCAACCCATGTTTTTATAACTTGGTTTCCCTCTTAGCATTGCTAAAATTTCAATGTGGGACTCCAGCTTTTGTTTAAGAAAAAAACTCAACCTACATATTCTTTTATAACTTGGTTTCCCTCTTAACTTCACTAAAGTTTCAATGTGGGACTTCATGTTTTATTTAAAAACTTCCAACCTTGTAACAACAAGACTCTAAGTGCATTTAAATAATCAATTATTAAATAGTTTAATTATTAAATAATCAAATATTTTAAAATATATATACTTCATTCCTTTTGTGAAGAAAATAGAGTATAAAGTTTGTTTTCCAACAAAGGAGGTACAAAATCAAACTCTAAGTTGAGATAAGGAGTAGTAGCTATTTATAAAGAAAACAAGATTGGTGCTTGTTTTCTTAACCAATGTGGGACTTTAGTGCCTAATGGAGTACTATTTAAGGTCTAAGTTGGATTACAAATTAAAATATAAATAGTAATGTAAATTTTATCGAACGTGTTTGCGAGCTTTCGAGCCGAACTCTATTAGGCTCAGGCTCGGCTCGTTAAGGTCTCGAGCCGATCCCGAACTTGAATCGAGCCCTCGGCCGAGCTTGCCGAGCTTTGGCCAGCCGAATCCGATAGTTTGCGACCTAGTCAATATCTAATATTTCTAGGCAAAGCGCTCACCTTATTCATTGGAGGAGAAATCTATCAAAATGCATATTATATTTTGTCCCCAAAATAAGAAACGACATGTGACATGACTCTTTTTCAAGGGACATTATTATTTACCGCCTGTATTTACTAAAAATCACCCGTATTTTTTTCAAGATTTTCCTAAACTACCCCTATGTATACTCACTCTCACTCCTCACTCACTCTCACCTCACCCCAACCACCACCCACCCACCAAAGCAACCACCACCACGGCGTCAACCACCACCACACCGGCGACCACCACCACCACCGCAACCACCACCACGTCGTCAACTACCGCAACCACCACCACATCCGATTACCATGGCTTTTTCAAAAAAATAAAAAAAATTTTTTTTTTTTGAAAAAGCCATGTGTACTACCATGGTGGTAACGGATGAAAATTCCGTTACCACCATGGTGGTAACGGAATTTTCATCCGTTACCGTGCACAGGTGGCGGTTTTTTTTTTTTAAATTAACCACATTCCGTTCCGGTGTGGTTGACGGTTTTTCGTGGTGCTCCGGTGGTGGCGATCGCCGATGGTGGTAGTCGGTGGTGGTGGTCGTGGTGGTGGTGGTGGTGGTCGGGTGGTGGTGGTGGTCGGTGGTGGTGGTGGTGGTGGTCGGATGGTGGTGGTGGTCGGGTGGTGGTGGTGGTGGTGGTGGTCGGGTGGTGAGAGAGTAAGAGTGGGGTAAACAAGGAGGGGTATGGGTGGAATTTTATGGAAAAAATACGGGCGATTTTTAGGAAATACGGACGGTAAATAGCGATTGGGTTTTCAAGTATTACCTCCCAACACAAGCGACAAATTAGTGAATTGCGTAGTAGTATTTGCTTGAAAACATAGGGGTGTTTGGATGAGAGAGTTTTTGAGCAAATAGAGATGTTTGATATGAATAGAGAGGTTTGACTAGTCCAAACCTCTAAGATCTTATTTTGTAAAGAGAAGTTTGGGCAAAATTAGAGGTTTGAACTCATATCAAAGGATTTGACTAGTCAATCCTCTAACTTGGGTGTTTGGTAAAGAGAGGTTTGAAATAACTTTTTTGTCTCAAAAAGCTCTTTGTGAAAGGTGGGGGAGGAGCTTTTTGATATTAGAGGTTTGAGAATGAGTGGGAAATTCACATTTATATCATCCTCAAGTTCTTTAAAATTACTATCCTTACCAAGGTACTCCTATAAACCTATCATGAGTTTCTTTTTTTTTTCTTTCTCCGATTTTTCTTATTTATATAATTTTTTGTTATTCTTGCATTAGTCTTGTCTTTCAATATCTAGTTTTTTTTGTATCTCTGATTATTTTATCCTTCAGTGGTGAATATACCCAAAAACAAGAAAAGAAAGAAACCAAGTTTATTATCGTATAAACTCTTATGTTTTGGTGATGATACCTGTTATATTTTTTTGTTCTTATTTCTTGTTTAAAGTAAATTCGGATTTAGATGGAACCAAAGAAAATGAGTGACAATGATGAACGTGGAGGTGGGTGAACAACTAGAGTGAGGATAATTGTTATAGGGAAGCCTTAATTTTGATATGTAAATTCTGGGATGGAGAAAGTTGATGCTATGGTGGAAGCTAATAACATAAGAGAGATGTCAAGTCAATGAATAGTGAAGCGCACACACGCATACTGGATCTTATATATGTGGTTTAAATTAAAATTTTGTAGTATGTCTTGTTCCTAATATATATTTACCAAACATATTTATTTTATAAACAATAAAAGGTACAATAATGGATTATGCTCATGTCTTTGTAAATATATTAGCAAATTATCAACTTATAAATTTGAATATTTAAAAATTAAAAATAATGAATAATATTGAATTTATTAGTATGTCCTTATGTCAATACCCTTATTGGTCATTTTACTAAATCAAGTAGCAATCAGCTATCGACTACTTAATACCAAACACCTTTATATAAACAGCTAATACAATCAACTAGTCAAATAAGCTAATACAATCAGCTAACAAACTAGCAATTATCCGATAATTGCCAAATAGGGCCATAATCCAAGTTAACCTTAATACAACATATGATTTTTTAATATACAGATCGGGAAGTATTTTCTTTCCACCTAAATCTTCCTTATTTGAACTTACTTGAAATTATTGAAACTTATCCAAATTTATTGCAACGTATTAGCTTAAGTATCGCTAAATACCAAGTGTGAAACTTATATATTGCACAGAAGAACACTAAGCATGTAAGATGCTCTATTTTGATGTTTATCATTGAACCTAATAAGTAAAGCTCATGAAAATGAACTTTAATTGAGTTCTATAAAAAAAAATTGATATATGCCCACAAATGCAAATGAAATATTGTTTATTGAAAAAATTATAAATCAAGATTCATTAGAATACGTACTTACATAATAAATTTTGCCAAATGAACTCTAAAACTAGACATTATTAATAAGTACTATATACCAGAAAAATAGAACAGACTTTATGTTTTTCAGTGTAAAGGAGGCGCAAATAATTGAGGCTCTCAAACCTAGAATGATCTCATTAATATCTAGGGGTGTTAATGAGCCCGGGTGGCTCGCAAACTATTCGAGTTCGGCTCGGTCAAAGCACGGTCAAAGCTCGGCTCGAGTGGGCTCGATTCGAGTTCGAGATCGGCTCGAGACCCTAACGAGCCGAGCATGAGCTATCTTAAGCTCGGCTCGAAAGCTCGCGACCAGGCTCCACTAGTACAGAAACGAGGATTTGCGTCGGATGCGAGGCACCAATTTGCGTCGGACATGGGTCCGACGGCACAAGCCTCGACGCAGATCAGGATAAAGGATCTGCGTCGGACAACGACGCGACGCAGTTCATTAGCTATCTGCGTCGAATCCTACCTAACGTGCGACACAGATGCCTCCTCCCCCTGTATACAAAGGTCATTTGCGTCTCCCATCTGCGTCGCATGCTGCGCAACGTGC
Organism: Beta corolliflora; assembly: GCA_947648045.1. Taxonomy (NCBI): domain Eukaryota; kingdom Viridiplantae; phylum Streptophyta; class Magnoliopsida; order Caryophyllales; family Amaranthaceae; genus Beta; species Beta corolliflora. Next base: position 1,320,354 of record CANSZD010004241.1, read on the forward strand.
GACGCAAATTATCTTATATCTGCGTCGCACATTGCGCAACATACGACGCAGATGGCACCCCTCATACTGCCCAGGCCTCACAGCTTGGTTTTCACATTAAAAAGTAATTTGCGTCGGACATGTCACAACATCCGACGCAAATTACTACTTTTTACAAAAAAATTATTTCAGAACCAGCACAACCCACAACAATAAAAACCAAAATAATAAAATTCAGAAAATAAACAGCAAGAGATTGAATTTATACAGTAGAAGTGGTATTTTTACAAACCCTAGTTACAAAAAAATACTCCCTCCGTTCTCTTTTGTTGTTCCTATTTGGAATCGGGGAAGAAACCAATACAACTCAAAAAATGGGCAAGATTCCACTATTTTAAATAAAGTTAAATGAATAAAAATAAAGATTCTAGCCCTTTTGATTTATTCTATGTTACACAACCAATTATACAAAAAGTTTGAGGGGTAAAAGAGTAAAGTAACTACAAACTAGTGTGAACTCATTTATTGCTCTTTGAGTCACTCTATGTTAGACAACCAATTAGATAAAAGTTTGAGGGGTAGAAAGGTAAAAAATGACTACTCAATAGTGTGAACACATTTATTACATCTTAAAACTAATGGGAAATTTAATTCATAAATTATATTATTTATGGAAAGATTCAAAATAGGAACAACATATTGAAACTTCCCAATGGAGAATACAGAAACAACAAAAGAAAACGGAGGGAGTACATAAATTACAGAATCAAAAATAAGAAAATCAACAAGAGTAAAAAAGTTCAATAACCTAAACATAAAAATAAAAGAAATAACATTGGAGCACCGTACATTACAGAAAATCAAAAATAAATTACATCTCGATCTTCCTCTAAATTACAGAATAGGGATTACATAAAAAAGAATGCATTTGAAGCATTTGAAGCATTTGTAGCCAATTACTTTGAAGCCAACGGAATTACAGAACAGGGATGGAAAAAAATTAAATAAAAAAGAATATATTTGAAGCCAACGAAGCATACTGTTCATCTGGACAAAGAAACGGACCACCGAAGAAAAATTGAATCAGCGATCTCCGTCTTCGTCTTCTCTCTCGATCCCAATCGCCGATCTCCGTCTTCGTCTTTCTTCACTTTCAAACTCCGTCGTTGCGAATCTGGCTTCGCCTCGCTCCTCGCAACTCCTCGAAAACTTCACAAAGCCCAATCCGGCGTTCCTTCGTACATTTGCGGACTCGATCGTTAAAGATATGCAGGTGGAAGGTAGGTGAGAGATGACATGCGAAGGAGAGACGAGAGAGATGAAGGAAGGTGAGAGATGAGATGCGAAAGATGAGGGAGATGAGGTAGGAGAAAGAGATGAGATGAGGGAGATGAAGGTAGGTGAGAGAGAGAGACTTGTTGAGAAGGAGAGAAACGGCTGGTGATAAATTAGGTCTGAGATGAATAGAAGTGGGGTGTATTTATATTATAAGGTGATTTGCGTGATTTGCATCGCACCTTTCCTTACATGCGACGCATATAGATATTTTATGATTTGCATCGCACCTTTCCTTACATGCGACGCATATAGATATTTTATGATTTGCATCGCACCAGCCTTTCCTTACATGCGACGCATATAGATATTTCAGATTTGCATCGCACCTTATTTCCATTCGACGCAAATCAGTGATTTGCGTCGGCTGCAAGGCGAGATCCGACGCAAATTTGTTTTTTGGTTTCTTGCTATAATTAATTTGCGTCGCGTGCGGATTAGAACACGACGCAATTTTCCTATTTGCGTCGTTTGTACTACTGTCCGACGCAAATCAAGGGACACAAATCAACTTTTTTGTACTAGTGCTCGATAGTTTTTTAATTACTAAAAATATTTCATTAAGGTTTCACATAAGATAAAAATAATTAATTGATAACAATGGTTAAAAACAGCCATGTTAATAATCATAATATTTTCAAATTTTGAGATGTTGTATTGCATTTCACACTAACTATACTTGATTCATGAGTTTGAAATCATGGTTTTTGTTTTATTACTCAAAATTTATACAGCAGTAGATAGCAAAAGCTACATACATCAATAATGTAAAGATAGCTAACGTCTACAATCTTTTAAAAAAACTAGCATTTACAAAAGATAAGTATAAAAGATATTTACAAAAACAAGATAATTATAGCTTTAGCTAACCACGCTGGGCATTGGGCAGTAATGTTGGAAGATGGGAATAAGTGAAATTAACTAAAAGAAAAGGAAGTTGGCTTTCTAGAGTCCCACATCGATCGAACAGTATGAGGGTATGAGTTGAAAGCTTGATAAAAGAAATATATCACTTACTAAACCTCTACAGCAGGTCTGCTACTTGCTTGGCCATGCAAATAACTATTGTTAGACATCGGGCCTTCGAACTAAGAAGCGTTTGGGCCTCATGTAATCTGACGTTGGACTTGTTTAGGTTGACGGTTGAAGCTTGAAGCTCAATTTCGAGCTTTTCGAGCCTGTCGAACTCGAGCCGAGTTGTAATTTTTGAACTCGAGCTCGAGTCGAGCTCAATATTTCAAGCTCGACGAACTTCAAGCTCGAGCCGAGCCTAATTATATGTGTTTTCGAGCCGAGCCTAGTCAGGTTCAGTCTCAGTTCGGCTCGTTAACACCCCTGTTAACAGCTTTTGTACTAGGAAGGCTTACAATCACATAATGACACCTCACCTAGGGACAAAATACATGACTAGCAAGCAGCCAAAATAACGGGCAAAATAATACTAGTTGTAACTACAACCTTAATACAAAAACTGTAAATATATACTTATCAGAGTATCTCAGTATATATATATATCATATACTTCTATATCCCCTCCGCAAGTTGGACTTGATGGAGGCACACAAGACCCAACTTAGAAGACAGAAAGAAGTGTTGAGCTGCTGAGAGAGACTTAGTGAGAATATCTGCAATTTGCATAGATGACTTAACCTGAGCAATACTGATGAGTCCTGCTTCAATATTTTCCCTGATATAATAACAATCAAGCTTTAGGTCTTTCGTTCTTTCATGAAACACCTCATTGTGAGCAATGTACTCAGCTGAAATGTTGTCACAAAATAGAGTGATTGGTTGGTGAGGACCGATGTAAGTCTTCAAATAATCCCGTGAGCCAAGAAATTTCATTGTTGTCCTAGACATACTTCTCAATTGACTTCACATGAGGACTTAGAAGTAACTTTCTGCTTCTTGGTTTTCTAAGACACTAAGCATCCTCCTATGAAAATGCAATAACCAGTGAGGGACCTACCACTAAAAGGACAGGTGCCCTAGTTAGCATCAGAGTAAGCTATAAATTTGTCACCTCCATTTTTGGGATAGAACAAGCCATAATCAGTTGTACCTTTTAAGTACCTCACTACATGTAGAGCAAGACTTGCAAATGAGGTTTTCTAGGCATGCTCATGAATTGACCGAGTACGTTGAACGAGAGAATGTGATGTATGGTCTAGACTAATTAAGGTACAAAAGCCTTCCAATTAATCTTCTGTAAACCTCAGGATCTTCAAGTAGGTCTCCTTGATCTGTACTCAACTTGAATCCCTTTGGGAAAGGAAATTTGATAACAGTACAGTCTTGAAGCCCAACATCAGTAATGAGGTCTTGAGTATATTTTCTTTGATTGATCACTGTCCCTTGCTTGTTTCTGGCTACTTCTATGCCAAGAAAATATCTCAGCTCACCCAAATCTTTAATGGTGAATGTTGTGTCAAGGCTGCATTTGATTTGATGAATCCCACATTCATCATCTCCAGTGAGTAATAAATCATCAACATAGACTAAGGCTATGCTGATTCTCCCATCAGTCTTGTTAAAGAACACAGAACTGTTCCTGGCACATTTAGTATAGCCAAGATGATTAAGAAAATTTCTCAACTCTATATTCCATTGCCTAGATCCCTGTTTCAGGCCATAAATGCTTTTCTTCAGTCTATAAACCTTTCCTTGAGTTGCTGCTGTAGTATACCCATCTGGAATTTTATGATATACCTCTTCTTCTAAATGTCCATGAAGGAATGCATTGTTGATATCTTATTGATACAACTTCCAATCCTTCTTTATTGCAAGAGCAATCATGGTTCTAACTGTAGCAAATTTGGCTACAGGAGAAAATGTAGCTTTATAGTCTTTTCCTTTCACTTGTCTATCTCCTCTGGCCACTAACCTGGCCTTGTATCTCTCAACTTCACCATTGGGTTTAAACTTAATTTTATAAACCCATTTGCTATCAAGGGCCTTCTTTCCTTCTGGCAGAGAAGTGAGCTCCCAAGTCCCATTCTTCTCTAAAGCTGCTAGTTCTTCTGCCATTGCTACTCTCCATTTTTCATCGATCTTGAGAAGCTTCAGTAAAAGTGGCAGGTTCTTTGATCTTCAAAACATTGCTAAGAGATGCAGCATATTCAGCACTATAATAATCTTCATTGTGCAAGGTTGTCATGACCATGTTGGCCCCTGATGCATTCATAGGAATGTCAGCTTCAGTGTTGTTCTTCATGTTGTGTAGAGAAGTTACATAATCATTGTACTTGGAAGGCATCTTTCTTTCTCTCTCTGACCTTCTCAAGTTAACATTATCCTGTTTGAGCACAGGATGCAGAACTGTAGTGGAATTGAGATCAGCTACAACTGCTGGCTCAGGTTGAGTATCATCAGCATCTGGTTGTTCATCTTCATGCAACTGAGGTACAACATCTGCTGGTGCTTCTTCCTCAATCAGGTTAAAATAATCTTCATCAGTATTTGTGAACTGGTGTGGAGACAAGTTCAGGGACTCTCCTTGTACATGTTGACCAGTATTTTTAAAAGGAAAAATATTTTCTTTAAATACCACATCTCTACATATCAATAGTTTGTGAGCTTTCAAATCATAGACTCTATATGCCTTTTGACCATTAGGATAGCCTAGCATTATACACCTCTTTGCCTTTGGAGCAAATTTATCACCCTTGGTGTGAGAGTTTGTTGCATAACACAAACATCCCGCAACCTTGAGTAAGCTGTAAGCAGGTTGCTTCTTCATCAATATCTCAAATGGAGTTTGGCAGCCAATAACAGCACTTGGCAATAGATTAATGATATAGGTAGCAACAAGGATACATTCTCCCCAAAACTTATTTGGAAGAGCATCATGTATTTTCATTGCCCTAGCAGTTTCAGCTAGGTGTTTTTGCTTCCTTTCAACTCTCCAATTCTGCTGGGGAATTCTGGGAGCACTTTTCTGGTGAAAAGTTCCCTTGTCAGCAAGAATTTTTCCACATTCACCTTGGACTATCTCTGTACCATTGTCTGTTCTTATGGTTTTGATAGTCACATTGAAATGATTCTCAACATAAGCAATGAAATTGCTCAATACAGTCTTGACTTGTTCCTTGTTGTTGATCAAAAAAGTACAAGTGATTCTTGAATCATCATCCAATATAGTCAGATAGTATCTGCCACCTGTAATTTCTTGCACTCTATATGGCCCCCAAAGGTCAATATGAACAAGATCAAATATATTTTCAGCAATAGATCTACTGATAGGAAAAAGGGAGTCTATGGTGCTAACTCAACAAGTATCACAAAAGAGCTCATTTAAACCTTTACATTCACATTGAGAAATATGTTTTAGTTTAGATAAGGATGTATGTCCCAATCTCTGATGCATTAACAAAACATCTTGTTTTCTTGTTTTACCCAAAACTACATTATTGCACTCTTTCAAAAGAGACTTCTTGTTACTATCTTCATACTTTGTGCATTGTTCTTGTTCCAACTCCAGCTGATACACTCCTCCACATCTCTTTCCACCTCCAATGATCTCATCATTAGAAAGGTCCTGAAACATACACTTTTCATCAGTGAATATCACCCTTAATTTGTTCTATTGTATCATTCTAGCAACAGAGAAAAGGTTATGCTTGAATTCAGGAAGATATAATACATTCCTGAGAATCAACTTGGGTCCCAAAACAATAGAGCCTATCTCTTTGACTTGTCTGATTGTTCCATCTGGCATCCCAACATGAACAATCTTGTTCAACTTCTTTCTTTCAAAGAAGTACTTATCACAATTCACCATGTGTTCAGAAACCTGAATCAATAATCCAGGTATCCTTTCCAAGTATTTCATAATAAGACTGAGCACTATTGGAAGAAATGATACATGCAAAGTTGCTTAAGTGAGAGTTGTTGACAGAGCTGCTTCTTCCTTCATTCTGCCTGATTGATAGAGCTTTCAGCACTTGTTCAACTAGGGTGTTCACCATATTGCTTTCCCTTTGATTTCCAAAATCTAAAGGATCTTCCTGAGTCTTGTTTTCTTCCTTGCTCTCAACATTGCCAGCATAGGTCATGTTCCTCTTTCCCTTTTGAGGTGGACCTTTACTCTTGTCTGGATACCCATGTATCTTGAAACACCCTTCCTTAGTGTGTCCCTTCATGTTGCAGTGATCACAGTAAGGGTAGCCATTAAGCTTAAAATATCCTTCTCTAGTATGACCCCTCATCTTGCAATGGTCACAGAAATACTTTCTCATTTTTTCTTCCTTGCTTTCCTTCCTTTGCATTCCTCCTTTCACGTTCTGAAAACTTCCTTTAGTCTGATGTGCTCCAGAGAAAGTACCCTTGTTAGAAAACAAGGCACTAGATTCAAATCCAGACTCAATGTTCTCACTTATTTCTTTCTGTTTCTCTGCTTGCTGAACAAACTGAAAGGCTTTGTAAATGGTTGGCAAAGGGTCCATAGCAAGAATGCTTCCTCTAACACTATCATATTTGTTGTTTAATCCCATTAAGAAATCAATGAGCCTTCCCTGACATTCTCTCTCAATGATTCTTTTGAGATACCTACACTTACATTCCTTCAAAACACCACTAGAATATTATGGAAAACCATCTAAAACGTTCAACTCATCCCAAAATTTCTTCAACTTACCATAATAATCAGCTACACTCATCTCATTTTGCATCAACCCAGTTACTTCTTTCTTGATGGAATATAACAGTGGTGCATTTGATTGCCCATATCTTTCAACCAAATTATCCTAGAACCCTTTTCCAGATTCACTCAATATTAACATATCAGCAATATCAGGAGTTACAGAGGCAAATAACCAGCAGCTCAACATGTAATCATTTCTAGTCCACTTATTATATTCATCTTACTCAGGAGAAGGTTTAGGTAACTTACCATCGATGAATCCGAGCTTGTTTTTAGCTCCTAGTGCCATCCTCACACTCCTGCTCCATGGAATGTAATTGTTGCCATTGAAAATAATGCTTGACAATGGAGTAATGGAATTATCAGAGTTTCCCATTTAGTATGGATCAAAATATGGAATGACTTGTTTCTCAGTCATGGTAGATAACTTCTTTAGCTCAAAGCTAATATCGACAACTTCTCCTTCTATTTCCAGACTGAGAAAATCTTAAGTTTCCAAGAATGAAAACTCTACGAGTAGATTTCAAGAAGAAAGATGAAATTTTTGATTTTGAAATATTTTAGAGATCAGCACCTATTGTGCTCTGATACCATGAAGAATAGAACAAACTTTATGTTTTTCAGTGTAAAGGAGGCGTAAATAATTGAGGCTCTTAAACCTAGTATGATCTCATTAGCAGCTTTTATACTAGGGAGGCTTACAATCACCTGATGACACCTCACCTAGGGACAATATACATGACTGGCAAGCAACAAAAATAACTGGCAAAATGATACTAGCTGTAACTACAGCCTTTTTTTTTTTTGATAAGTTTGCTTGTGTTTTATTAATCAATATGGAAGAGTAAAGACCTCAACTAAAGCCACGGTATCCCTTCATTAAGAAGGGAACTTTAATAGTGCCAAGCACACCATGGAAAAGGAAGTTCTTAATCCACCATTCAAACATTATACATTCAGGAGTCTTAAAAATACAAGCTGTAATGTCATAAGATTAGACAAAATTAGGGACAAAACAAAGTCAACTTGAATGACAACACAAAGCCTTCGATGACATATTTCATGCTACTACTGCTAGTGGGCGAGATCAAGAAGGGATTCCAGCATCCTGTGACTTTCATGAAGGCTTATAGCCACGCTATGAATTCTGATTGTCGGTGGAGGCCTTGTTTAGCAAGTGAATCGGCTACAAAATTTGCACTGCGACCTTTATGAACAATATGAATATTGAGATTCTTTATTCTAGCATTCCGAATAAAGTTGAGATGAAAGTTTAGATTCCATGGCCCTCCAATTTCGCTATTGCTCCATAGAACGGCATTTGATGAGTCTGATTCAAGAATTATCCTGCTGTTTTTGGGGATGTTGCTTGATAAAGTAATCTTGATTGCACGATGAATGGCTAATATTTCAGCACAATTGATTTCCATGAATGGAATAGGGGAAGAAAAGAGGCATATGAAATTCCCCAAGTGATTTCTAAGAACACCCCCGATTGCTGAACTTGATTCGAGGGGATTAACTGACGCATCGACATTCCATTTGATGCAATTGATATCAGGAGGACACCATGAAATTGGAGTTTGTGATATAGGAGGAAAGTCACCTATTTTTGCGCATCCATTCCATAACAAACATGCAGGATTGCGAGTGATGTCTGGCGGTGAGTATGGGAAATCATCTGCCCAGCCAGATATCCATCATCCGAGTATGAGTAAGACTAAGTCTTTCAGATCTTTTATAGATGTTGATGAGTTGCCGAAAATACGGAGATTTCTCTCCTTCCAAATTGTCCACACTATGATGAAGAATATGGCCATCCAAACCTTTTTGAAAAAAGGAGGTTTGTTTGAGCAGTGCCAATGATTGAATGCATCTCGTAAACTGAATGGGAATACCCATTTGATGACCCATAAATCCATCCACCAATTCCATAATTGATATGAGATGTGGCAGTGAAGCAGAAGGTGATCGCTTGATTCCGATTCTACAGAGCATAAGGGACATATATTGTTTTCTGGCGGAATTATTCCAAGATGCGCGAGTTTGCTGCGGGTATTGATTTTGCCCAGCAAGGCAATCCACACAAAAACCTCTATTCTATGAGGTACCAGCCCTTTCCAGACTCCTTTCACTGCATCATGTTGAGGAGGGGGGTGAAGTTTGTCGAGCTCGAAGGTAAATGATTTAGTTGAGAAATTACCTGATTTGGAGTGCGCCCAAATATATCTGTCGTGGGATTTTAGGGCAGGCACTACAAAAAAATCACTCTATAGCGACGGACATAATCCGTCTCTAAATCGTCAAAATCCGTCGCTATATGTACTCAGAGACGGATTTAGAGACGGATTATGTCCGTTACTAAAGTCCTCGTCGCTAAACGAACTTAGAGACGGAATCCCAAATATCCGTCTCTAATTTAGCGACGGAATAATATCCGTTTCTAATTCCGTAGCAAAAAATTAGAGACGGATTTCAAAATCCGTCTCTGAGTTTAGGGACGGATTTCAAAATCCGTCTCTATGTTTAGGGACGGATTTCAAAAATCCGTCTCTAACTTTAGAGACGAAATTCAAAAATCCGTCTCTAATTTTAGAGACGGAATTCAAAAATCCGTCTCTAATTTTAGAGACGGATTTTTGAAATCCGTCTCTAAGTTTAGGAATGGTTTTTTAAAATCACCTATTGTTAGTTGTTCGGTTCAACCCGGTCCCATTACCGGTTCACAATCTCACTCGGTTCTGAACCTCGCTCTGGTCAACTCGGTCTGGCTTTGTAGGCAAGGCTCTTGGAAGCAGTGGAAATGGGTAAGGGGAATCCCCATTCTCAAGAACCGCAGTTGGTAGGAATCGAACCTGTAACCTCTAAGTCACAAGGAGAAACTCATACCAACTACACCAAGTACTACTTGTTTACTTTTACGTGTGGAATTGATAATAATTGAAAGAAATATTAGAAACAGATCTTAAAAATCTGTCTCTAATTTAGAGACAAATTTGAATTTCCGTCTCTAATTTAGAGACGGATTTGAATTTCCTTCTCTAAAGTGCATTATAAAAAATATCTACTTGTCTAAATTAGAGACGGATTTTCAAATCCGTCTCTAATTTAGAGACGGAAATGAAAATCCATCTCTAATTTAGAGACGGATTTAAAAGTGCATTTTAAAACATATCTACTTGACTAACTTAGGGCTCTAATTTGAAAATCCGGCTTTAAATTAGTGCATTTTAAAATGAAAATCCGTCCCTAAATTAGGAGACGGATTTTGTAAATCCGTCCCTAAATTAGAGACGGATTTTGTAAATCCGTCCCTAAATTAGAGACGGAATTTGAAATTCCGTCTCTAATTTAGAGACGGAATTTTAAAGATCCGTCTCTAAATTAGAGACGGAATTCAAAAATCCGTCTCTAATTTAGAGACGGAATTCAAAAATCCGTCTCTAATTTAGAGACGGAATTTCAAAATCCGTCTCTAAATTAGATCTAAATTTTTGACAAAGTCTGGAAAAATTGGTAAAACACACCAGAAACGGATTTTATAATTCCGTCTAGCTTAGGGACGGATTTTAAAATCCGTCTCTAACTTAGGGACGGATTTTAAAATCCGTCTCTAACTTAGGGACGGATTTTAAAATCCGTCCCTATATTTTTTTAGAAACGGATTATTAATTTTCCGTCTCTAAATTAGAAATGGATACAAATCCGTTTCTAAAACTCCGTCGCTATACGAGCGTTTTTTTGTAGTGAGGGCAGACTTGATGAAGCAATTCATCGAGCATTGCTTTTTCAATTTGATCTTGTGGACGAAGATGACGTTTCCACGCAAAACTCCATACCCAGTTAAATCCCTCCCACACACCTTGAGAAGCAACAGATATGCCATTGGCTCTATTGTAATAGAAAAGAGTCTGGGAAAAATTCTCTTTAATGGCTGCGTTGATATCCACGGATCATGCCAGAAGAGAGAGTTGTTACCCATTCCTATAATTTTGCGCATACCATTTACAGCAATGGATGAGGCTTCCGTGTTATTGAATATTGCAGCACATAAGTTCTTCTACGGCCCACTTTGTGAGGGAGAGGTCAAATCCAACAGAGAGGTATTGGGCAAATATTTGTATTTTGCACGCACAACATTGCACCAAAAGGAGGATGGATCTTGGAAGAATCTCCAAATCCATTTATAAAGCATTGCTAAATTTTTGTGCATGATATTGCCAATACTAAGCCCTCCCAAGGCTTTTGGCGATTGTACAATGTTCCAAGCTACAAGAGGTATAGATTTCTTTTCCGAAGATCCGCACCAAAGAAATGCTCTTGTAAGCTTGTTAATTTTCTCCACGACTCCTTTAGGAATGGGAAAGAGTGACATGTAATATAGGGGAAGACTTGACAATGATGATTTGATGAGAGTGATTCTTCCACCTATTGAGAGCAATCTTCCTTTCCAAGTTGCAAGTCTCTTTGACATTTTTTCTATTATTGGATCCCAAACATGAATGCGAGATGGATTGCATCCTATGGGAAGGCCAAGATAAGTGAAGGGAATGCAACCAACTTTGCATAGTAAAGAGTTCGCGGCTTCATTAAGCCAAGCATTTGATGTATTTATTCCAATTAGTGAACTTTTATGGAAGTTCACTTGAAGACCCGACGCAAGATGGAATAAGATGAGAACATTTTTGATGTTCTTCAAAGATTCAATGCTTGCATCACAAAAAATGAGAGTGTCATCGGCATATTGCAAATGAGAGATCTTGAGGCCGTTTTTGCATACTTCCACTCCACTCCATAAGCCCATATTTGTGGCTTTTAAAATTAGTTGATTGAGTGCTTCAACAATGAACACAAAGAGAAAGGGTGATATATACTAATCAGAGTATCTCAGTATATATATCATATACTTCTATACCACCACAAATAAAGCATCGTTTCTATTGTGAACAAAAAAGTTTTTAATGACATTTTTATTTCAACAGTTCATTAATGAACCTCATATACAAAAAAAAAGTGTAAATGAACGCTTAAGTTATTTGTATATCAATAAACCTAATAGAACTTAAAGTATTTATAATTATTTTTTTTATAAAAGATAAACATGATTTCAATGTAAGTTATATGTTTCTCAATAGTTGGTTTTGTTGTTTGAGACATTTCTAAAACTTACATCTAATTTCTCTTAAGTTTTTCACTCTTATGAGTTATGATCCCATGACAAAGTATGAGCCTATGATGTTATTGTCCACAAGCTATAGTGAACTTTATCCTATTTTTGAGGAAAGTTAGAGTACTATTATTGTAAAAGAATATTCTATATATTGAGATAATTGTTGATGTAAACAAAGACATTATTAGTTTGCTAAATGCTTTTAGCTAATAACTTTCTTGTTTAGAGATTAGGCATTTACCTAGCATATTATTTTCTTATATAATCATCAGATAATTTGTATAGAGGAAAACGTACAGTAGCTTCAGCCTTCACACACTGGAACCAAAATCACAACCATAAGCACATGCATTTACTGTAGATGAAAAGTTATAGCTGTCCGAGGTTATATTTTGCTCCAGGTTCAGGGAGTTGACTTGTGAAATTATATGATCTGTCAACTTGTGTGATCATAGGTACTGTGGAGATTTTCTGAGGTATTGTGGAGGTGGAGAGAGAGAGAGAGAGAGTGTGCGTGAGATATAAGGAGCTGAGTAGGTAAAATAATTAATGGATCAAGTACTGCCTTGCACTGAGAGTCTGAGACACATGAGTGTACCTTAAATAGAAAGATAATATTGACAGAGAAATAACTGACTCATAATATTTTTCATATTTACCACATTTTTCTGTAAGGCTGTTTGATAGTATCACCGGGTCCAAGTATCTAATTATTCTAATACTTCCTCCGTATAAATACAAGAAGCCGAGTTGGTGTGGAGTGGTCCGAGTGGAGAGGGCAAAAAAGATTGAACTTATAATTTTTTCTGGAGATATCCATTTTCCTGGGTAAATAGATAAGATATCCCGACACAGTGACATTTTGATACCACCAAGCCGAACAAATTCCAAGGACTCAAAAAATTTGAAAAATTGGATCTATGTCCAATGGATCACCCCTACTAAGAAAAAATATTTTGTTTTGGTTCTACCCGTGTAGTCCCATATGAAATAACAGACGGTATCAATTTAACAACACTTTTCCCTCAGGATTTGTTGCAGGAAAGGGATAATGTGCAACTTCGAGTTGTCAATTATATCCTTTATGGAAATGGCAAAGCCACTCGAGGAATTTCTGACACAAGTATTCAATTAGTACATACCTGTTTCTTTTTTAGTGATACATTTTTCACAAAAAACTCTCACATAAAAGGGAGAAGTGGATCACTTAAAAAGAAATACAGGAAGTATATTATAGTTAGAAAGATTAGATGTACCACTTTTCTGTTTTAGTTTGTTTTCAAAAGATTACTTCAATTTCTAATTAGTGAAATAGTTCCTACAATTTATCTCTATTTTTCTCCTATTTCAAACGTAGAAACACAAATTATTTAAGCACTCAATACAACTCTTAAGTAGTCACTTTATGGGAAAAAAAAAAGGAGTGAGGATCATCTCCAGTGATTACACCAAGGCTTGGGGTGATTTGGAGATTCCATCCCAATTTTCTCCTCTCAAAGAGTAGCACTGGACATTCAGTGCACTGGAAATGATCCTGACTCAAAAAAAAAGCTAGATAACTTAACAAAAATATTTAACAATTTAATATTACAACAAGCCAAAACTGCTCAAAAGTCAATGGAAAGAGATAAAAAGTTGAGTAGTACAGTTTGATAGAAAACGATAAGAGAGACCATCGAATACGAGACCAACTAATAGCTAGTATATCAAGTGATATATATTTTTTTTGTAATATACTCCCTTGATTATATAAGATTCTTTTCTCTTTCTGTTTTAGTATGTTTTGCTAAAGTCCTGTCCTCTTTACGTTATTATTGCTTATAAATGATTTTTCTCTTGCTTCATAAGTTGGACCCACTTGATCATAAACACTCTTACAACTACATTTCTCCTACCTTAAGATAAGAAAAAACACTCACTTTCAAACTCTCTATCCTCATGAACTCTTGTGTGAATTATCTCTACCCGAAATGGGAAGAAAATTTTGAAATGGAGGAATATATATATACATATAAATCCAAAGTTCCAAATGATATTAGCTAGTGGTAAGCATGTGAATCCATATCGGCATATCCTATAGCTATCAGCACGCCAAGTAAAATAAATTTCTTCCTTCAGACCCTGAACTAGATATATTTAGGTTTCCTTCTGACGAAAAATTTATTTACAAAAGACCAGCAAATACATTGTATTTTCAATGACATATTGTGTATATGAATATGATTTATTCATATAATCCAATTACCACATTCACATACATAAAGGACCAAGAAATAAATGTAATAAAAGCCTAAGCTTACCATAATCAAGCATTCCAGCAGCTAGTACTAGGGATAATGCTAGGGTTTACTAGAATTTGGTTGCCACCACATGGCAAGGCTGTTGTTGTTGCTGCTGCTCCTCCTCCTAGTGATGATGATGGTGGTCGTGGTGGTGGCGATGGCGAGGAGGAAGAGGATGATTGCAGTGATGGTATGATGACATAATTATCATCCATATCAACATAATTATAGTACTTCATCAATTGATTGCTTGACATACATGATGACATAAGAAGTGACTTAGAAACATCATTGTAGCTATCATGATGAAATGTTGATGAGGATGGTAGGTTATTACATATCTCTCCCTCTAACGATGCCATAGTTTCTAATTTCGGCATGATTGGGACTCCCATCATCAACATCATCTTTGTTAACTTCATCCTCATAAATGCCTGATCATCATCATTGGATGTTGGATAAACTGATGATTGTGGACATGAAAATGGGTGATCATTAATCCCAACTTCATTAAGCAAATGTTGGAAGCTTGATGACGAAGATGATGACAATAATTGATCATAAGTAGCAATGGGTGGAACCAAATTATCCAAATTATTATGAGGGGGGATATGATTAAGAATCACCTCATCCGGATGATCAAATTGATTAAATTGATTAACATTAGGGATTTGGTGATCATAATTATGGCCATGTTCGGATGTGAGGATCATATTAGTGCTCATAATGGAATTATTAAGTGAGGGAGAAAAGGTGGTTAGTCGTCCAATATCATGATCATGACTTAAGAAATTATTTGAGGAAGTGATAGTAGGAAGGCGATAATTAAGGTGGAGATCATTGGAGATAGTATGGGAGGTGGTGGCCGACACCGGGACACCAACGTGAGAGAGAAGCTTTTTCTTAATGCTTGAATTCCAAAAATTCTTCACTTCATTGTCTGTTCTTCCTGGTAGATACTTAGCTATTTGAGACCATCTGTACTAAAAAAAAATTAATACCCAAATTAAACTATGAAAAGATGTGATTAGTTCATGAATTTATGGTAATTGGTAAATCATCAAATATATATATTACAGTTGAAAGTGTGTAAGATGTTCAAAATATGATGCTTTTCCTTAGAAGAAAATATGATGCTTGATCTATATTTGTTTCATCATTTTATGTAACATAACAATATATGTAACGGTTTAAAAACAAGTAAATTAACCTTAAAAAACAGGCAAATATTAGAAAAAAAGAATATTGTGGTAGTAAAAAGAACAACCTGTTTCCTAGAATTCTGTGGAGATCAATGATGAGAGCAGCTTCCTGAGAAGAGAAGCTCCCACGTTTTAAGTCTGGTCTCAGATAATTAATCCATCTTAATCTGCAACTCTTTCCACACCTCTGCAATCCTGCAAAAAACAAAAGAAATATAATACAGAAACAACTGGGTTTTCGGAATGTAAAAAGATTCCGAAAATTGGACACCTTAGGTTTCAGAAGTTTCCGTGCTTCATAGCTCATGAATCATGTTTGTGGACTAGTACTAGTAGAGTCATTGTTTTCGAAAGAAGCGAAAAAAAAAAGAACTAGAGAGGAGAAAAAAACCAGCAAGTCTAGGGATAGAACTCCAGCAGCCATGACCATAAGTGGTAATGTAGCTGATGAGCTTCTCATCTTCTTCAGGAGACCATAACCCTCTTTTCACCTTCTGCTTGTTGCAGCATGTATGATGCCCCATTTATTCTTCAGACTTAGCTTCTTCTCTCTACTTAATTAGGATTTTACTTAGCTTTTTTGCTTGTTCTACACTTCTACTACTACTATATTATTACTTCCTTGCTAATTATATATATATATACTTATAGATATTTATGTAATGTGTTATATATAAAGAAGAACATGAAAGAAAGGACAAAAAAAATATAGGGGGGGTTAGGGTAAAAGATTTATTGTTGTGTTTTGAAATTAAAGTTGAAGGGTAAAAAGTTTTAGGGGGAGGAAATGGATTTTCAAGGGTAATTAAAGGAGATGTGGTAATACAAAGTCACGCTGTTTCCTTTAAAAAAAACAAGTTACACTAGTCGTAATTTCTTTATCAAGAATAGTCTTCCTTGATATGGACATTAGCAACTTTTCTAATGATAGTTGGCCCATTTATTGGTCTTATTAAAGAACATCAGACATATATTATCAAACAAATTAAAAGAAGTTTTTTTAGGGGAAATAGCTATAGATAGATTATCTAACCATGTGACAACTTTAGATTTATTTTAACATGGCAGTGAGTTTTTTTTTTGCCCGTCAGATATTTACAAGATACTGTTTCTAAAATTATAGTAATAACAAGCATTTAAACTCAGTGCGATGCATCCCCTCAAAAAAAAAACTCAGTGCGATGAATGGTCTAATAGATTAAGAATAAGTATAAATTTATGATTGTAATTCTAATCAAGATTACAGTTTCAATACTAATTACATGAGCTCATTCATCATACATCCGAGTCACCGGGTGTACCGTGTACCATGTGTATAGTACACCCAAGACTAATTTTTGCTCATTTACTCATTTAGAACTCTCATTTTTTAGTACATTTTGTTCATTTGGATGATTATTTCAAATGAGCAATGAGCAAAACAAATAGCCTTGGGTGTACCATGTTCACGGTACACCCGGATGTATGATAATTTTTTTTCTAATTACGTACAAGATTCACATAATAGTAGTCCTATTTGGAATCGGGGAAGAAACCAATGCAACTCAAAAAATGGGTAAGATTCCACTATTTTAAATTAAATTAAATTAACTAAAAATAAATATTCTAGCCCTTTGAGTAATTCTATATTAGGCAACCAATGACACAAAAGTTTGAGGGATAAAAGAGTACAAAATGACTATAAGCTAGTGTGAACACATTTATTGCCCTTTGAGTTACTCGATGTTAGGCAACCAATGAGACAAAAGTTTGAGGGGTAAAAAGGTAAAAATGACTACTTAATAAGGTGAACACATTTATTGCAACTTAAAACTAATGGAAATTTAATTCATAGATTACACTTTGTATGGAAAGATTGAAAATAGGAATAACATACTCCTCCGTTCCAAAATAAGTGAAACACTTCTCTCATTTATGTGAGAGCTTTTTGAGACAAGTGTTTCACTTATTTTGGAACGGAGGAAGTATTAAAATATCCCAATAGGAAACATAGGAACAACAAAAGACAACGGAGGGAGTAGTTGTTTACTGAAAATCATATTAATACACATTTATCTTTAAAAGAAATCAAAAATTAAATGTAAGAAGTAATTACTTCATAAAACAATTGAAGAAAATAAAAGTATTCTTAAAATATAATATTGTATATGATTAGTAATATTAATTATTCTTTTTCATATTATATGCAAATTCCAATCTACGATGATTACATATAAAATTATGGTAAACTAATATATCTATGTTATACATAAAGCCAACAACACTTTTTGATAGCATAAGGCCCTGTTCTTTTGGACTTGTTGGAAAATATGCTTCAAAGTTGGCTTAACTATCTTTCTATATTTTAGGAATAAAATTGTTAGTGGCTTATTTGTCGTTAGCTAAATCTGATTTAGGAGCATCACTTGTAGTTTGTTGTTTCATTTCGTTTTTTAGTTTAGTTGCGATTTCAAATCTTTTTTTCGTTTTTTAGGGTTTAGAATCATAGTTTAGATGTGATTTCATTTTCTCTTTTTATAGGGTTTAGAATTAGAAATTAGATGCGGTTTATTCTTTGATTTTTTTAGTTCAGATGTAATTTCTAAGATTGTATAAAGTTTGTACTTCAGTAATATTTTTTTTAATTTATTGTTGTTTGTAATGTGAAATAACTTTTTTTCGTTTATTGTAGTTCAGATGTAATATAACAGTTCGTTTGTAATGCGATTTTTTCGTTTATTGTATAAAGATTGTAGTTATTCAGATGTAATTTATTTTGTTTCGTTTTTTAGAATTGTTGAATGGGTGGCACAAAATACAAAATACAGGCCAACTAGCTACTGCCACTAGCTACTGCCTACTAGCTTGTATAGCCTGTACTCTATAGCCAGACTCCCCTTTTTTTGACACAAAATACAGGCAACTGATCTGGTTCTAACGTGAAAACCAGATCAGTTAACCAATAACTGATCCGGTTTTCACCTTAAAACCGGATCAGTAAATGGTTAGCTGATCCGGTTTTAAACCGGATTAGTTAAATTTCATCAATAGCTGCGAGCCCACCCGATCCGGACCAAAACCGGATCTGTAAGCCCGGTTTTGACTGGATCGGATGGGCTTTTTTCCACTAGTGATATATTTTAAGAAGATTAATTCCTTAGTATGTTCATAATACTTTTGTTTCCTTAAGAAGTTATATATATAGATAGATACATGTATTACTTGGCATGTCCTAGAAATTAGATATAATTGACGATATTGGTTGATATATTCTTAAAATCATTATCATTAGGGCTTTTGCCTATTTTGTTTTCCTCGATGATGTAGTCGAACTTGAGCCAAGACAATATCCAATGTCGATATAATTATCATCAAGATCTGCATTAACAAGCCAATCAATTAGCTTAACTATGGATATGATGCTATAAAACAAGCTAAAGATAAGATATTGACCTTCACAAAGTAGAAATGAAATAGGCATGCATGCTTAGTACTTCTTGTTGAGGCAATTTTTATTGTGTAATTTTTAGTCAAACCTCTTTATTTCAGTTTATTTAACATTGGAATGGTATATATATAAAATAAATTATAGTGTATATATAACTATATAGGTTTGAAAATCAATGAAGTAGTTGTACAATATCTTAACGTTATCACCACAAAATCACTTGTACAAGTCTTAGCTAGATCTGTCCAAATTAAAACTTAAAGTGTACTAGTATATATTTATACACGTTTAGATATATACTTGTAGCTCAATGGATATAAAGGTTGGATCGAGTTGAAAACATTATGATAATTCTAGTAGTCGTATGATTTTTAATCGTACGTGAGATACTTTCTCCGTTCCATAATAAGTGAAACATAGGGATTGGGCACAAGATTTAATAAACATCACTTTCAAAAGCCAAAAAGTCATAAAATACCCTTTTTATTATCAAAAGGAGGAGAGAGAAAAGCAAACCACACAAGTTTATGATGGGTACTCTTGTCATTTTGTCACTTTCTTTTTTCCATTTAAGGTATGTTTCACTTATTATGGAACGGAGGAAGTATATATATATATATATATATATGAAAACCCTTTTATGGTGAGAACCGTGAGAACCACTAAAAATAAGCAAAAACTTCATAAAATGACCCCAAAAAAAAAAAGAAAAAAAGTATAAAATGAGTAGAAAATATGAAATGTGCAAAAACGTAAAATGATCAAAAATTTAACGTGAAAAAAAACGTAAAATAAGCATAAAAAAGTTAAATGAGCAAAAACGTAAAAATGGTCAACTTATTTTTTTTTTTGAACTTATCTCTCTCGCGAGTTTCTAGCTTTTGCTGGGCGCCATGGGTAGACCTCGAGGAAGCAAGAGTTCCAAAGGAATTTTGAAGGGGAAAGAGAAGGTGACTGGTCCATCTTCCTCCAATGCACGTAAAACTCGATCCATGGATGAATTGATTGGAGCTGGGCGATTGGAAATTCGGAGTTCGAAAAATAGCGAGGATGAAGGTGAGATTTTATCTCCAAAATCATCTTTAATTGAGTTACAAAAACAATCTGCAGATAAACAAACTTTTTCATAATGGTTAGAAGTTTTGAATAGTGGGTCTAAAACTGATAAGAGAGTTTCATGGGCTGTTGAAATTGAGGGTAATGTAAATGATGTTGATCAAAATGTTGATAATTCTGAAATTACTCATGAATTGCCTGCAATTGTTAATACTGTTAATATTTGCGAAAATTGATATTGTGATTCCTGAAATTGAATGGGATGACATTCAAGAAGAGGTTAATTTATGGGAACCCTCTATTGTTTGTTATGTTCTTGGGGCCAATCCACCGTTTAATGTTGTTGAAGGATTCATACAAAGGATTTGGGGAAGGAAGGGAATTGATAGAATTCTTCCAGTTGGACAAAGGTTAGTCATTGTAAGATTTAAAAATTTGGAGGTTAGGGATGAAGTTTTGTCAGGAGGGTTTCAATTCTTTGATGGGAAACCCCTTATTATGCAAACTTGGTGTCCTGAAATGGAATGAAAGAAGAGGAATGTGGAAATTCTGCCCATATGGATTGAACTTCATGGCTTGGACTTGAAGTATTGGGGTGAAAAAAGTTTGACAAAGATTGTGAGCATAATTGGGAAGTTCTTGCAAGTTGATCAAGCTACGCTGAATAGAGAGAGATCAATGTTTGCCAGAGTTCTTGTGGAAGTTAAGATGCATCAAAATTTCCCATACACAGTATGTTTCAGAAATGAAAGGAAAGAAATAGTGGAACAGAAGGTGTTTTATGCTTGGAAGCCAGTTCAGTGCAAAAAGTGTAATGGGTATGGGCACTTAGAGACTGACTGTGTAAAGAAGCCAATAGTTAAGAAGATTTGGGTAAAGAAGACTGCAAATATGGGTAATAAACCTGAGGAGAGACAGGCTGCTCAGGTGGGTAGACCAGTTGCAGGACAAGAGAATGAGAAGGGTCAGGAAGAGGGGCAGGTGCTGTCACTTTCAAGGACTCAACAGGATCAGAATGTCACTCCAACTAGGAATCAATTTGAGGTATTGGCTCAGAATACAACAGAAGAGCTTTTCTATGATGTTGAATCCCACAAGGAGAATGAAGTGCAGGGGTGGAAATCCCCTGATAACCATGGATAATATCCTGGTTTGGAATATCAGGGGACTGAATAGGGTGCAAAAGCAAATTGAGATTAGAAATTTTATTTCTGCTCATAATATCAAGCTATTCTGTCTCCTAGAAACTAAAGTAAAGATTCCTAATTAAGATGGGGAATCTTTACAATAACTTGTGTGTTGGCTGGTGTTTCACAACTAATAGTTGTGTGATTGATAGGGGAAGGATTGTTATTGGTTGGCTTGCTGATTCTTTTATTGTTGATATTATTAGAGTCACAAATCAAGTAATTCATTGTAAGATAGTCCCTGCTGGGTCTGTTGATGGTTTTTTTTGCTCTTTCATATATGGGTCTAATGATAGGAATGAGAGGGAAAAATTGTGGTTTGACTTGAATCAGTTGCAAACTAGTGAACCTTGGTTAGCTATGGGTGACTTTAACACAGTTTTGAACTTAGATGAAAGAGTGGGGTCTGTTGTCAGGGTGCATGAAGTTCAACCATTCAGAGACTGTGTGCTTGGCTGTGGTCTAGTGGACATTAAAAGCTCTGGGAGATTTTACACATGGTCTAATAAACAAGAGGGGGAGCAAAGGGTGTTCTCTAGGATTGATAGAGCTATGGGTAATGAGCAATGGATTGATAGATTTGAAGGGGCTGAAATTGCTTATCTGCCAGAAGGGGACTTTGATCATAGTCCTGGAGTGTTGTGTGTTTATAATGGTAGGAATCAGGGTAAAAAACCATTTAGGTTTTTTAATATGTGGGCTCAGTCTCCCACTTTCCTTGAAACTGTGAAGAAGGTGTGGGAGAGACCTGTGTATGGGTGTCTTATGTACAGAGTTAGAGAGAAGCTGAAGTATTTGAAGTCTGATCTCAAGCATCTTAATAGGGAGGGTTTTTCTGAGATCCAAGTGAAGGCTGCTCAAGCTTTTCAGAATTTGGTCAGGGTGCAGAACCTTGTTCATCAAAATCCTAACAATATTGAGTACACTAGGGAGGAAAAAGAAGCAGGGTGTACTTATAGACAAGCTCAAGAGGTTTACCTTAGTTTCCTAAGGCAAAAATCTAAGGCTAAATGGATTGATCAGGGTGATGATAACTCGAGACTTTTCCATCAATCCATAAAAGCCAGAAGAAATGCAAATAAGATTCATGCTATCCAGGATGCTGCAGGGACTTGGGTGAATGAAGATGATAAAGTCAAGGATGCTTCTGTGCATTTCTACCAGGATCTTTTGAACAAAACAATGGAAGATAGATGTGCTGTCAAGGGTAGAATCATTGATGAGGGGCCTAATTTGTCTACTCAACAACAGAACCTGCTGCACTGTAACTTTACTGAGGCTGATGTGAAGAGAGTTATGCACTCTATCCCTGATAATAAAGCTCCAGGAGCTGATGGGTACAATAGTTCTTTTTTTTAAGAAATGCTGGGAGATTATTGGGGGAGAAGTTTCTGCTGCTGTCCTTGATTTTTTCAAAACAGGGCAGTTATTAAAATCTATTAATGTCACATCTATTACATTGATTCCCAAGGTAAAGAGTCCAGTGAGTGTTGGTGATTATAGACCCATTTCATGTTGTTCTGTCATTTATAAGTGTATAACCAAGCTGTTGTGTGAGAAATTGAAGTTAGTTTTGCCTAGTGTGGTGTCTGAAACTCAGGGGGCTTTTGTGGCTGGTAGGAGCATATTGAACAATGTTCTTCTGTGTCAGGACATAGTTAGAATGTATAGGAGTGGGTAAAAACAGAAATGTTGTATGATGAAGGTTGACATCCAAAAGGCATATGACACAGTTTGTTGGGAGTTTGTGGAAGATATGATGAAAGCTCTAAATTTCCCTGCTAAGTTTATTCATCTGGTGATGGTATGTGTGACTAGTCCAACCTTTACTTTGATGATAAATGGTATTCCAACTGGGTTTTTCACTTCTAAGAAGGGATTAAGACAAGGTGATCCTATGTCTCCCCTCTTATTTGTGTTGTGTATGGAGTATCTAACTAGGATAATGGCTTATATAGGCAAGCTGCCTCACTTTGAGTTTCATCCTAGGTGTAAATCCCTTGGACTTAATCATCTATGTTTTGCAGATGATTTAGTTTTATTCTGTAAAGGTGACTATAGGTCAGTGCAAATGATTTTACAAGGTTTGAATTTGTTTGCGGCTACAACTGGTCTTAAAGCTAGCCCTGCAAAGTCCAATGTGTATGGGTGTGGCATGAGTGATCAGGAGATGAAGATAATTGTGGATAGTGCAGGTTTCAAGATTGGCAGTCTTCCCTTTAGATACCTTGGGGTACGGTACCTATTAGTGTCAAGAAACTCACTACAGCTGATTGTGAGAAGCTTATTGAGAAGATGGTTGGTAGGATTCGAGTGTGGAGCACCAGACACATCTCCTTTGCTGGCAGGAGACAATTGATCAACTCTGTTCTCTTGAGTATCTGTGTGTATTGGGCACAAATCTTTCTCATTCCTAGAGGAGTTATCACCCAAATAAATGCTATTTGTAGAGCATTTCTTTGGACTGGGACTTGTAACAGTCCTAAGTCTGGTTATGTGAGTTGGGACAGTGTTTGTAGATCAAAAGCTAAAGGTGGTCTGGGGTTTAGATCCTTGATGCACTGGAATTTAGCTATGGTGGGCAAGCATGTGTGGAACATTTTAAAAAAAGCTGACAATTTATGGGTGAAGTGGGTTCATACTATGTACATAAAAGAGCAGGACTGGTCTCAATTTACAGCCCCCCCCTCTGCTAGTTGGGCTGTAAAGTTTATTTGCAAAAGTAAACAAGAGATCAGTGGTCAGATTGGTACTAGCTGGTTGACAGATGGTTCATTCAATAATTTAGATTTGTATAAGAAGCTGCATGTTGTAGGTGAGAAACTACCCTGGTGTATAGAAGTATGGGATCATCATAATGTTCCAAAACACAGCTTCATATGCTGACTGGCAATGCATAGGAGACTTCAAACAAGAGGGAAGTTAGCTTCCATTGGTGTGATTGATAATGACAGGTGTCTAATTTGTGACATGGCAACTGAAAATCATCAGCATCTATTTTTTGATTGCACCTACAGCAGACAATGCTTGAATATGGTGAAGAAATGGCTGGGTATATCTACCACTGCTAGAGATCTCACAAGGCTTTTAGATTGAACAAAGAGAAGATGTAAGGGGAGCAAATTCAGGAATCAAGTGATAAGAGCAGGTATCATTGCCACTGTTTATAATATTTGGCAAGAACGTAATAAAGTTCTGTGGAATATGCAAGTTAGATTAGTTGCTCAGGTTGTAAAGCATATACGATATACAGTCAAACACAGAGTAGGGAATAGATTACACAAAAACATGGAGGATAGGGATATTAGTTGGCTTGGAATTTGTAATGGTCCCTGCTTTTGGTTACGTGCTCGGTGTCCCATTACGTAGCATTTGTATAGTTGAGTGGCTGGGTTTTTTCCTGGTGTTAGGATGTATTTTTTGTTGAGCTTATACAATACTTAATTAAAAAAACGTAAAAATGAGCAAAACATAAAATGAGAAAAGACGTTATGAAATGAGCATAACAATGTTAAATGAGCAAAAAGATAAAATAAGCAAAACATAAAATGAGAAAAAACGTTGTGAAATGAGCAAAATGTTGGTAAAATGAGCAAAAATGAGCGATTCTCACGGTTCTCATATGAACTTCAACCTATATGATAACAATGTTAAATGAGCAAAAAGATAAAATAAGCAAAACATAAAATGAGAAAAAACGTTGTGAAATGAGCAAAATGTTGGTAAAATGAGCAAAAATGAGCGATTTTCACGGTTCTCATATGAATTTCAACCTATATGACCTTCAACATATATATATATATATGTATATATATATATATGTATATATATATATATGTATATATGTATATATGTATATATGTATATATGTATATGTATATATGTATATGTATATATGTATATATGTATATATATATATATATGTATATATATATATATATATATATATATATATATATATGTATATATATATATATATATATATATATATATGTATATATATATATATATATATATATATATATATATATATATATATATATATATATATATATATATATATATATATATATATATATATATATATATATATATATATATATATATATATATATATATATATATATATATATATATATATATATATATATATATATATATATATATATATATATATATATATATATATATATATATATATATATATATATATATATATATATATATATATATATATATATATATATATATATATATATATATGTATATATATATATATGTATATATATATATATGTATATATGTATATATGTATATATGTATATGTATATATGTATATATGTATATGTATATGTATATATGTATATATGTATATATGTATATATGTATATATGTATATGTATATATATATATATATATATATATATATATATATATATATATATATATATGTATATATATATATGTATATATATATATATATATATATATATATATATATATATATGTATATATATATATATATGTATATATATATATGTATATGTATATATATATATGTATATGTATATATATATGTATATGTATATATATATGTATATATATATATATATATGTATACATATATATATGTATACATATATATATATATATATATATATATATATATATATATATATATATATATATATATATATATATATATATATATATATATATATATATATATATATATATATATATGTATATATATATATATATATATGTATATATATATACTACCTCCGTCCCAAAATAGAGTGCCCATTTCTTTTGGACACAAGTATTAAGAAGAAATCATGTGTAGGACCTTAGTTGTATTAAATCATAATTAAATATAGAAGTTGGTACACTTTTTATGAATTGTTTATTAAGGAGAGAGAATGTGGGTCATATGGAAAAGTGGTGATATTATAAAAGTTGAAAGCAAAATAATATTTTAATTGGTGGACCCATACCAAATAAGGAAATGGGAAATCTATTTCGGACAAACATAAATGGAAAAATGGTCACTCTATTTAGGGACGGAAGAAGTATATGTTATGTATATGTATGTATATATGTATATATGTATATATGTATATATATATATATATGTATGTATATATATATATGTATATATGTATATATATGTATAAATTTCGACCACATTTATTCAACTTTATGTATACCTCTGTTTTTGTTTTGTTGTTCCAGCTCCATTTTGATTTGTGTACTATTCAAATAACCCATCATCAAATAGTTCCAGTTTCGACTTAATGAAATTTCTCTTTCAAAAAATAAAATCATAACCCAATTTGATCTTTTTTTACTCATCACACGGAGTATAAATAATAAACATCATCATCAGAAATGTTATGGGATCATTTGTCTCACTGTATATTTTCTTAAAATCAATTTTCATAGTTTAAATAATTGGTAGTTAAAAATATTAATGGTTATAATTATGTATCAGCAAGTGTGGAAGTAAAAGTGGAACAACTAAATAAAAACAGAGGGAGTATGTTTATTAGACTAAACTCATACTCGTGTCATACACAGAATAAAGTTCTGATAATAATAACAATATTTTTTTTTAGGGATATTATCCCAGATAACCCTGACCTATAGGCCTTGTTCTCCAATAACCCCGAACTTGACTTTTGTCATTAAACCGGAAGTTGAATACATTAGACACGACGTTAACTATTTTGTGTTCTTCATCCTCTCTTTTTTGTTCTTCCTCCCCTCTTTTTTTTTTTTTCCCCCTTTTTTTTTTTTTTTTTTTTTCCTCCTTGTTACTCTTCAATTTAAATTCCAAAATATATTTTAATTTCATTTCATCACTCTTGTTCTTCCTCTCTCTAATGTTGTTTCCATTAATCAGTCCTTATTTTAATTTGCTTAGCTTTTGGTTATGGTGGATATCCCCTATGGAATTCCTCTCACCCCCCTAAACGCATTTCATCTCAAATGAGGAATATTATCGTACCTTTACTACTTAGCAAGTTCAACTATTTTTCATGCTATCTTAAGAATATTGTTTCGAAATACACTAGTGAAAAGGCGCTCCCCTTCCTGGTTTTTCCTCCACCAATTCCCCAAAAAATTTTTTTTCTCTACTTGATGGTGATCTTGGAAGGAGATATACGAACTTCTTGGGGACTTGAGAGGAGTTTTGAAGGAGTAAATTTGTTGAGTTTTTTTTCGATTTCCGTGAGAATTTTTTAGTTTCGTTAGGGTTTATGGAAGAGAGAGATTGAGATGATGCTGATTGTTGATGTTGTTGTGATTGTTGAGTTTTCATCTTCTTTTTCCGACGCCTTGATTCTCTTGCTCTGTTTGAACCACTTGCTACTGGATTTACTACTACTGAAGGTGATGATTCCATCAGGAGAGAGAATCGTGGTTTAATTTTTTATTATTCTCTTTTGAACGAACTTGTTTACATTAATGGTGGAACTTTTACGTACCTGCATTCACTTGTACATTCATGGCAATTTTTCAAAACAAAAAAGAGGAAGAAATTTTGGAGAAAGGGGTGAAAACCATTGATGAATGCTTGAGAAGAGATGAAGAAGAAGAGAGAGAAAGAGATGAGTTTGGTTTTTTTTTTTTTAAAAAGGCAGTAATTATTTTTGTTTGAAAATAGTTAACGCCGTTAACAATTCCGTCAGGTTTAATGACAATATACAAGTTTAGGGTCATCTGCGTAAAAAAAAAATTGTGAGGGTTATTTGGGAAAAAGCCTATATGTCAGGGTTATCTGAGATAATATCCCTTTTTTTTTACCATAAATAATACAATTATAAATTGTACGTAGATATTATGGAAAGATTATATATATTATAGTACTTACTACTTAGCAAGTTCAACTATTTTTCATGCTATCTTAAGAATATTTTTCTATACACTAGTGAAAAAAACCTTATATGTCACAAGATAACTGATCCGGTTTTTGCAAAGTCGGATCAGTTAAAATTAACTGATCCGATTATTTATCAAACCAGAGCATTTAAAATTAACTGATTCGGTCATTTATCAAACCGGATCAGTTAGTTCAAGCTTTCATGGCATAAAGGTCCCGGTTAAAAAAACCGACCCGGGTCATTTATGAGCCCGGGTTTGAAAAAAGGCCTCGTTAAATTGACGGCAAGTAATGGCCTCGTTAAATTGACGCTCACCAACCCAAATCCCTTTTATGCCCGCTTCACTTATATTCACGCTAACACTCCTAACAGTACCCCTCTCCTCTCTCATTTCACCCTACCAGACCCCTCTCCTCTCACTCACTCTCCTCAACATAACCCTAAAACACTTACACTCCACTGCCTCTCACCCAGTCATCTATCTCCTCTCATTAAACCCTAACCGGCGAAATTCATCTATCTCCTCATCCCCCTTTCATTTCTTAACTCTCGTATCTCATCCTCTCCTCCTCTCTTCACGCCCTACCGAAAAATAAAGTAAATTCGATCTTCACCGCCATCAGAACCGCCATCTCTCTCTTTTCATCTCCTCCTCTCATTAGTTAGTTGAGAGACGAAACTCCCTCTCCCGTCGCACCGCCATCTCTCTCTCTTCATATCCCCATCTTCACCAACAACGCCATCAGCGAAGACCAACAACTCAGCGAGGCGATTTCAATTGATGTGATTTCGTTTCGTTTTCCTGCCATCAGTTAGTTGTTTCATTTCGTTTTTTAGTTTTGTTGTATAATATGAGCACTATAAGAGGGGGAGGGGTGAATTATAGTGAGAGAATATGTTATACTTTTTGCGGAATTAAAAGTTAACTAGGGAACACACAATGGGAACACGAGAGATTTTAGCGAGGAAAAACTTCCTAGGCCCAATAGGAAGAAACAACCTCGACCACAAGGGATTTTAACTCAAACTTTCCACTATAATAGGCCAAACGACTCTGTTTACAAACCTATTACTTTTCTCTCGAGCCACAGCTTGAGTTCCTAAACTCAAGTTCCCAACAACAGTTCCCACAACTGTCGTTCCTCTCGAACTTCCCTCGAAGTTACTTTCTCTTTCTCTTTCTCACGCTTCACTCAAAGCTTCTCACACTTACAAGAGTTCACTCAAACCCTTACCCAAAAATGCAATTTGTAAGACAATGGAAGAGTAATAACTCGAATAAAGAAAGTATGAATTCTCTTAGGAACGGCACTGACTCTTAAGACAACGAAGAATATTTAGCTAAGTCAGACACAAAATAATCTAAGGTTTAGGCGCCTATTTATAGAGTACTTAGGCAAGACATAAACTACCCACTAATTAAGTCCATTATCCCATGATGTCCATAACTTAATTAATTAATTAGTTTTTATAAAATATTTCTTGAGAAATAATTAACCCACTCACCCCACTACTTAGCTTAAAAATAAGAAGCAGTAAACATTACGTGATTGTAAATGCTTGGGGAATAATTAATCTAATTAAATTAATTTAGACTTAAGAAGAAATTAATTAAGCCCACTAACCACTAACTACAAACGTGTAGCAGTAGTGATTAGGTGTGATATCTAATTTCTTGGGGAGTAATTAAAATATTTACTTTAAATAGTTTTTAGGAAAATATCTTTATAAATAAATTAATTAAAACCGAAAAACCATATTTGTATTTAAAAAGAAAATCTTTTTATAACCGAAAATTAAATTTGATTTTGAAAACAAAATTTTTTGGTTTAATTAAAATATAAAAGATAAGATTTAAAAAGGTTTGATATTATCCTAATTAAAACATAAAATCATTTTAAATCTTTTCCTAACAAACTAATAACAAACTCCCTAAAATAGTGGATCTAGTCAAAACTAACCTAGGACTCCTAACTAACCAGTTGGGCGCACAAATAATGTTAGGCGCACCACTCAGGAAGTATTAGGGGTTCCTTAAGTTGTTTCTAAGTCTGTTCCTTAACCTTGTTCCTAATTGTGCCGAGTTGTCTTTCCTTTCATGGGAACAGAACCAAGTTCCGTTTGAGAATTCAACACAAACTAAATTGAGCATTCACTCAACCTTAACAAGAAGATATTAAATACATCCTAATGTATTCTAATCTTCACTCCAAGCTTGATACTTCATCATTCGAACATCTTCACTTCGATCTTTGATTAATTCTCCATTTTAATCTTCGATCAAGTATTCTCTTTGCTCGAGAATGAATTACCTAGCAATATCATAAATAAAATACAATATGTCTTTTGTGGTTAAGTCATCTTCAAAACTCAAGGGTCAACAATTTTCCCCTTTTTGAAGATGGCAACAAAAGACATATACAATATAATATTTAATGTAAATAGGTCACATAAACTAAGTTAAATTCTAATAGACTTTTTATTTTTATTTTATTTTGTTAACTAAGAGAAAACACGATTTTAAATAAACTTGAAACAAAAAATTTACTCTTATTGCCTTTCTCTTTCCCCCTTTGGCATCTTCAAAAACATTATCGCGCGACTTCGAAAAGATGAAATTTATCTATCAAAACACATCACACCACCAAACTTTGTTAGAAACAATTTGGTTAGTACAAGCGAATAAAGCATTCAACTCTCAAAAACCGCAATCCAAGAATATTAGCCATTCAAGAGACGCACACATGCAAAAAGATTCAACTTAGAATTATCAAATTAACATTGTTCCATTGTAGCATGCGAAGGAAGGAAAGAAAATAAAAAGAAATTGGTCCCATAATAAGAAAACGAAGAAGAGTGTTTAAGGCTTAGGAGAGGAGGGTTGTTCGACTACTTCTTCCACCACATCATCCAACTTGACCATCACTTCCTTATGGTTGCTTTCGACGGTCTTAGCAAGCTTGAACACAATATCCTCCAAATTCATCAAATTCTTGTCCATCTTTTGGAGGGTCGTGGTCATATCTCCAAGTTGCTCCATAATCATATTTTGACCCGCTAAAGCTTTGACAACCTTCTCCGTCAACCCTTGTACTAGCCCATTCACTCCCTTTGCTGCATTAGCGAATTCCATCATTGCTTCCAAGTGACCCATAACCAATGTAAACAAGTAATCTAACCTTTGTACATGAGCAAAGGTATAAGTAGCACCAATAGTAGGGTTTTGGGATGAAGAAGGGGAGGTGTTATGTGGGTTGGTTTCGGCAGGGTGTTCCTTAGGATCAGGAACAACAGTTTATTCCTTTGAGATGGGAACAGCTGCAGGTTTCTTTCCCTTGGGAACAGGAGATGTAGTCTGTTTGGAAGGAGGAGGAATTGGGGTGTTTTGTGGTTTAGGAGTAGGTGGAGATGCAGTTTTAGGTGGAGTGGTGTCCATAGGAACAGGGGATTGTTCCCTTGATGGAGGAATGCAAGCCTCGTAGGCCTCTTTGGCAATCACCCTAACTTCATCATCATCAATACTATCATTTTCATCAAGCACAAAAGAAGGAGAATTTAACACCTTCATGTTTCGAACTCGTTGACTAGTTCGAGAAGCTCTCAAAGCCGGTTTCTCCTTCTCCAATTCTTCCATGCCAACCACTTTCTTTCCTGTTGCCTTTTCTCTGTCTTCTCGTTGTTTTTCTGTTTCTAGTTTTTCATTTTTCTTTTCTTTTTCTATTTCGATTTTTTCAGTTTTCTTTTCTTGTTCTTTTTCTTTTTCCTTTTCGACCTCAATTTCGGTTTCATCATACTCTTCTCCATCACATTCATCTTCTTCCTCATCATCATCCACATTTCCTCTTCCTTTAACCACATCACCATCAAAAAGACACACATTAAAATTATTCAAGGCTCTAGCATTTAGCAAATTTCCCGTTGTCAAACCAATATTAGGAACTCCATTAAGCTTCACATTGAACTTAATTAAAATTTCCGTAACAAGAGCTCCATAGCCAACAACAAACCCGTTTTCAATACAATGACTCATGTGTTGAATCATTAAAGATGGAAAATTAATTGGTTTATGGGAAGCTAGGCAATGAATGTAAATCAAATCTAACATGCTAACTTGAGCAGGTTTAGAAAGGCGAGGTAAAATGGCTTTCTTGAGAATGTGGAAAAGTATTTTGTGGTAAGGGGAAAGGAGATTGTGATCAAGAAAAGTAGTACCTCGTTTACCACCATATTTCACAATAAGTTCATCAAAAGAGATATCAGAAAAGGGGTAAGAACCTCGTTGTTTCTTGAAGTAAACATCGGTTCCCGTCACAGGAACACCAAATAGATTTTCCAAAAATTCAGCATTAAAATAAATTTGGGTTCCTCTAACAAGAGTAGAACAATTCCCTTCTTCATCAATTGAAAAGTTATCACAAAATTCGTCCATAAGTTTGGGAACTAGACATTGGCCATAGCAATTTTCAAAGAGGTGTTCCCAACCTTGAAATTTTACCAAATCAAGTAATTTACTAAAATTTACCCTTCTACACCAATTAAAATCAACACATAAACCAAGAACATACCGAGATGCGACTGATTTCCTTTTCGCGATTTTGGTTGTTCCTCTCACAGGAACAGCAGGTTCCCCCTCAATCTTTGCATGCGATTCTTTAACTTCCATCTCCATAGTTTCTTCACTTTGTTTCCTTTTTCTCAAGATCCGTTTTGGTGGATTTGGTGAGATGTCCATGGGAGTTGGAGATTCGGTGTGGGTAGAAGAGGGAGAGAGTTTTTCGAGTTTTTGTTGAGTGAGAGAGTGAGGAGTTTTTGTGAGGTCCATGTTTGTAAAGGGGGACGGTTTTATTGAGATGAAGAGGTGCAATTTCGATTTAGTGGGAAAAGTTGAGATTAATTAATGAAGGAAGAAGGAAGGAAAAAATAATTAACTTAACAGTGTACTGTACACGGTTTGAGGAGAGGAAAAATAAATAAATAAAGAGAATTAAATAAAGAAATTAAAGATAATTACAAGATAATATTTCCCAACTAATTTGAGAGATATTAGGAAAGAATAAAGGGAGTAAAGTCAGATTTTTAGGAAAAAATCTGAACAGAGAATTTTTTGGATTTTTAATTTGAATTTTGAAAATTGAAGGAAATCCTAGATCTAATACGCTGGGTGCAGTGTTTGGGAACAGCGAATGGAAACAACGAATTTTGCTACTTTGGAACGCAATTAATCCTTTAATTCCTTGTTAACTCTTAAGGCATAGAATTGTCTTAAGAACACTAAGGGTAATATTATTGGACATTGGTGTGAGCGTTTTCGGACATTTTCACTTATACATATGAAATAATCATATAAAAGTTGTGATGTATTTAAACAAATAAAAACATCAAATTTATTCACACATACATAACGCCAAAGAATCAAACCAATAGGGAGAAAGATTATAGCAATTATTTCAACTTAATCAATCCAAGTTCCAGTCTCAGTTTTTCAAATCTATCTCTATTTAAGGGCTTAGTCAGAATATCAACAATCTGACGTTCAGTTTCACAAAATTCCATTTTGATAAGGCCCTTTTCAACATTGTCCTTAAGAAAATGATGCCTAATATGAATATGCTTAACTCTAGAATGATGCACGGGATCTTTAGAAATACTAATAGCACTAGTATTATCACAATAGATAGGAACACAATCAAAATAAATTCCATAGTCACGAAGTTGTTGTTTTATCCAAAGCATTTGGGAACAACATGCTGCTGCTGCAACATATTCAGCCTCAGCTATAGATAAAGCAACAGTGTTTTACTTCTTGGTACTCCAAGAAACTAAACTATGACTAAGGAACTGAACCATACCTGATGTACTCTTTCTATTGACTAGATCTCCAGCATAGTCAGCATCTGCAAATCCTTTCAATTCAAAGGTATCACTTCTCGAATAGAAAAAAGCTCAAATCATCTGTTCCTTTGAGGTATCTTAGGATTATCTTCACTGCTGTGAGATGAGATTCCATTGGATTGGCTTGAAACCTCGCAAATAGACCTACACTGAAAGCAATATCAGGACGACTTGCAGTTAGATATAATAATGAGCCAATCATACCTCGATACTTGGTTTGATCCACACTCGTTCCTATAGCATCCTCATCCAACCTAGTTGAAGTTCCCATAGGTGTATGATTTACTTTAGAAGCCTCAAAACCATACTTTTTCAGCAGTTCCTTAATATACTTTTGTTGATGGATGTAGATTCCTTCTTCTGTTTGTTTGATTTGTAATCCCAAGAAGAAATTAAGCTCACCCATCATACTCATTTTGAATTCTTTACTCATGAGATTAGCAAAGTCCTTGCACAAAGATTCATTAGTGGCACCAAATATAATATCATCAACATATATTTGAACTACTAATAAATGTTTCCCTTTTGATTTTAAAAACAAGGTTCGATCTAATTTTCCTCTTTTAAACTCATTTTCAAGAAGGAACTTTGAAAGTCTTTCATACCATGCTCTTGGAGCTTGCTTTAACCCATAAAGAGCTTTGTCAAGCTTAAAGACATGATTTGGAAAATCTTTATTTTCAAAACCCGGAGGTTGTTCCACAAAAACCTCTTCATTTAGATAACCATTTAAAAACGCACATTTCACATCCATTTGATACAATTTAAAAACCATGAAAGCAGCAAATGCAATAAATATTCTAATAGCTTCCAATCTAGCAACAGGAGCAAAAGTTTCTTCGTAATCAATACCTTCCTGTTGATTGTATCCTTTCACAACCAAACGAGCCTTGTTCCTTACTATGGTTCCGAACTCATCCAACTTGTTCCTAAACACCCATTTCAAACCAATAACCTTATTGTGTTGAGGTTTAGGTTCAAGGTGCCAAACCTTGTTCCTTTCAAATTGATGGAGTTCATCTTGCATAGCCACAATCCAATCAGCCTTAGTGAGAGCTTCTTCATGGTTCCTGGGTTCCATCATAGAAAGAAAATCATGAAAAGCACAAAAATTTCTAATTTGAGACCTCGTTTGTGTTCCCTTGTTTATGTCACTGATTATGAGTTCCACAGGATGGGAACGCTGATGTTTCCAAGGCTTTGGTTGGAAATCCTGGATGGGAACTTGATTTTTTTGTAGAGTTCCTTGATCATCTTCACTTCCCTGTTCTTGGGAACCAGGTTCAACAATAGTGGATTCATTCACTTGTGTATTCTCACCTAGTTCTTCTTCTTCGTTGGGAACAGGAACATAATGTTGTTCCTTAGGCTTTGTTCCCATGACTTCTTCTTCTTCCAAAGTCTCATCAATGAGAATTTGGTCTTTTACCAAACCTATCTTGAAGTCATCATCAACCTGTGCGCTTGGAATAATTTTATCTGATTCATCAAAAATAATATGCACACTTTCTTCTACACACATAGTCCTTTTATTATAAACTCTATAAGCTTTGCTATTTGAAGAGTATCCTAGAAATACAGCTTCATCACTCCTAGCATCAAATTTTCCAAGATTTTGTTTCCCATTATTATGGACAAAACATTTACATCCAAATGTTCTGAAATATGTAATATTTGGCTTTTTACCATAATATAGCTCATAAGGAGTTTTATTTAACAAAGGTCTCAACATGGCACGATTTATAATATGACAAGCCGTATTCACGGCTTCGGCCCAAAAGTTCATAGGAAGACCACTAGCTATCAACATAGTTCTAGCCATTTCCTCTAAGGTCCTATTCTTCCTTTCAACAACACCATTTTGTTGAGGTGTCCTAGGGGCAGAGAAATTGTGGTCCAAGCCATGTTCCATACTAAAGTCATCAAACTTAAAGTTCTCAAATTCCTTGCCATGGTCGGATCTAAGGTGTAACAATTTTTTACCACTCAAATTTTGAACTTTCTTTGCAAAGACAAGGAACTCTTCATAAGTCTCGTCTTTGCTAGAAAGAAAAATGACCCATGTAAATCTAGAGAAGTCATCGACAATAACCAACACATACTTCTTGCCACTCCTACTTTGAATCCTCATTGGTCCACACAAATCCATATGAATCAACTCTAATGGTCTTGTGGTACTCACCACATTCTTAGACTTAAAGGAAGATCTAACATGCTTCCCTTTAGCACACGCATCACAAACACGATCTATATGAAACTTAATTGAAGGTAGACCTAAAACTAGTTCTTTAGAACGAAGTTTATCAAGCAAAGAAAAACTAGCATGTCCAAG
Source organism: Beta corolliflora (assembly GCA_947648045.1). Taxonomy (NCBI): domain Eukaryota; kingdom Viridiplantae; phylum Streptophyta; class Magnoliopsida; order Caryophyllales; family Amaranthaceae; genus Beta; species Beta corolliflora. Next base: position 1,356,744 of record CANSZD010004241.1, read on the forward strand.
ACGCATATGCCATAAAAGAGGATCATCATCAATAACACTAAGGCATGTAAACTTATTTTTGGGAACAAAGTTAAGATCCACAACATATGTGTTCCCTTTCCTTGTTCCTTCTAAAACGACATCCCTTGTGCTTTTGTTGACGATCAAACATTTTTCACTATTAAATTTCACAAAGTTCCCCTTATCACAGAACTGGGAAATACTCAACAAATTATGCTTCAAACCATCAACTAGAAAAACATTATCTATGGAATGTGACGATGACTTACCAACTTTGCCCATGGCAACTATGTTGCCTTTCATGTTGTCACTAAAAGTCACACTTCCACCATCATAGGCAGAGAGTGAGAGAAATCTTGATCTATCTCCAGTCATATGCTTAGAACAACCACTGTCTAGGTACCATGTGTTGTTCCCCCTCACTCTAGCCTGCAAGAAAACTAATTGTTAGAGTTAGGAACCCAATCTTTCTTGGGTTCCTTTCCTTCAGGAACAATAGATTTCTTTTTCCAAGTTAATTTACTTGTTTCCAAGTTTTCGTTAAAGCGACCAAGTGTAATAGGGCATGAGTTCCTATAATGACTAGTGTTTCCACAAAACATACAAACTTTATCACTTGGTAAATCAACTCTTTTTTTAGGTTTTTCAAATTTCTTTTTGTGATTAAAACCAAGACCTTCAGTTCGTTTGGTTTGAGGGTTCTTAATCCAATTAGGAATAGGTAGGAACTTCTTCTTGTTCCTACTAAAGTTTAGTTCCCCTTCAAGTTCCTTGTTTTCTTTTTCCAAAAACGAAACATGATTTTTCAATTCATTTATTTCAGATTTGAAGCTTTGTAAGGAAACTGACTTAATGTCAAAGGAACTCACTTCAGGAACAAACTCCTTTAACTGAGATAACTCAAGGCTTAATAAGTAGTTCTCATTTTTAAGATTTTCGAAATCCTCTTTTAATTTTAGATTTTTATCAAACAACTCATAAAATCTTTGTTCAATATCAGTTCGAATACTTTTAAGCCAAGAAGTATGTTCCTTTGCAACTACTAAAGTATGTTGACATTGTTTCAACTTAGTAGACTCATCTTTGCAATTATTTACAGCATCAACTATAAACTCAAATAATTTCTCTTTACTTAAAGAATTAAGACGAGTTTTAATAGTGTCTAAACTTGCCTCAAGAGATTCTATCTCTTCATCAGATGCGGAATTGTCAAGAGCCATGAGACAAAAGTTTGCTATTTCCTCATTAGATTGAGGTTCATCTTCTTCTTCGGAGTCGAATCTCCCCATGCAAAGCAACCATAGCTTTCTTCATCTCGATCCGGTATAGGAACTCTTGTACTCCTTGTTCCTATCTTTGCTTCGTTCCCTTCCTTTGCCTTTGTCTTGTTCCCATTGAGGACACTCCTTGATAAAGTGATCGGAATCGCCACATTTATGACAAACAAGTTTGTTAGAGTATTTCTTATTTTTACCTTTGTAGTCTCCATTCTTCATGTTCCTAAACATCCTTTTGAATTTTCGGACCATGAGAGCGGATTCTTCTTCGTCAGTTTCCGAGTCATCACTTTCATCGGCTTTCAAGGCAATCGATTTTCGTTTGGACATATCTCCATTCTCATTGTCCATTTGTAGCTCGTGAATCATAAGGGAACCCAAGAAGTTGTTCCCGATTGAACTTCGTAAAGTCCTTAGTTTCTTGTAAGGCAAGAACCTTAGCCATCCATCGATCCCTAGGAAGGCTCCTTAGGACCTTTCGTACCTGTTCCTCAGAGGTAATTACTTTTCCAAGAGAGGTTAGCTCATTAATAATATTAGTAAAACGTGTAAACATGTCTTGAATAGATTCTTTTGGTTTCATTTGAAAGAGTTCATATTGATTCATCAAAAGATTTATTTTCGATCTCTTAACTTCACTCGTACCTTCATGAGTGACATCAAGAAGATCCCAGATTTGTTTTGCGGTTTTGCATCCCATGACACGATTGTGTTCATAAGGTCCAAGACCACAATGAATCAGTTTAATAGCAAGAGCATTGATTTCCATTTTTTCGAAATCTTCTTTATCGAAATCAGACATGGATTTAGGAATTACCTCGTTCTTGTCATTAGTGGTAGTGACTTCAAAATCGCCTACCTCTATGACTCTCCAAACCTGGTAATTGTCGGCATTGATGAAGATCTCCATTCTGTTCTTCCAGTAGGTATAGAACTTGCCATTGAACATCGGTGGCATCTGTGTAGAGTACCCTTCTTCCAGTTTCTCTCTAGTATTCATATTTTCCAAGATCTTGAACTCAACAGGATTTTTTGTGTTTTTAGAGTTCCCGCTCTGATACCAATTGTTGTATAATATGAGCACTATAAGAGGGAAAGTGAATTATAGTGAGAGAATATGTTATACTTTTTGCGGAATTAAAAGTTAACTAGGGAACACACAATGGGAACACGAGAGATTTTAGCGAGGAAAAACTTCCTAGGCCCAATAGGAAGAAACAACCTCGACCACAATGAATTTTAACTCAAACTTTCCACTATAATAGGCCAAACGACTCTGTTTACAAACCTATTACTTTTCTCTCGAGCCACAACTTGAGTTCCTAAACTCAAGTTCCCAACAACAGTTCCCACAACTGTCGTTCCTCTCGAACTTCCCTCGAAGTTACTTTCTCTTTCTCTTTCTCACGCTTCACTCAAAGCTTCTCACACTTACAAGAGTTCACTCAAACCCTTACCCAAAATTACAATTTGTATAACAATGGAAGAGTAATAACTCGAATAAAGTAAGTATGAATTCTCTTAGGAACGACACTGACTCTTAAGACAACTAAGAATATTTAGCTAAGTCAGACACAAAATAATCTAAGGTTTAGGCGCCTATTTATAGAGTACTTAGGCAAGACATAAACTACCCACTAATTAAGTCCATTATCCCATGATGTCCATAACTTAATTAATTAATTATTTTTTATAAAATATTTCTTGAGAAATAATTAACCCACTCACCCCACTACTTAGCTTAAAAATAAGAAGCAGTAAACATTACGTGATTGTAAATGCTTGGGGAATAATTAATCTAATTAAATTAATTTAGACTTAAGAAGAAATTAATTAAGCCCACTAACCACTAACTACAAACGTGTAGCAGTAGTGATTAGGTGTGATATCTAATTTCTCGAGGAGTAATTAAAATATTTACTTTAAATAGTTTTTAGGAAAATATCTTTATAAATAAATTAATTAAAACCGAAAAACCATATTTGTATTTAAAAAGAAAATCTTTTTATAACCGAAAATTATATTTGATTTTGAAAACAAAATCTTTTGCTTTAATTAAAATATAAAAGATAAGATTTAAAAAGGTTTGATATTATCCTAATTAAAACAGAAAATCATTTTAAATCTTTTCCTAACAAACTAATAACAAACTCCCTAAAATAGTGGATCTAGTCAAAACTAACCTAGGACTCCTAACTAACCAGTTGGGTGCACAAATAATGTTAGGCACACCACTCAGGAAGTATTAGGGGTTCCTTAAGTTGTTTCTAAGTCTGTTCCTTAACCTTATTCCTAACTGTGCCAGTGTCAGCTCCTTTCATGGGAACAGAACCAAGTTCCATTTGAGAATTCAACACAAACTAAATTGAGCATTCACTCAACCTTAACAAGAAGATATTAAATACATCCTAATGTATTCTAATCTTCACTCCAAGCTTGATACTTCATCATTCGAACATCTTCACTTCGATCTTTGATTAATTCTCCATTTTAATCTTCGATCAAGTATTCTCTTTGCTCGAGAATGAATTACCTAGCAACATCATAAATAAAATATAATATGTCTTTTGTGGTTAAGTCATCTTCAAAACTCAAGGGTCAACAAGTTTAGTTGCGATCTCAAATCTTTTTTTCGTTTTTTAGGGTTTAGAATTATAGTTTAGATGTGATTTCATTTTCTCATTTTTTTAGGGTTTAGAATTAGAAATTAGATGCGATTTATTCTTTGATTTTTTTAGTTCAGATGTAATTTCTAAGATTGTATAAAGTTTGTAATTCAGTAATATTTTTTTTAATTTATTGTTGTTTGTAATGTGAAATAACTTTTTTTCGTTTATTGTAGTTCAGATGTAATATAACAGTTCGTTTGTAATGCGATTTTTTCGTTTATTGTATAAAGATTGTAGTTCAGATGTTATTTATTTTGTTTCGTTTTTTAGAATTGTTGAATGGGTGGCACAAAATACAAAATATAGGCCAACTAGCTACTGCCTACTAGCTTGTATAGCCTGTACTCTATAGCCAGGCTCCCCTTTTTTTGACACAAAATACAGGCAACTAATCTGGTTCTAACGTGAAAACCGAATCTGTTAACCAATAACTGATCCGGTTTTCACCTAAAAACTGGATCAGTAAATGGTTAGCTGATCCGGTTTTAAACCGGATCAGTTAAATTTCGTCAACAGCTGCGAGCCAACCCGATCCAGACCAAAACCGGATCTGTAAGCCCGATTTTGACTGGATCGGATGGGCTTTTTTCCACTAGTGATATATTGTAAGAAGATTAATTCCTTTGTATGTTCATAATACTTTTGCTTCCTTAAGAAGTTATATATATAGATAGATACATGTATTACTTTGCATGTCCTAGAAATTAGATATAATTGACGATATTGGTTGATATATTTTTTAAAATCATTATCATTAGGGCTTTTGCCTATTTTGTTTTCCTCGATGATGTAATCGAACTTGAGCCAAGACAATATCCAATGTCGATATAATTATCATCAAGATCTGCATTAACAAGCCAATCAATTAGCCTAACTATGGATATGATGCTATAAAACAAGCTAAAGATAAGATATTGACCTTCACAAAGTAGAAATGAAATAGGCATGCATGCTTAGTACTTCTTGTTGAGGCAATTTTTATTGTGTAATTTTTAGTCGAACCTCTTTATTTCAGTTTATTTAACATTGGAATGGTATATAAAATAAATTATAGTGTATATATAACTATATAGGTTTGAAAATCAATGAAGTAGTTGTACAATATCTTTACGTTACCACCACAAAATCACTTGTACAAGTGTTAGCTAGATCTGTCCAAATTAAAACTTAAAAGTGTACTAGTATATATCGATACACGTTTAGATATATACTTGTAGCTCAATGGATATAAAGGTTGGATCGAGTTGAAAACATTATGATAATACTAGTAGTATGATTTTTAATCTTACGTGAGAGATAAAAGAAGATAATTGAAAATTTTAAGTAATAAATAAGTATATAGATACCTTCAAACGGACCAATGTGATTTTGTCATAAATTATTAAACTGATCTCATTGTAAAAAATTGTATTTAGTGCTTAATATTAATCAGATTACGGGTGCAAATATCATAAGTAACTCTTAAAGGTATTCAAAACAAGTTTGTCTAATAGAGTTAATTCAAGGGGTAAATGACAGGCGAAAGATTTTGCAATAAAGTAAACCCTGTGATTTGATATGCCTCTCCTACCCGCCAATAATAATGCTTAGCACCCAACAAAAATCCCATAATAATAGTCTGTCTAAACATGATAAAGTTGAAACGTAAGAGATAATTATGCATATTTACACATGTCAAGCATGCAGTGGTTGAAGCATGATTATTTGAAAGGGACTCAATCCGCTAGAGTTGCGAGGAGTAATAAAACCCTTATGCGAGAGCTGTCCAATACCAGGGTATTTAGCGTATAAGAAGGGGTGGCTCCATTTTTTTAAAATGGGAGAAACTGAACTGAATTGAATTAGAAGAAACTGAACTGCAAAGAGTAATTGAAATGAACTGAACTGAAAATAAATCCAAAAGAACAGGACTATAGTCTTAAAAGTAGTTCTAAAATTTTGTTAGTCTAAAGGAGAAACTGAACTGAAAATAAATCCAAAAGAACAGGACTATAGTCTTAAAAGTAGTTCTAAAATTTTGTTAGTCAGTCTACTATGATCCGTAAACGAAAATTTAAGAGTACACCGGGAAGTAACAAACTATGAAATTCAAAACTCGATTATGGTTCTACCATATATAATCAATTTTAGTGAATGTTAACTGTAGACACATAATCGTGTCTCCCCATTTAAGGATTCGATGATGAAACATACCGCGGTCTTAATTGGTCCGACCCAAGGCAGAGCAGTCTGAAAAGCCATTCAAAACCATTTCGAAAAGTGTTAAAGTCCAATTTTAAAGCCCAATTAATTATTCATGATAATTAATTGTATTTGAGCCCAATTCTTTGAAAAGCCCAATTAATTGATAATTAATTGATTTATTTTAATTAATAAATATTTTCAAAAGATAGTTTTTATAAGTTAAAATCAGATGTCCGGAGTTAAAAGATAAAAGAAAATCTTTAAAACGCATTTTTATCAAAAAAAACTATCAAAACATGTCAAAAACAAGCGATGCGCTGAGCGCAGCTGACTGTGCTGAACGCAGCTGACTGTGCTGAGTGCAAGGCCTGCGCTGAGCACACGTGTCCTGACACGTGGGCTTCCACGTAACTGCGCCTAGCGCACAGACTGTGCCAAGCGCACCAGAACTGCCACGTAGACTTCTGTTTCATGTAGAGTCCTGCGTCAAGCGCAGTTCTCTGCTTGAAACGCGGATTTTCTTTCTTATCTTTTTCAAAAGCGCGTACCACGTGTACGCTTTTTACAGGTCATGCCGCGTCATGCGCTTGCCACGCCAGCTGCGCCAGACGCAGCTGGCGCGTGAGGCGCAATGTCGTTTTCCCTATAAATAGGCCTGTTTTCCGTACAGATTTCAGAACGGATTTTTCACATAACACTCGACGAATATTTTACGAATACCTTTTTACGAACTACAAAACTTCCCTACAAAATTCATACTTTCAAACACAAATACATTCAATCTACGTACATTCATACATTCAGATTTTCAGGCTTCACGATTGCTCGTCCCGAAGGTTGTCAATCTTGCAGACCCAAGCCACGGTATAATCTTGAGGGTCCTTAAATAAATTATTTTTATATTGAAGTTACTAACAGTTGTCTTTCCTGATGTTGATCTTTGATGTAAAATCGCTCTACTGTATATTCTAACCTCTTTTCTATACTTTATTTTATATTCATATTATATTTATTCATGCCTTTGTATATTACTCCCTCCGGTCTTTCTTAGTTTACCCCTATTCCTTTTTGGGATGTCCCTTATTAGTTTACCCCTTTCTTTTGTTTCTATTTTTGAAATGGGACCACTAACTTTCCATCACACATACATTCAACTTTAATATAAAATAATAGTTTCTCTTTCTTTCTATGTCCCACAACATTGTTTCTCCTAAAACTCTGTGCAAAAGAAATGGGTAAACTAATAAAGACCGGAGGAAATATATGCTTGTCTGATCACTCTGTTCATATTATATGATTGTCCCTGCATTATTGCTTTTATCAGTCACATGTTATTTTTGCTAATCAAGACCTAAAGAACTGTTCTAACATTAATCATATTAATTTGGACAACCTGCTAGGTTCCCTGTAAATTGATTGCATAATAACATGTCACTAAAAATTAGTCTTTTATGTGTTTCCTGAACCAACTTAGACTAAATATTTTTTAGGGTGCTTAAAATATTATATGATTATTCTTTGGCATAAAATTTGCAATGAATCGATATTTAGTAGAGGCCAACTCTGGGCGAATGTGGTTCATTATGACTATATTCGTACCCTCACCCCCGAACTCAATCTTTGGTTCACTTTGACCATCTATGGAGTCATGACGGGGAAATCTACATTGGATAATTTGTCCCTACGGTTTTCCCATATCCATTTAGGTTTATGATTCTTCCTAAAAAGAATTGTTGGCGACTTCTTTCAAAATAATTTTTAATAAAACATTTACAGTGGGGTAGTCAAATCTAATACGCGTTCACACCACGTAGGCGAAATAAAAACACGCCTACATTAACTAATTTAGTTTGTTAAATTTTTTGAAGGTGGTACTCAAGATCTAAGATCACATCTCGTGTACACAATGGCGGATCTAGAAATTGATCCACCTGGATTTGGAATCGTTTGAAAAAATGAATGTGACTAATTGATAAGAAATTTCACAGTATTACTTCAAATTTCAATTACAACGAATAGTTAAGGAGTTTACTTTAAGGGTTACACTTATAAAATAATATCAATTAAAAAAATTATAATTAGATTTTTTGAAAGAATATTATAATTAGTTCTATTTATTAAATAAGAGTAAATACTTTCAATCTTTAGGAATCAACATTGGCGTCGTTAATACACGAGTAAGCATCTTACATTCGAATTAATGAACAATTGTTTGACACTTCTTCAAGCATTTGAAAGTACAAAGTTACTAAATTAAGGACTATAAAATGCTGAGAATTATATGACGATAATATTTCCTTACATATAAATCATAGACAATGATCAATGTATGTAGAGTACGTGAATAGCGTAAAAGTACAAAATATATATCAATTACAGTAAAAGGAGGGAGTATTAGCTATTTAGAAACTGAAAATAGGAAGCCAAAAAATATCGTAAGTAAACTAATAGAGGATTCACAGTCATTAGATGATGAGATAATGAATAAATTTAAAAAAAGAACAAAAGGAAAAAAATGATAGTAAAAATCAAGGAAACAAAATGCTCGAAATAGCCGCTTAGGATCCAAAGACAGTAGGGAAATAATGAAATGGAAAACAAATTAGAAAAGAAGAAGCAAAAGATCAGACTGGGACTTGAACCACCAAGCCAAGTTCAAACATTTGCTTCTAGGCAGCACTGGTTCTTTATATTCAGAATTTCTCTCCGTTTTCTTCTCCAGCTTTCTCCTTTATTTTTTTTTCCAGATTAAGCGTGAGTTCAGTTGAAGCCACGCTGGAACCGCCACTATGTATATATTATTTGCTTTTGTGATTCTCTCTGCACCAAAAAAAACAAAAAAAAAATATTTCCACCAATACTTCTCGTGATACTTTGATCTATATATTCTAATAATACTAGCTAGCTAGCTAGCTAGGTACTTCTGCTTAATTATAATTGCGAGATCAACTAACTTCTTGTGAATATTGTAAGTGGCAGTGTGGCCTTACTGCCACGATCCACTGAGATTCAGCCCTATGTTGCTTCGATTCATCCCTCTAAAAAACTAACTTCTTGTGAAGATACCACCAAATTACATCGTACCTCTAGAGTCATTAGAATGGTTCTAGTAGCACCGAAACACCTCGAGATAGTACTCCTAGTACTTTTAATAATAAAACCCCGATAATACTTTTGTTTTGGTATTAAAGCAGCCTGTAGATCAGATCAACTAATATCGTGTGTATGATTAGCATTATTATTGTATGTGAATATACAAGCCAATGAATGAATGATTGTCTTTGTTTATATAAAAAAAAAAAAGAATATACAAGCCAAGTAGGCCGTAGATAATGGATTAGGTATTCTAGATAAGAAATTGCTACTCGATTTGCTTCACAAAAGACTTGCTGATTATGAATAGTAGAAAACAGAAACTTGCTTGGAACAAGAACTATTTGTGATGCATTCATAATGCTAATTTGTGGAAATTCAGTAGTTGGCTGACTTGGCTCAACCTAGAGTAATGAAGTATTTATCTATGACATATTTAATGACTTGTCAACTTTCTTTACAAGCTTTGCATAGATCATTATGTCGTCACCAGAGGTTAGCAAAAAGTTGTGAACTTTTGAGTTACTAAAGATAACGCCTAAAAGCTTTTTTTTCAAATAAAATTTAATTCATTGATTTAAAGTCATACAATATCTACAAATTAAATAAAAACCAATAAATAGATCCTTCAAATCGTTGTTTCATACAGCTTTCTACGAGGGGGTCAATTGTTGTGTTGTAATTTTGATGTAAAACTTATTCAACTGATTGTAGACTGTTAAGAGTATAACCCACATGTGAGTCAGGAAATAATTGTCCCACATTGAAGAATTATAGAGAGAATGACTAACATATAGGGTGATAATGAGTTCGACCTGTTCGCGAACAGTTCGGGCTCGACTCGGTCAAAGCTCGGCTCGTTGTAGCTCAGCTCGGATTTGGGATCGGCTCGAAAAGCTCGTGAACAGACTCGATTATTATTTTATATAAAAAAAATATTATAATTTAAAAAGTTATTATAAACTAAAACACTTAAAAAGTTATTATACAATACACATCCTTTTATAAAAAATTTTACATTGAACAATTCATGTCTTTCTTTTTGTATCCTTTTAGATCTAGTTTGTCGATTTTTTATGTATATTTGTAAGTAATTCATTTGGATAGCATGTAAAAGATGAAATAAAATATGTATATTCATGTTATTTTTTGAATTTGGTTTATTATTCTTTAAAATTTCGATTATGAATTTTTTGTTTGGTTTAATGTTGTGTTGGTTTACTTTTAATGTGTCTCAAATCGAGCTCGAGCCGAGCCAAGCCGAGCTAAGACGAGCTACCGAGTCGAGCTCGAGCCTTTAGTGAAGCTCACGAGCTCGAGCCGAGCTTCACTTTTCGAGCTCGTCGAGCTCACGAGCCGAGCCGAGCCGAGCTAAACGATAAATGAGCCGAGCCCAGTACAGTTCGGGCTCGGCTCGTGCGATAAGCACCCTTATATAGGTTGGTGGGTTACTCCACCTAACACCAATTGGTTTTAGGATGGAACTATGCCAACCTTGTATGTGGTCACTTTCTTCTCCGACGTGGGCTTGTGTACAGGCCCAATGAAGTTTATCATAGACGAAGACATCTCATGTGGAGTCGTATAATATTCTCATCAACAAATAACACTCCGTTAGAGAAAGTCTGGAGATTTATTATAAACAAAAACAAACAATAAAGAGCAGCTGCATATGGGTAGATTTAACCCAATTAGGTAGAACAACACTCCATTAGAGAAAGACAAGAGATTTATTATAAACAAAAACAAACAATAAAGAGCATAAACGGGGCTTACCACCATCGAAAAGGATGGTGGTTTCCCCTAAATCAGAAAAGAAAACTAGATGTTTAGAGTGAAAACAGCTAGGGTTTAGATTTTTCTTGAACTTATCTTTACGTCTAAAATTAAAGCTTCTTATCAATCAAATAATGAATATTTCTTGCTGATAACCCAACACATGAATTACAGAAATAATTAAGGAAAGAAGATCTCCTTGCCTGATTCCTTTTATGGAATTAAATAAATAAACTTTCTTTCCCAATCTATACAAATATATTAAAAGGCGTTCCTATCGACGGAATGGTGCCATGTGACACTCTTCTCAAACTCCTAATACATATGTTTATGATCTCATTAAAAAATATTAACAATGTGTAGCTACTATGAATTGAACTCATGACCTTTGAAAGGTAATGTGAGAGTTTAACCACCAATCCACCACAATGTCGATGTTTAATATTTCAAAGTAAAACATAATAAAGTCTTATAATTATATGCAACTATAAAGACATAGACATATTTTTTTTTTAAAATCAACTTATCATGCCATAATGTCCATTTTCTAATTTTGCACTATAAAGAAAATTACGAAAAGCTAATGAAATCAATTATGAAACTTATGAATGATAATATATTTGATAATTGTAACTGCTCGGGGCATCGCCCGGGCCAAAAAGACTAGTTTCACTTTAAAACAAGTCATTAACTCGTCTTGATTGAAATATGAAATGTCTTGCTAAGAAACATTCAAATTAGCTCATGTTTATGGTTAAATTCTACCAGTCCTAGACCATGTTCTTCCAAAAAAAATTGACAATATGCTCTCTTCAACTTAAAAAATTATACTAAGTAAAGTCAATGTTGGTCGAAAAAAAAATTCATTATTAGAAATCCACTAAATATGAGTTAAAATTGACTTGCCATCACTAACATTCATATTTTGATAGTGAAAATAATTTCACTTTAACAATAATGTGGTAAAGAAAACACAATCTTAGGATGTCATGTTATTTTTTTTTAAAGAGAAATTTCATTAATTGAAGGCCAAACGACATCTACAATAAGAACTAAAGAAAAATAAGATATAATCAGACAAGATCAAATCAAATTCGTTTTCGAAAAAACTACAATGAACCAGGTCGAGCAATACAGCGCAGCCCCCTTGTATTTACTGAATCACGCAGCTATTGATGGGGAAGTCTATCATTCTGACATAGTTTGGGGAAGAAAATTCTTGATCTAACCATGTTGACCGCATCCAAATTTCCAATACTTCGATGTTGATGGTCCTGAACTTCAACTAATAGGAACGATTTCTCATACTAATTTTTAAACTTCCACGTGGGAAGAGAATAAAACCAAACTCCAAACTCCAAACTCCAAACTCCCATAAAAGGAGAGAAAGAACCCAAAAATTGGGTAGAAAACTCTCAATAAGAGAGAGAATGGAAGATTATTAATAACAAAAACAATGAAAACTAGAAGAAAAAAGAAGAATAGGATGCTTACCACCATCGAAAGGATGATGCATGACAGCCCCAAACTAGAAGAAAAGGATTAGGGTTTTTTTAGGAGGAAGAGGAGAGAAGGGAGAGGAGGCTAGGGTTTTTTTTAGCATGGATGCCATGTAATCTAATAAGAGCATACATCTTGTTAATTCCGTGGAACGGGGGAAAATAGATCCATGTTTTCTTCACGATAAAAACTAAGTTTCCATTTTACTATGTTGAAGTACATACCGATATTTCTTTGGTCTAGTGGTAGGCGGATTGACTAAGTGATCAAAACAAAGTTTTGAACGTTAGAATTGAAGCTATGATATGTAAACCACAACACTTGTGAGTATCACACATTAATAAAAGAAGAAAGATGAGTTCACTTTATAAGGCAAAGGGGTTACTCCTCTTATTGTCATATGCTTTTAAGGTGGAACCTCCTTAGTCTTGTGAAGTGTACATCCATTCAGAACGAGATGTAAATTTTAATGAATTCAAATCATGCATTCAATAGTGGCTTTTCGTTGATACATTGTAAGAATCATAAAATGTATTTAGGGGTAAAAGTTCGATGTGCGGTTTGGACTTAGGTCTAGTCCATCAATAATTTCCAATTCGAATCCAATCCAATTAGAGTTTGAGTCTAAACCAATCCAATTCAAATTTTCAAACGATAGATTGGATCTAATATATATAAAATATTCAATTTTTTCAAACTTTATTTTTTCAACTTAATAAATTAGGCACAAGCATCAAAATAAAGTTTTCGATGGTGATTAAGAATTTAGCCAGTTCAAAGTTTCATGGGAAGGGAAAGGCCGCTCAGCATTTGGTTTTTTCTAAAAAGAATATGTTAAGCCCAATTCTAATTATACAATTCAAAGCCTATCTACTATTTGGTTATTTTGGATTTTTAGATCCAATTACCCTCAGTCCGACCCGATCCGAAAATTCGGTTTTTCAGAAAAACTCAATTTGATCCCAATCCGAACATAGTTCGAGTCCAACCCGAAGTACTAATTTGATTTAGATTGGATTGAATTTCAATTTTTGTCCGAATAACCTTCACGGCTTCACCCCTAAACGTATTAATGTCCACTGTTCTGGCCCCTTTCTATCTAAACCCTGTTCAGTTTCCGCTGTGAGCTTGTAACAGATAGTGATCGTAGTGTGTAACAACTAAGAGAAGATAGATGTCAAAAAAAAAAAAAACGAGAAGATAATAGCTTAGAAAACAAATACTATGACGTGAAGGGCAGGGTGTTTGAGCTTCCATTTCATGTATATGTGACAGAACATTATTTATTTCTCCTTTCATTATCGATTATTAGGAAGAGATAGGCTTTATTAGCTTTGTCCTATTCTGTGCTTAATTGTTGCTAGGATAGTAAATCATCAAACAAAAGTTATCTTATAAAGCGTAAAACGAAAGGAAGCTAAATGAAACCAGTTGCTTTCTTCTTATTGTCTTTCCAAGCATTTTTCACTACCACTTACACCCTTTTGTTAGTTGGTTATAAATGATAGAAAATGAAAAGAATTTATGTAAATTTGGAGATAATATTATTTCATTCTTCCCAGGTAATGCTAATCTATCCTAAAGTGTCCACTTTTCTGAATTTTCATTCCCATCTAATACCACCTTGTAGGTGGTAATGAGTGGTAATGAAAATTGCTTCCTCTTGGAAGACAAAAACACAAGTTTAGGGGGGAGATCCTTATGGAGACAAAAAATGCCTCCCCAGTTGAGGTTTTGCTTCCCCTAATAACATTACACTTAAAATTCATTTCCATTACCGCAATTTATTAACGACTACCAAACGGGCCGTTAATGTAGCTAGTGGAGCATTGCCAATTGTTAGGACTAACTGTGTATTGGAATTGATCTTCCGATATGTCCATAATAAGTTATCTTATACAGCAACACATTAAAAAATTTGCTGTATTGTGTTGGAAATATAAGTTAGATTAATGTATTCATGAAGAACAAATATAAACCATATTGATACACAATATAGAGAAGAAACGTATCTCGCAGATAACAGTCAACTGAACTTGATTGAATTCCACAAGAACAACGTTGCGCCGTGGTATGGAGGCCACTGCCTTAGAAACGAATTTCGCCATCTCCGGTGCGGATTCCTGATGACGTTCGTCTCCCAAGGTTCACACAACGATGCCCGACTCCGTGCACCCGGATCAAGGATTGGAGTTTCTCAAGAACTGCTCAAATCTCGAAGAAAGGGGTTGGCCATGTGTTTAGGTTAATGAAAACAACATTAAGGGAGGAAAACGACCATAAAGGTATTTATATAAGGGTTATAAAACAACCCCGAAACAAATCCGGAAATAAGAAGAAAATAAAATATTTCTGATATCTCGGAAACAGTGAGTCGCGGAATATACCGCGAGTCACGGTAGGCTTGCGGCGATCTACCGCGAGACACAGACGAGCACCGCGAGACACAGACGAGCACCGCGAGTCGCGGCACCCACCGCGAGTCGCGGCAAGCCCTCGCCAGAAATCTTCGTGTTTCAAATTGGATGAAAACCACCAACAATCCCCCACAAACGCGAATACATGAGAAACAAGAAATGAGCAGTAAAAGGAAGGTTTGATACTTACAAGTTAGTGTCCAAGGATTGAACTAACATGTTAGTGAGATGGGGTGTCCCCTCACCTACAAGTGTACACTAGATTGAACGTGCAGGAGAGAGAAGGGACTCGATAACACATATCTTACCCTCAGAGCTTGAGAATCTCCGCGTTATCCATGAATTGCCTCTTGAACAACATACAATATTGTTGATCATACAATTCATATTCCTTTTAAGACAAGTCACATGTCTTTCAAATGATTGTGAACATACACACAGTTCAACAATCCTGGCCATCACCCTGGGATTCCAGTGAGCGCTCTAGAATCCCTACAAGCACGACATTCGACAGAAGGAGGTCATCCCTTCACACTAATCTGATGTTCTATTACGTCCAAATAAAATCGAATCAGCCACGAAGGCCATAGAATCATCATGTCCATTACGTTCAATTAAATGAATCAGCCATAAATGCCATGGACTCCAACACAACCCCTACCGGTTGCCGCTGAGTACCACCAGCTCCACTTGTCAAACCACCATAAAGGCTATAGACTCTCACGATCCATTAGGTTTGAACAAAGTAGACCATCCCTTTTACAGGACTATGATACCGACCATGTGAGATCATGCACAAGGCATCACAACAGTGTAACCATCAAGTCCATTCCAAGGACCACCCAAGCCTGCTGGGATATGGAAACATTAAGAGCGGTCAAGCTCAACCTCACATACAATATTTCATTGTATGCCACATACAATATCTCATTGTATGCCACGGTGTGTCTATAAGTCCTGTCTTAGAACTACATACAAATTAAGGACAATAACTGTCCAACCTGATATCTATGAATCTACCAAGTTCAATTGCCAGTTGAACCACCCAAAGGTTATAGATTCATCAATCCATCAAGCTCAAACAAAGTAAGCCACCACAAAGGTAATGGATTGTCTTGTCACTATACCATCAAGCTCACTATTCAAACCACCAAGTCTGGTAATGGATCCTCACACATCCATTAAGTTTGAACTAGCTGAGCCACCAAGCTAGTTATGGTTATGTGACCCCACGTGAGCATGGCTAGTCCCAACACGGGACCTCAAAAGCATCCATCAGGTCCTCTCAATGAACACAACACCAACCTGTGCATGCTCCCGTCCATATGTGCCTCCATTGCCTTCACATGACAATGTACGTAAGCACCTAAAACATCACAATGTAAATAAGTGAGTATTTCATTACCCCCACAACCGACAACTTGCCAAGGATTTCCTCATCAGTCGACTTCTTGACTCAATCAGTTCAACTCAATGAACTTATTCTTATGGTTGACTCTACAACACATCTTACTTTGCATCTCCTCAACAAAGCAACCAGTCAAGAACAATATGCCAACATATACAATTATAAACATATAAGCATAATCATTTAGAAAATCACTTTCTAAAACTAGTTCATAATCATATATGTATACAGAACATAACAGTTCATGCTAACTATTCAACCTTCTAGTTGGACCTGTTTCAAACCATGTTGTCTGAACAAGATTGGGATGAGAGATACCTTTACCAACCTTTGGCTTTTCATCCATGAACCACATGAATTACCTCATCTCCAACTTCCATCTTGACTTAAGAGTCGAAACCTTCTGTTTCATAAAGACATCAAGAGTGTGAACACCAAATACATAAGATAGTGGTATAAACCATAAACCACCTACAGAGCATTCAAGTCTTCTCACCAAGAAAACCTTACAGGTCAGCTCCAAATCCCGGAAGATCTAATGACTCTTCCTTCTCTAAGATGCCATTCAAGTATGCACTTTACGAATTAAATTGATACGCAATCAAATAACACGATCCCAATGCAAACACAGCCACTGGCCTAAGTAAACTTAGCCACAGGTGAGATAACTACATAGGTCAATATCAAAACATTAATGAACCTCAGAATCATGTACCTTGCCCATAGCTTTTCAAGCTTACAACTTCAAAGTCTATTGAAGACCAACACACACCCAAAGTAGCAACTATGGTCCGGCAGAGACATACTCAACGAGTATGACAGGTCACGAATGAGTCATGTTCAAGCTTGCTTTTCTCTAAGCACTAGTCCCAATCAGAAGTCATAAAATCCCCTTGTGAATTGATCATCACCTCCAGATAATAACCCATAGACTTCACATAGTTGATCAACAATGTCAACTTTCTAACCACGGAGGTTACAAGCAAGACTGGACTTTGCTAACTTAGAGAATTAACCTTTTGCTACTCCTTTGCTGAACTACACATCAACAATACTAGAAGAGACACCAAATAGAATTAGGCAGCAAACACATAATCATGACTACTGAACAATCATACCGATGACTCACAAATCATCAATGACATCATGAGATTCATCCAACAAAGCTCATTCAAGAACAAATAAACACATCATCAAATTCAGCACAAGAACAACCACAGAGAACTAAATCCTCACACCAACGTGTAAAGGAAGGATAAAAATCCGACCATAGCTAGAAACCCCCACAATGAGAACATGGAGAATAACTAACAGCTCATCAGCTTATCTTACATAGGCCATAACTTGCTGAAAATGACGATAACCCCCACATGAGAGAAGATACCCAAAGATGGTCTGAAGAATACTCATAACCCTCTTAAAAACCCTTATGTTCCTTCATCCTTGAATGATTTCACTCACTTGGCACACAGCCACCATTAACCTCAAAATTCTGCTTATTTACAAGGAGTCCCAAATTGTCTCACCTAGACCCTTAACAAAAAGATTGCTATCCTCTAATCAATCAACACATGAAACGTGATAGCATTCACCAATCATTACTCCAAGTTTACCAAAGAAGTTAAGTCCTTAAGAATTAAGTCAAGTAATTCAATAACCCTAATAGACACAACTATGGGGTTACTCCGAGACACTACTTAGCACTAGAGTTGCAACTAATAAACCCAAAGGTCATTCAACTAATCCAAAAGTCCATATGACTAAACATGGTCGACAAATTTAAACTCTACAAGAGTATTAAAAAGCAACTCTAAACAGTCAAATGTACAACATGTATACAGCACATACAATGCAACGAGCAGAAGTATATAATTCATAGCTCAAGGAAACAAACAAGAGTTCCCAACTGTATTAAATCCCATGGAAGTTCCCTTCCTCCCCCTCACTTACCACGGTGAGGCTCACTGACTAACTAGCCAGTCCCAAACATTAATTTATTCCTCAAAAGGCACAACAATTGCCAAAATGCAGGTATAAATTAGATATCAAACAATGTGCCACATAAAATAAATTGTGCATATAAGCTGAACTTGGGACATTAGCCATAAAAAATATTTGGAACTTCCCTTTAACCAAGCTGGCCTGCTGAAGGTATTATGAACTCCACATATTTGCCACTCCTCCAACTCCCCTTTGCTTGCTTGCATGTCTCATCCTCTAACTCAACCCTCACAGACCTAACATGTCACAAAATTGATTGTCGTATATGAAAGGGGAACATAAAGCAATTCATGTAAATAGGTTAGAGTACAAAATTAAATTAAGGAGGAAACTTCCCTTGTAGTATGTCTTAAGAACAACATCCACTTGACTTATCTGATAGCTATCAAGAACTCAATGAGACGTATAACCTTCAAATTTACTTAGCTTCCTGCTGCATCAATAACTCAAGTAATATGATGTTTACACCTTGGAAAATGCATTAATCCCTCTTGGATTAAAACTTGCCAAAGAATTGTCTTTAGCATCTAACAACATAATTTATGAAGAACCTGACATCTAGATGCCAAACTACTTTTCCACCTCTAAGCTCCAACATTATGGGAGAGATGAGCACCACAAACTTTCCCAACACTCAAGGTTACACCTCATACGAGTAAAGCACCAAATTTTAGGGTAATCATACACTAAAGACAAATTCCACCTCTTGGATTTGATTAAAAAAAAAACACACACACACACACGAGCAGATTCACCAAACTCGTTGATCACAAATACTATTGTTCATAAGACCGAAAACAATAGTAATACGCAGCAAAGGACGATCCACAAAATTATGGAAATCAACATATAATAAATTAGTCCTTCAAACCTCCATAATAAGTCAAATCACAAGACTTAATATTTCTAACCATATCTAAACAAATAACCAATACTCAAGGAATCCTTTCCAAGGTAGATTGTTTAAAATAGGTTAGAATAAATTATACATCAACATGAATACAACAATCTAAATAAATTCATTTCTAAATTGTTGGAAATATAAGTTAGATTAATGTATTCATGAAGAACAAATATAAACCATATTGATACACAATATAGAGAAGAAACTTATCTGCAGATAACAGTCAACTGAACATGATTGAATTCCACAAGAACAACGTTGCGTCGTGGTATGGAGGCCACTGCCTTAGAAACGAATTTCGCCATCTCCGGTGCGGATTCCTGATGACGTTCGTCCCCCAAGGTTCACACAACGATCCCCGACTCCGTGCACCCGGATCAAGGATTGGAGTTTCTCAAGAACTGCTCAAATCTCGAAGAAAAGGGTTGGCCATGTGTTTAGGTTAATGAAAACAACATTAAGGGAGGAAAACGGCCATAAAGGTATTTATATAAGGGTTATAAAACAACTCCGAAACAAATCCGGAAATAAGAAGAAAATAAAATATTTCGGATATCTCGGAAACCGCGAGTCGCAGTAGGCTTGCGGCGATCTACCGCGAGACACAGACGAGCACCGCGAGTCACGGCGGCCACCGCGAGTCGCGGCAAGCCCTCGCCAGAAATCTTCGCGTTTCAAATTGGATGAAATCCAACATATTGCACCAATCAGGTACTCTTTCGCCCATCAATATATTTGTTTCTTTTTAAGTATAACAATTTGACTTTTCCACTATTCACGTACATCACTTTGACGGTATACATTATTTAATAGTAAAATTATCCTATAAAATGTTTTTGAGTTTGCCTTAATACATATTTTCATAATATCAACTTGTTTAATTTTAACGGCATAACTCTTATTTGTGACTAAGTATAATAATTTTGATACAATTACTTTGATCTATGACCAGCGACAACTGGGAAACTAATGATAAAGGTCATTAAATGTAATAAAACTGACACTATGGTCTATGCTAAGAGCATGGCCACTCATGCCTCAAAAAAACATGTCATCCCTCTGTATCATCAACTTTCTCTCTCATCTTACAAAAGTTGATCATGTCTTATGACCCATTTTGACAAATGCACCCCACTCATGACCCAAAAAAAAAACATCATCCTTATCTCTCCTACTTTTTACTATACCCCATCCCATTTTCTCTCTCCTACATCAATACATTATTTATACCTTTTGATATTTATAATATCATACAAGATTATAAATAAATTATTTTGCGTATTTTAAGATCCAAAATAAATTCATTTAGTAGTAATTAATTTTGATTAAAAAAATTCTTCAAGAATAAAAGCTTCCAAAAATAATTATTCATGTGTGTATAAGGTAGAGAGAAAATAATTAATTTCAGAAGTGTGTCAAAATATAGCAAAATGGATGTCTATTTGACCATTGGTGAAATTTTTATTTTTTTTTAATTTGTATTTTTAAAGTTATTCAGATTACAAAATTTGAATAACAAAAAATAACTTTTCCACTGCCACATGTCCACAAATGGTTGGCTTGGGTCATAGGATGACCAACCATGGTTTGGGTCATAAGATGACCAACCATGGATTGAGTCATAGCATGACCCAAATACAAACATAAAAAAACCATGGATGCAACCCCATGTTTTTTTTGAGCAAGTTTCATGACTCAATTTTATGCCCAAAAAAACCATGAGTGGGCATGCTTAAGAGAGAGGGGTTTTAAAAGAGGATGGAGAGCTAAATTTATCAGTTATCTATAGGAGAAATAATGTTGAGATTGTGATCTTTTTACTCTATTGTAGTCCTTATGAGATTTTAGAGTACTTGAATCTTGATTTATATGTAAGATTGTCTTCACTAATTGGAACAGTCATTGAAAATAAAACTCCATATACGGATTCAGAATTAACAAGTTGTTGGTTCGGCAATGCCCCAGATCATTTAACAATGTGAATTTGAACTCTTAAATCAAACACTCGAGAGAAGTGGAAAAAAAGAGCTATATGCGCTTTAGTTTGTGCTTATAAAATGATCTTCCAGTTCCTTTAAATTTTCTATATTGTAAATTATAATATGAATTATTCATCAATATAACTCTCGACTTCAAGAGAGTACATATATATAAATATATAATTACTTACAAAGAATATAATACAATCTTGTTTTTGAAATTTAGGTTAATGTATAAGAGTATAACCATTGAAATTAAATGGTGTTGTTAATTACAAAAGTTACAGAAATTTGAAGAGTTTTTTTTTAATGTAAGAGTACTGAAAGGTATAACACGCTATTATTAACATTAGCTGAATGAGTATTCATATATACATTTATATTTAATTGTTACATATTATCTTATCTTAAACGTTTTTTTCCCACAAGGACCAACATGAGATTATAGAGTAGTTGGTTAGTGCATTTGTATCTCAAATGAGATCAAGGTCATGGGTTTGAGTCTTAAAATACACATTTTATTGTTTAATATGTCTCATTCGATTGTGCGAGAGAGGGGGAATACATGTGGCAACATGTCATATTTTTGCCTTGGGTTTTAGATATATATATAGATTAATGTGTCTTGTGATCGATCAAGTATTGAATACTCATTCTTTTCCCTCTTGAAAGGAAAATAAACATTCATATCTCTATTATACTTCCTCCATTCTTTTTTAATTGCAACATTTCCCTTATTTGGAAGTTTCACATTAATTGCAACATTTCCTTATTTAGAAATATATTTTCTCTTTCTCTCTCCTATCACGTGGGTCCTACTTTTTATCTATCTCTATCTCTCTCCTCATCACATGGGTTTCTTAAAAAATGTGTCAATAGGTTATGTTGCAATTATTATAGAACGGAGGAAGTATAAGCCAAAGGGGAGCTATGGTGTCCCCTGTAAAATTACTTTTTTGCCCTTCATTTATCAAACAAATGCTTATTTTAAAATATTCAATTCCTTCTTCATCTACAATTATGTGAATAAGGAAAGTTAAGATTGTCTAACTTATAGTAAGATGTAATGTATGCATAAAACTTTTCCCAAAAAAATATGCTTAAAAAGAGAAATTTTCGATTGAAAATTAAACTGATATAACTAAAGTAATTCCAAACAATTACAAAGTAAGAACTTACAAAGTTTCTTTCTACCGAAACTTCCAATTGCAATTACGATTTCAAAGAACATACATTAACAATCCATAAATATACCAAAAAAAATAAGACGATAGTCTCATGTTTTTGGCGTTTATAATTGTCGTATGTGTCGATTAGTATAATTTATCATTTTATTTATTTAAGGGTTCGTAGTAGTTGTTTGTGTCAATTGAGATAATCCATCTCATCATTTTATTTTTATGTAGAAATATGTCATAATTATTAGATATATTATTTAAAAATATGTTCGTAATTCAAATATATTAAGCAAATAAGCTTATACCATCCAATTTCTCAATGTAATAAATTAGACATATATTAAAGAGATTAACATATATCATTCAATAATATCAACCTATAGTACATTATGATACATGTTCGTTTATCACATTGAAAAAAAAGTTGCGAATGATCAAATTAATTAACTACAAAAATTAGGAAAAATTCACATCAATAATCCCAACTATGGGCACTCTTCCAATATTAATCCCAACTAACAATTATTCCAGTATAATCCTAACTATATCAGTTGTCTTCCCAAATTGATCCATTACCTATTATAACCTGTTAATAGGTTAACTCGCTTATGTGGCGCAATCTAATTCACATATTTTTTATTTTTATTTCTTCACATCTCATTCTCTCTCTTTCCCTTCACACCTAGCAGCCACCATCTCTCTCTCTTTCCTCTGACCATTGATATAACCCACATGCCACCCACCCACCGGCTACCACCCCTCCACCAAAATCAACAACCAGACGTCAACCACCGCATCTCCCTCACTATCCTCACCGCCTCGCCGTCTCCAACATCTTCCTGCGGTGCACGTCCCCAACACCTCACCATCTTCCCCCCCGTCCACTCCTCAAACCCACCTCCAAACTGTACTCCGTCAACTCGCCCCCACCTTTAGTCCCCAACCTCAGCATGCCCTCCCTAAAAAATACAAAAACCCTGACATCGCCGCCCTCATCGATGTCCTCGCCAACCGCCTCGGCTTATGGTATGAATACACCCCCCTAGTATCCTCCCTCTTCCGCAACGGCTTCACCCCTCCTATCGAATAATTAACTAGGCGTCGACCAAAATCGTCTTATTGTTATTGCTCAAGTGTGCGAAACTATTGCTGATTCCCCCGATCTTGATCCTGATACTCTCGTGTATTTCGACCGAAACCGTCTTTTTTGGCATTTCTAGGGAGCGATTTTGGGCATGGTGTTTCAGGTGGGCTATTGTTGTAGTCGTTGGCGGTAATTGTATTGGGTTTTTCTGGTGGGTTTGGGTAATTGTGGTTGTGATTGTGTGTGTGATTGTGTGCGTGGTGGTTCCAATGGGGATAGATTCTTTGTGTTAGTTGTGTAAGTGGTGGTGGTTGTGTTCGTGGGATGGTGGTTAACGGTGGGTGTGGTGGTGTGCGATGGTGGGTACGGTGGTGTGTGGTAGTGATCAACGGTGGTTAGGTGGTGGATTATTAACTTAATTAATTAAATTTAGAAAAATTACAAAATTTACCTGTTTAGTAAGTCACTGGACAGCTGGGATCGTTTTGGGAAGATGCACCCCATAGTTTGGATTATACTGGAATAATCCTTAGTTCGGATTAATATTGGAAGAGTGCCCATAGTTGGGATTATTGATGTGAATTTTTCCTAAAATAATACTAGTGCCTCTAGCGCTTTTTAATGTGAGTATTGATGTTAATATATTGTCACATGCATCGCGTACATATGAAGCTAGTATGATATAATGTTATGTCACGTTGGAAAGTCTATGTGGCGGAATAATTGGAAAGACAATGTCTTTACTCTTTTGAATACATAAATGTACCATTTTTTTTATGTTATACATACATGCATGCATGTACCATTTGTTCCAAATAAGTTCATGGAACAATTATTATGGTACATAACTTAAGACATGATTTATTAAATAAATATCGATTGTAATTTTATTAAAAAGTTAGATGCGATAAGAGTTGGTGATCGAGTTTTTCTTAGTTGCAAAAGAGAGAGTGGTAGGCCAAAGGAATAGGAATGAAGCTAGTGTTAAAATATTAACTAGTTTTTAGTCCTGGACAGCCGAGCTATGCCCCGAATAATAATAATTTTCATATATTAATGTTTTACTTTAAAATTATAACATCAAACATCACTTGGTTTAGTGGTTAAAACTTTAGTATATAAGATTGAAGTCATGGGATCAAATCTTATACCTTGCATTTTCTAATTTTGTTATTGTATGTGGAGTACATGAAGCAAACACTCTATGGGAGAGCGCTATGTGGCACGCACAGTTCCTTGTTTAGGAACACCTTTTAATATATTAGTACTAGCATTTTTTGCACTCTATGCGTGCGTGTCATATTAACTTCTTTTTCTCAATTAGTTATTCATTAGTGTTACAAAAAATTTAATTTGAACAAACATTTATAATTATTTATAATTTTTGAAATATGTTTTTCTTAAATTAATGTTTCGTTGGTTTTTTTAGTTATTTGTTCATCATTCTCCTTAATTTAATATTTAATTGAAATTTTAAATTAAATTCCATTGCTAACTTGTTCAATAATATATATGACAAGTAGGAAGAAGAAAAGATTATTTAATATATATGGCAATTTAAATTCATTAAGGATATATCATACTTTTGTAAGAAGACACCAGGCCATCTTCCTCCTCCCTTCACTTATATAATAGAGATATAGATATAGATGAGACTATTTCTAAAATATAAGTGTTCAAATTATTTTTGAAAAATATAAAATAGGAAAGTATTCGAACTAATTTGAAACAAAGGAAGTATGGTAATAAAAATATTCTTTGATCGGATTTAGTCGCATTAATCCATCACTTAAACTATGGAGGCGGACCAAAGAGATAATGAAATGAATGTATGGAACGACTATATATCAAGAAGTATACTCTATATTATTAGCAGCCACTCTCCCGTTAAATTGTCTAACTCATTTCAAACCACTAACTTTTATGTATCGTTCTTAACTATATGATACTTTTGCACAACTTCTTAACTTTCAATGTTCTTTTTCATAACTCGTTAATAACCCAACTTTTTATCTAATAATTGTAATTATTATTTGGCAATGCTTTATTTAGCATTAATAACTCATTATATATCCTTATATTTTCAATAAGTAGAATATACATTAAAAGAAAATTACATTAAATATTTTTGGAATTTGTTTTTAAGATTTAATGCTATCTATTACTATGTTGAATTATTTTTTAATAATGTACTTGGTTTTTAGTAGTTGATTTCTATTAAATAAGATGTTATTTTTACTTATATTTTTTGAAAGACTAACAAACATTAAATATGAATTTACTATTTTTAAGACAACTCTTTAGTTATCAACCCTTATTATTTATAGAAAATAATCGCAATTAGGGTTCACAACTAGGGGTACGGTGAAAGTTTGGTGTACTATTTAGATTTAGGGCTAGTCCAATCCAATCCGAACAAAATTTGAATTTCAATTTTCGAATCCAAATCCAAACCAATAAGAGTTTGAGTCCAAACCAATACAATCCGAATTTTCAGACATTAGACTGCATCTAATCCGAAATATTCAAAATTTTAAAATCTATTCTTTTGATGAGATAATTTAGGCACGAGCATCAAAATAAAGTATTCGATAATGGAAGTAATTCGTATAAACCCATAAAAATTCAATAACAACAACTAATAATTCATACAAACCCAAAAAAATTATCGAAACCCAAACCAAATATACATATATACAATACAAGGCTCGTATGCTATTCGGTTATTTTGGATTTTTAGATCCGATCATCCTCAATCCAAACCAAACTAAAAATCCAATTTTCTAGAAAAACTCAATCCGGATCCAATCCGGACATAGTTTGAGTCCAATCTAAATTACTAATTTGATTTGGATTGGATTGGATTTTGATTTTTATCCGAATAACTTTTAGCCTTAATCACAACTAACGGATGGCAATCGACAAAAAAGAGGTTGTTGGCAATTAAAAGAGGTGAGCATCGGCGGACAACCGGTTGCATTGTTGGTGAACTGAGAGAGAGAGGAAATAAGTGAAAGAGGAATGGAAACGTCGTTGAGATATGATTTTTTATAAAATCATTTATTTAATTACGGAAATGTGCAGCTGACTATTAAGATAGTGGTCCATAAACTATTTATTTATCTTTTTTGTTCTTTTGATCATGATCATTGGTGTGCTATTCTTAATGATAATATGTTTTCCCTCTTGTGCATTATTCCACATTGTCTTGTTTCTTTGAAATATATAAATAACATTTTTTTTAATGTCTTGAATCCGTTATGTGTTTGAATGACTAATATAAAGCTTGTAATTTTATTTTACCTCTATATTTTGTATTATGTACTCTATCTCTTCTCAAAGATAATAAAATCAGTTTCTTCCCTGCATGTGGATGTTGTTAGTATATTATTAGTGAACTACGTTAAATTTAAATGTGTTGCTCTTCTTTGTTTCTTTTGCTTGTCAATTGTTTAGTCACGACACTTTTAGTCACATCTTAATATGGTTAATAGGTAATGGTGATATGTTAGTTTTTATATATAGTTGTTCCACTTAGAGTTTCAAAGTGAGATAGTATAAAAGTTAAAATGGGATATATAACTAACAATAATGGAATAAGCACAACATTGTAACGCAATATTTTCTTTGTCCAATTTAAAATTAATAAAAGAAAATTTTGTTAGAAACAATCTTTTAAATACAATTTTTTGCAACAAACAACCTTTTACAAAAAAAATTGACAAAAGAAAAATTGCAAGAAACAATCTTGGCCTATTTCCTTGCATTGACCAAATATTTTACAGCGTTGACTCAATATAACTAAATATGTGCAGGACACATGACCCGCTTTCTTATGTTTAAACTCCATTTTTCGGCATTGACCAAGTAATTTTCGGCGTTGACTCCATCAATATATGAAAGGAAAGAAATGCAGGTCAGTTGCTCGGCACATGTGTTGATTTTAATGAGTCAACGCCGAAAAATTGGTCAAGGTTGTTCATTATAAAAGAAAAAATTTAAAGGTCTTCTTTTATCAAATTCATTTAAATGATTATTTCTCGTAAAAACTTACATTTAAAAGGTTGTTTCGACAAATTTTACTTAATAAAAAAACTCACAACGTTTATAAATCAGAAAAAAATTTCCCGGCCCCTTAAGTACTCTTGACATAATAAGCCCGTCATCAAGACAAGTCGAAATAAGCTACGATATCAATCACACAAGTCTATGTGCTATAAGATTAGGCAAATAATTAACGCCGAGAATCTATCTTTCTAATCACTTAGAAATGGACAACTTTGGTACTTCGAATTTTCCTTGGTTCACACTTCAAAATCCCTTTAATCAATATTGTTGCTTTTGCCAAAATTCTGAATTAACTCGTTAATGTAAGTGGATCACTATAGTTGGCTGGCTATTATAGTATTTCAATATACACGTGGAATCCCCATGCAAAATGCTATTCAAAAATTAAATCATAGCCAAAAGGAGTTGGTTTTTAACTGATTGCCATGCTTGTCTCCATTTTTTTTTCCACCAAACAATATTTGTCATGATATTCCAAAAAAGGTTGTTAATGTAACATTGACACTTTAACCATTTTCTTTTTGCATGTGTGCTGTACCTGATAATACCACTCGAAATTTGTTACTTCAAATCTCAATATGGTGATTTGACAAAAGATTCTTGACTAGTGTAGCAAAGTATATTAAGTACAAATTTATTCTGGTCCTAATTAACATTAACTTTGAATATATATGTAATTATTTGGGAAATTATATGTGGTCCAAACTAGGATTCAGCAATATGGAGTTACTATTTAAGAAATCAGCTATATTTCCTCTTTTGGTTCCTAGAGTTATAGGGCGCTATATAATTATGCTGAGATACTCCAATATGTCTATGATGGCCTTGGGCCTGTGTTGCTGTTATTTTGTTAGCCTTAGCCCTTAAGTCCAGTAGCCTTTTTACTAAGTCCAGTAGCTTTTTATTCTGCTGTCCTAAAAGTATCTGTGCCTAGGTGTCCTTATATATGTGGTCCCAGGTGTCTTGTACTGGTTGGTTAAGGTGGTGACCTAGGGATTCTCCCAGGCAGCCGTCACTTTAAATATCTTCCAAGTTTCTTGTAATAGCAACACAAGAGAAATGAATGAAAGAAAACCTCTCAGCTTGAGCAACATATTATGAACATATTCATGCAGTATTTTATTTATGTGGTTTTTTCACCAAATACCCCCGACAAATTAAAAAAATCACAATATACCATCAATGTTCCAAAAATTCACCATATAATACCCCTGAATTTTCAAAACTGTTCACTAGATGCCCTTTTTCTAACTTCCGTTAACCCAATGTTAGCTTTATTTATCATTTTGCCATTATTAATACTAAACCCTAATTCTAATCTAACCTTAACCCTAATCAAACTCTAATTCTAACCCTAATCCTAAACCCTTACCCTTACCCTAACCCTAACCCTAAACCTAAACCTTTACCCTAAACCTCCCAATCCCCTCCACCACCCCAGCCCACCACCCCCCCCCTCATCCCCTCCCCCCTCCCCATCGAATTCCCCAATTGACCACCACCCCCCCCCCTCGCCCCTCCCCATCCCCTCCCCCCCTCCCCGTCGAATTCCTAGTCCGGCCCACCACCCTTCCCCCATCCCCTCCCCTCCCCGTCGAATTCCCGGCCCCCCGCCGCCCCGACAAACAACTCAGTCCACCAGCCGGTTCTAGCCACCACAAGCACACACGAAGCACGACTTTTCGCGGCCGATTCGAGTTTTCACCGACAAACCACAAGCCCCGACAAACCACAAGCCCACGCCGAGTTTTCGCGCCGAACTCGAGCGAGATATGAAGCTTGAGGTTCGAAATTCGAAGGGGAGACGCGAGATCCGAAGCTTGAGGCGCGCGAGGACGAGAGAGTGAGAGACGCGGAAATTTTCAAAGGGGTGGGGGTTACTTCGACTCGCCGGAATTTTCGCGGCTTGAGGTTCGAAATTTTCCGAAGGTTGAGGTTTGAAATTTTCGCAGCCGCGTTGTTGGGGGGAGGGGGGAGGAGGGGGGAAGGAGGCTGGGCTAGCGGGGGGGGGTAGGGGAGGCTGGTAGAGGAGAGGGGGGGGGCTGCGGCGAGGGGGAGGGGTGATGCGCCCGGTGGAGGGGAGGGGAGGGGGTGGGGGTTGGTAGGGGGTTAGGGTTAGGGGGTGGTGTTAGGGTGAGGGTAAGGGTTTAGGATTAGGGTTAGAATTAGAGTTAGATTAGGGTTAGGGTTAGATCGGGGTTAGGGTTTAGGGTTAATAATGGTAAAATGGTAAATAAAGCTAACGGTGAGTTAACGGGAGTTAGAAAAAGGGCATACGGTGAACGAGTTTTGAAAAGTCGGGGTATATGGTGAATTTTTGGAGCATTGAGGGTATATTGTGAATTTTTTAATTTGTCGGGAGTATTTGGTGAAAAAACCGTTATTTATGCTATGGTTAAGAATGTCTTCATGGTATCAGAGCACAGGTAAGTATTACTCATCCACCTAAGTATATTACCATAGCTCTAAAAATGTTAACTTTTCTTCGTTCAAAGTTTCCATCTTTATAGATACAAACCTGTATGCATTGTTGCTAGAACTTTATCTATTGTTAGAATCTCTCAGGATACTTGAGAAAGTTTTTATCTTGAATAGAAAGTATTAATGACGTCTATAGAAGCAAACTCACCTCTATACCTCCATCCCTCTTATGGAAGTAATTATGTTGTAGTAGAAAAGTTACAAGGTGCCTCTTATAGATCATGGAAGAGATCCTTAGAGATCAGCCTTGCATCCAAGAGAAAACTTGGATTTGTAACTGGGGGTGTTAAAAGGGAGATAGCAGATAAAACCAAGCAGGAAGTTTGGGAAACATGCAATAGCATGGTGATTTCGTGGTTTATAAGTAATATGAGTGAATCCATAAAAAGGTCAGTTATGTTCCTACCAGAAGCCTCTCACATATGGAATCAGTTAGAGCAAAGATGAGGAGTATGGAGTGCAGAGAAGTCACATCCTCATGATGTCACCTCTTCCCACTGTGGATGTGGCATGTAGCTTCCTGCATCAAGAAGAGAGTCTGAAAGAAGTGTTGAAAAGTGTCAAGGATGAAAGTGACACTATTGCAATGTACAGCAAAGGAAGTGAAGGGAACTGTCCTGTATGTGGTAAGGCAGGACATACCAGGGAGACCTGTTGGTTTGTCATTGGGTTGCCATCAAACCAAGGAAGAAATGGCAGAGGAAGGAGCAAAGAGTATCACTCTAACTCCAGAGGAGGCAGATGGAACAGAGGTGGCAGAAATAGAGGGGGAAGACCAGCTGCAAATGCTCAACATACGGGATCAAGTAGTGGCAGCACTGCTAGCTTGACACCACAGCAGCTTGAACAATTAATGAAACTGCTGCCCACTCCCTCTAAGTGCA
The DNA here is from genome assembly GCA_947648045.1 of Beta corolliflora. Lineage (NCBI taxonomy): Eukaryota > Viridiplantae > Streptophyta > Magnoliopsida > Caryophyllales > Amaranthaceae > Beta > Beta corolliflora. The sequence goes on from CANSZD010004241.1 coordinate 1,387,647, forward strand.
AGGAGTCTGATACTGATGAAGATATGGAAGTGACATATTCTGGTATGGTAAGTTGTAACCTTGCTCACTCAATGAAGAGAGAGTGGATCATTGACTCAGGAGCTTCTCACCACATGACAGGGTGTAAAGAGCTCATTAACAACCCAGTCGACATGGGAAAAGAACAAAAGATCAACTTGCCTACAGGACAGACTTCCATCATCTCTCATACTGGAGAAATTCTGCTGAATTCTAACCTGAAGCTTAAGAATGTGTTGTTTATCCCTAGCTTCAAATATAACTTGCTCTCAGTTCAAAAGCTCACAGAAGAATGCAACTATGTTATGCACTTTCACTCAAAATTTTGTGTGAACAGTGGGAAGATAAGAGCAGTAGGCAAGGCTGTTGATGGTTTGTATTATCTGGTAGATGAACCCTTGAAGAAGGTGATGGCAGCATGGATCGATAATCAACTTGACAGTGAGGAAGAAGTGAAGGCCATGAGTGCTGAAAAGGAAGTGAAGCTTCCAGGTAACATCAAGGTGACAAAAGTGTCTAATACTACCCTGTGGCACTGGAGACTGGGGCATGCTCCCTTGAGCAAGATGTTGAAGATAACTGGGCTGAAAGGAGTCACATTAACTTATAGTGATGTATGTCTCACTTGTCCTCAAGTAAAGTTCACAAAACTTCCATACCATCCTAGTGAGTCTAGAGCTACTCAACCTCTTGCATTGGTGCACATTGATATCTGGGGTGCATATAGGGTGGCAACAAGGAACAATCACAAGTACTTCCTTACCATGGTGGATGATCATACAAGGATAACATGAGTGAGGCTTCTCAAAAACAAATATGATGCTTATGAAGCAATCAAAAGCTTTGTGTACATGGGAAAGAATCAGTTGGGATTTGAAGTGAAGATTATCATATCAGATAATGCTTTAGAGTTTGATGACAAGCAATGCAAGCCCTTCTTTGCTAGCCTTGGCATTGTGTATCAAACTTCATGTGTGGACAGGCCACAACAAAATGGGATAGCTGAAAGGAAACACAGGAACAACCTAGAGATGGCTAAGGCTTTGAGATTTCAAAGTGGGTTACCATTGCAATATTGGGGAGATTGTGTACTTTGCTCAGTTCACATCATTAACAGACTGCCCTCCTCTCTTCTGGAAAACACATCTCCTTTTGAGGTACTATACAAAACTCCTCCCTCTTATAAGCATTTGAAAACTTTTGGGTGTCTTGGTATGGCAAGCAACCCTAGTAGAGTCAAAGATAAATTCAATGCCAGAGGGGTGCCTTGTGTCTTCCTAGGGTACCCTCAAAATAAAAAAGGGTATAAGTTGTTAAATCTCACAAACAACACAATCTTTATTAGTAGGGATGTGAAGTTCTATGAGAATATTTTCCCATATAAATTATTCCACAACAAACAAGCATCTGTTAGCACTCCTACCATTGACATCTGCATTAGTGAGGACCCTGATCTTGAGCCTTTACCTGGCCCTGTTGAAGAACCTGCTAGAACTGACCTACCTTCACCTACTCAGCCTGACCCACCCCACCCACCAAATGATCTTGCCTCACCCCAGCACCTTGATGCTGTTGTGACTACTCTCATAAAATCTTCTAGGGAACATAAAGTACATGTATGGCACAAAGACTATATCACCAGTAACAATTGTCGTTCTCTCCCTGAACCTACAAAAATCTTATCTACCACAAATACATCTCACAGCCCCTCATTTTTCTGTTTCCTTTCCCAAATCACAAAAAACCAGGAACCAAAACACTTCAAACAAGCCATCACTCACTCTACCTGGGTTCAAGCTATGAATGAAGAGCTTGATGCCTTAGAAGAAAACCAAACCTGGGAAATCACTGACCTGCCACCAGGAAAAACACCCATAGCAAGCAAATGGCTATACAAAATTAAATACAATGCAGATGGTGGAGTTAACAGATATAAATCTAGACTTGTCGTTATGGGAAATAGACAACAATATGGTGTGGACTATGAAGAAACATTTGCTCCTGTGGCCAAAATGGCCACAGTGAGGTCCCTTCTTGCTATTGCTTCCATCAAAGGGTGGAACCTACATCAAATGGATGTTAAAAATGCATTTTTACATGGTGCATTACAGGAACATGTGTACATGAAGTTTCCTCCAGGCTACTTGGGTTATGGTAGCAGACTTGCTGTTCACTCAGAGGGGGAGGAAGCTACTGTTTATCATGGAACCAAGGTGTGTAAATTGGTGAAATCCTTATATGGATTGAAACAGGCTCCCAGGCAATGGTTTGCCAAACTGAGCACTGTGTTGAAAGATCATCAGTTCAAGCAATTTAAGTGTGACTACTCATTGTTTACAAAACACTCTCAAGGCACTTTCACAGATTGTCTTGGTCTATGTTGATGACCTCATCATAGCATGGGATGATCCCTCGGCCATTCAAGCCACCAAAGACACACTTCGCCGCACACTTTCACATGAAGGATATGGGTCAACTCAGGAATTTCCTGTGTATAGAAGTTGATCAGTGTAAATCTGGCATTTTTCTTTCTCAAAAGAAATATGTTCAAGATCTTTTAAGTGAATATGGGATGACAAACTGCAAAAGCCTCAAGCTCCCTCTTGACAGTCATGTGAAACTCTCTACTGAAGGTGGAGATCTTCTCCCTAACCCAATTGTCTACCAAAAACTAGTGGGGAAACTCATTTACCTCACACTCACCAGGCGTGACATTACCTTTCCCATCCATGTCCTTAGCAAATTCATGCATAAACCCACAAACATCCACCTCCAATCTGCTAAAAGAGTCTTGAGATATCTCTCTACCAACCCTGGTCAAGGCATTCTCCTTGCCAACCACTCCTCTGCCACTCTTCAGGCCTTTTGTGATAGTGATTGGGGAGGTTGTGCCTCTACAAGAAGGTCCACTAGTGGGTATTATGTCCTCCTTGGTAGCTCTCTTATCTCTTGGAAGTCTAAGAGATAATCTATAGTGGCTAGAAGTACAGCAGAAGATGAATACAGATCTATGGCATTAACAATCTGTGAGGTGATGTGGCTTCAACAACTTCTCAAAGATCTTGGGCTTCACAATCTGGGGAACACACCTATTTTCTGTGACAATCAGGCAGCTCTTGCCATTGCAGCTAACCCTGTTCACCATGAGAAAACCAAACATGTTGATATTGACTGTCACTTCATTCGTGATAAAACAACAGAAGGCATCATTGCTCCTACTTATGTTCCCTCACATCACCAGTTGAATGATGTGTTCACAAAATCTCTTCCTAGTCATCAGCAGAACCACCTTCTGTCCAAGCTGGGAGTTCTCTCCTCTCCACTCTCAGCTTGAGGGGGAGTGTTGAGATACTCCAATATGTCTATGATGGCCTTGGGCCTGTGTTGCTGTTATTTTGTTAGCCTTAAGTCCAGTAGCCTTTTTACTAAGTCCAGTAGCTTTTTATTCTGTTGTCCTAAAAGTATCTGTGCCTAGGTGTCCTTATATATGTGGTCCCAGGTGTCTTGTACTGGTTGGTTAAGGTGGTGACCTAGGGATTCTCCCAGGCAGCCGTCACTTTAAATATCTTCCAAGTTTCTTGTAATAGCAACACAAGAGAAATGAATGAAAGAAAACCTCTCAGCTTGAGCAACATATTATGAACATATTCATGCAGTATTTTATTTATGTGGTTTTTTCACCAAATACCCCCGACAAATTAAAAAAATCACAATATACCCTCATTGTTCCAAAAATTCACCATATAATACCCCTGAATTTTCAAAACTGTTCACTAGATGCCCTTTTTCTAACTTCCGTTAACCCAATGTTAGTTTTATTTATCATTTTGCCATTATTAATACTAAACCCTAATTCTAATCTAACCTTTACCCTAATCAAACTCTAATTCTAACCCTAATCCTAAACCCTTACCCTTACCCTAACCCTAACCCTAAACCTAAACCTTTACCCTAAACCTCCCAATCCCCTCCACCCCAGCCTGACCCCACCACCCCCCTCTCCTCATCCCCTCCCTCCCCGTCGAATTCCCGGCCCAGTCCCCCACCACCCTCCCCCTCGCCCCCCCCCATCCCCTCCCCTCCCCCGTCGAATTCCCGGGCCTCAGCCCACCACCCTTCCCCATCCCCCCCCCCTCCCCGTCGAATTCCCGGTCCCCCCGCCGCCCCCGACAAACAACTCAGCCCACACTCGGTTCTAGCCACCACAAGCACACACGAAGCACGACTTTTCGCACTGAATTCGAGTTTTCACCGACAAACCACAAGCCCCGACAAACCACAAGCCCACGCTAAGTTTTCGCGGGCGAACTCAAAGCGAGATATGAAGCTTCGAGGTTCGAAATTCGAATGGGGAGACGCGAGATCCGAAGCTTAAGGCGCGCGAGGACGAGAGAGTGAGAGACGCGGAAATTTTCAAAGGGGTGGGGGTTACTTCAGCTCGCCGGAATTTTCGCAGCTTGAGGTTCGAAATTTTCCGAAGGTTGAGGTTCGAAATTTTCGCAGCCGCGTTGTTGGGGGGAGGGGGCCGGGAGGGGAGGGGAAGGGAGGCTGGGCTAGCGGGGGAGGGTAGGGGCTGCGGTAGAGGAGAGGGGGAGGGGGGCTGCGGCGAGGGGGAGGGGTGATGCGCCGGTGGAGGGGAGGGGAGGGGGGGGGGGGGGGGGTGGAGGGGAGGGAGGGGTGGGGGTTGGTAGGGGGTTAGGGTTAGGGGTGGTGTTAGGGTGAGGGTAAGGGTTTAGGATTAGGGTTAGAATTAGAGTTAGATTAGGGTTAGGGTTAGATCAGGGTTAGGGTTTAGGGTTAATAATGGCAAAATGGTAAATGAAGCTAACGGTGAGTTAACGGGAGTTAGAAAAAGGGCATCTGGTGAACAGTTTTGAAAAGTCAGGGGTATATGGTGAATTTTTGGAGCATTGAGGGTATATTGTGAATTTTTTAATTTGTCGGGAGTATTTGGTGAAAAAACCGTTATTTATGTTATGGTTAAGAATGTCTTCATGGTATCAGAGCACAGGTAAGTATTACTCATCCACCTGAGTATATTACCATAGCTCTAAAAATGTTTTTTCTTCGTTCAAAGTTTCCATCTTTATAGATACAAACCTGTATGCATTGTTGCTAGAACTTTATCTATTGTTAGAATCTCTCAAGATACTTGAGAAAGTTTTTATCTTGAATAGAAAGTATTAATGACGACTATAGAAGCAAACTCACCTCTATACCTCCATCCCTCTTATGGAAGTAATTATGTTGTAGTAGAAAAGTTACAAAGTGCCTCTAACTATAGATCATGGAAGAGATCCTTAGAGATCAGCCTTGCATCCAAGAGAAAACTTGGATTTGTAACTGGGGTGTTAAAAGGGACATAGCAGATAAAACCAAGCAGGAAGTTTGGGAAACATGCAATAGCATGGTGATTTCGTGGTTTATAAGTAATATGAGTGAATCCAAAAAAAGGTCAGTTATGTTCCTACCAGAAGCCTCTCACATATGGAATCAGTTAGAGCAAAGATGAGGAGTATGGAGTGCAGAGAAGTCACATCCTCATGATGTCACCTCTTCCCACTGTGGATGTGGCATGTAGCTTCCTGCATCAAGAAGAGAGTCTGAAAGAAGTGTTGAAAAGTGTCAAGGATGAAAGTGACACTATTGCAATGTACAGCAAAGGAAGTGAAGGGAACTGTCCTGTATGTGGTAAGGCAGGACATACCAGGGAGACCTGTTGGTTTGTCATTGGGTTGCCATCAAACCAAGGAAGAAATGGCAGAGGAAGGAGCAAAGAGTATCACTCTAACTCCAGAGGAGGCAGATGGAACAGAGGTGGCAGAAATAGAGGGGGAATAACAGCTGCAAATGCTCAACATACGGGGTCAAGTAGTGGCAAAGATCGCTAGCTTGACACCACGGCGGCTTGAACAATTAATGAAACCGCCGCCCACTCCTCTAAGTGCAAGGAGTCTGATACTGATGAAGATATGAAAGTGACATATTCTGGTATGGTAAGTTGTAACCTTGCTCACTCAATGAAGAGAGAGTGGATCATTGACTCAGGAGCTTCTCACCACATGATAAGGTGTAAAGAACTCATTAACAACCCAGTCGACATGGAAAAAGAACAAAAGATCAACTTGCCTACAGGACAGACTCCCATCATCTCTCATACTGGAGAAATTCTGCTGAATTCTAACCTGAAGCTTAAGAATGTGTTGTTTATCCCTAGCTTCAAATATAACTTGCTCTTAGTTCAAAAGCTCACAAAAGAATGCAACTATGTCATGCACTTTCACTCAAAATTTTGTGTGATTGAAGAAAATAACAGTGGGAAGATAAGAGCAGTAGGCAAGGCTGTTGATGGTTTGTATTATCTGGTAGATGAACCCTTGAAGAAGGTGATGGCAGCATGGATTGATAATCAACTTGACAGTGAGGAAGAAGTGAAGGCCATGAGTGCTGAAAAGGAAGTGAAGCTTCCAGGTAACATCAAGGTGACAAAAGTGTCTAATACTACCCTGTGGCACTGGAGACTGGGGCATGCTCCCTTGAGCAAGATGTTGAAGATAACTGGGCTGAAAGGAGTCACATTAACTTGTAGTGATGTATGTCTCACTTGTCCTCAAGTAAAGTTCACAAAACTTCCATACCATCCTAGTGAGTCTAGAGCTACTCAACCTCTTGCATTGGTGCACATTGATATCTGGGGTGCATATAGGGTGGCAACAAGGAACAATCACAAGTACTTCCTTACCATGGTGGATTATCATACAAGGATAACATGAGTGAGGCTTCTCAAAAACAAATCTGATGCTTATGAAGCAATCAAAAGCTTTGTGTACATGGGAAAGAATCAGTTGGGATTTGAAGTGAAGATTATCATATCAGATAATGCTTTAGAGTTTGATGACAAGCAACGCAAGCCCTTCTTTGCTAGCCTTGGCATTGTGCATCAAACTTCATGTGTGGACAGGCCACAACAAAATGGGAGAGCTGAAAGGAAACACGGGAACAACCTAGAGATGGCTAAGGCTTTGAGATTTCAAAGTGGGTTACCATTGCAATATTGGGGAGATTGTGTACTTTGCTCAGTTCACATCATTAACAGACTGCCCTCCTCTCTTCTGGAAAACACATCTCCTTTTGAGGTACTATACAAAACTCCTCCCTCTTATAAGCATTTGAAAACTTTTGGGTGTCTTGGTATGGCAAGCAACCCTAGTAGAGTCAAAGATAAATTCAATGCCAGAGGGGTGCCTTGTGTCTTCCTAGGGTACCCTCAAAATAAAAAAGGGTATAAGTTGTTAAATCTCACAAACAACACAATCTTTATTAGTAGGGATGTGAAGTTCTATGAGAATATTTTCCCATATAAATTATTCCACAACAAACAAGCATCTGTTAGCACTCCTACCATTGACATCTGCAATAGTGAGGACCCTGATCTTGAGCCTTTACTTGGCCCTGTTGAAGAACCTTCTAGAACTGACCTACCTTCACCTACTCAGCCTGAACCACCCCACCCACCAAATGATCTTGCCTCACCCCAGCACCTTGATGCTGTTGTGATTACTCTCATAAAATCTTCTAGGGAACATAAAGTACATGTATGGCACAAAGACTATATCACCAGTAACAATTGTCGTTCTCTCCCTGAACCTACAAAAATCTTATCTACCACAAATACATCTCACAGCCCCTCATTTTTCTATTTCCTTTCCCAAATCACAAAAAACCAGGAACCAAAACACTTCAAACAAGCCATCACTCACTCTACCTGGGTTCAAGCTATGAATGAAGAGCTTGATGCCTTAGAAGAAAACCAAACCTGGGAAATCACTGACCTGCCACCAGGAAAAACACCCATAGCAAGCAAATGGCTATACAAAATTAAATACAATGCAGATGGTGGAGTTAACAGATATAAATCTAGACTTGTCGTTATGGGAAATAGACAACAATATGGTGTGGACTATGAAGAAACATTTGCTCCTGTGGCCAAAATGGCCACAGTGAGGTCCCTTCTTGCTATTGCTTCCATCAAAGGGTGGAACCTACATCAAATGGATGTTAAAAATGCATTTTTACATGGTGCATTACAGGAACATGTGTACATGAAGTTTCCTCCAGGCTACTTGGGTTATGGTAGCAGACTTGCTGTTCACTCAGAGGGGGAGGAAGCTACTGTTTATCATGGAACCAAGGTGTGTAAATTGGTGAAATCCTTATATGGATTGAAACAGGCTCCCAGGCAATGGTTTGCCAAACTGAGCACTGTGTTGAAAGATCATCAGTTCAAGCAATTTAAGTGTGACTACTCATTGTTTACAAAACACTCTCAAGGCACTTTCACAATTGTCTTGGTCTATGTTGATGACCTCATCATAGCATGGGATGATCCCTCAGCCATTCAAGCCACCAAAGACACACTTGCTGCACACTTTCACATGAAGGATATGGGTCAACTCAGGTATTTCCTGGGTATAGAAGTTGATCAGTGTAAATCTGGCATTTTTCTTTCTCAAAAGAAATATGTTCAAGATCTTTTAAGTGAATATGGGATGACAAACTGCAAAAGCCTCAAGCTCCCTCTTGACAGTCATGTGAAACTCTCTACTGAAGGTGGAGATCTTCTCCCTAACCCAATTGTCTACCAAAAACTAGTGGGGAAACTCATTTACCTCACACTCACCTGGCGTGACATTACCTTTCCCATCCATGTCCTTAGCAAATTCATGCATAAACCCACAAACATCCACCTCCAATCTGCTAAAAGAGTCTTGAGATATCTCTCTGCCAACCCTGGTCAAGGCATTCTCCTTGCCAACCACTCCTCTGCCACTCTTCAGGCCTTTTGTGATAGTGATTGGGGAGGTTGTGCCTCTACAAGAAGGTCCACTAGTGGGTATTGTGTCCTCCTTGGTAGCTCTCTTATCTCTTGGAAGTCTAAGAGATAATCTGTAGTGGCTAGAAGTACAGTAGAAGCTGAATACAGATCTATGGCATTAACAATATGTGAGGTGATGTGGCTTCAACAACTTCTCTAAGATCTTGGGCTTCACAATCTGGGGAACACACCTATTTTCTGTGACAATCAGGCAGCTCTTGCCATTGCAGCTAACCCTGTTCACCATGAGAAAACCAAACATGTTGATATTGACTGTCACTTCATTCGTGATAAAACAACAGAAGGCATCATTGCTCCTACTTATGTTCCCTCACATCACCAGTTGACTGATGTGTTCACAAAATCTCTTCCTAGTCATCAGCAGAACCACCTTCTGTCCAAGCTGGGAGTTCTCTCCTCTCCACTCTCAGCTTGAGGGGGAGTGTTGAGATACTCCAATATGTCTATGATGGCCTTGGGCCTGTGTTGCTGTTATTTTATTAGCCTTAAGTCCAGTAGCCTTTTTACTAAGTCCAGTAGCTTTTTATTCTGCTGTCCTAAAAGTATCTGTGCCTACGTGTCCTTATATTTGTGGTCCCAGGTGTCTTGTACTGGTTGGTTAAGGTGGTGACCTAGGGATTCTCCCAGGCAGCCGTCACTTTAAATATCTTCCAAGTTTCTTGTAATAGCAACACAAGAGAAATGAATGAAAGAAAACCTCTCTGCTTGACCAACATATTATGAACATATTCATGCAGTATTTTATTTATGCTATGGTTAAGAATGTCTTCAAATTACTATGAGACTGAATTGTTGAAAAAAAGGGTTTGCAATTTAATTTATCATGTTGTTGGGTTATCCCAATTTTTTTGGTAAGAAGAAGTGTCCTACTAAATCAGAACCGTCCAGAGATTCATTTGACCGATCCAGCTACACAAGCAAGGTCATTTGGAAGTTGGGGGGAAAGAAAATATAATCACACCCCCAAAGTGCCTCTAGTGAGGTGTGATCCCGCAACCTCAAGGTTGTGTGATATACAAACCATACCACTAGACCAAGTATTACTTGGTTATTGGGTTATCCTAATTTATTTGTTTCTTCTTATCAGTTTCCTCTCATTGTCTTTATTTATACTTCACCACTACGCCTACAACACTACACTAACTACTTACTCACGATTTTTCACTTTTTAAAAAATTATGTCAAAATAATTTGGAAATGTTATAAAATGAATGAAACTTCTTAAAATAATCGCAAATTTCTTGTGTTGATAAACGTTGCTTGTGTTGGTAGTATTGACACATTTATTAGCGAGAATAAAATTGGTGTAAGTATGATTAATGAGATAACTAAATAGTTTACTCATATAAACTATATTTTGTATCATAAAATCATAAAGATAGGCTAGAAGGGAATAATATAGAGAAAATGAGCGAATCCTCTCAAGTCCCCCCAACCTACCTCCCCAACTCTTCTGAAAAAATGGATCAAATCATTCGATCAAATAAAAAACCAAAACGGAAAATTACGAATTTCATCTTTAATCGGGATAATCAAGAAGAGGAGCATCAAATGGAGCTTGATAACCTAGGCAATAATGGAAGCCAGGCCCAATTGCAAAATCATCAGGAGGATATAAGAGGACTTTTTCCGCCTCAAAGTCAAGTACCTCGAATTTCATTTAGAGATCTGGTTAGGAATCCTCAACACATCAATCAGCCCTTTAATTCTGCATTGTTAAATTATGATAATGAAGATGATGCATCTGATGATGATCTTGCTCCGGAGGATTTTGAGGATTCAGATAAATGTCCTATAATCCTCCTTACTAGAGAAGAGAAAAAAAGAATCAGACAGCCATGGAAAACCACCCTAATTATTAGGATGTTTGATGGGAGCCTGGGTTATATGGGTTTAATGAAGAGATTAAAGAAGAAATGGAAACTTAAAGGGGAATTAGCCTTAACTGACATAGGTTGCAAATATTTCATAGCTCCGTTCAGCAATGTCGATGATTACAATTATGTGCTTACTCAAGGCCCTTGGCTTATTGATGACACTTACCTTACCATTAGGAAATGGACCCCTAATTTTATTCCGGAGGAAACCTCCATTAAACTCCTTACTACTTGGGTTCGAATTCCAAATTTGTCGGTGGAATATTTTGACACTGACTTCCTTCATAAAATTGGGTCAAAAATTGGCAAGGTATTACGTGTGGATAAATCCACTGCAAATGCGGATAGAGGTCAGTTTACTAGGTTAAGTGTGGAGATTGATTTAGCAAAGCCTCTCCTGTCCAAGTTCTGGCTCAAAGGCAAGATTTGGCGTATCCATTATGAGGGAATCAAGATGGTTTGCTACAAATGTGGAAAATTGGGTCATATAGCAGATCATTGTATCCAAAACAACCCTTTAGATGAAGCTATGGTGGATAAGGTTAATGAAAGCCTCAATGCAAATTTAGATGCTGATATTAACACCAAAAATATCCTTGATTTAAATCAAGATTTTGGATCATGGATGTTGGTTAAAAAACCAATACGCAAAAGGACTCCTATCTAGAACTGATAAGAACATGAACCAAAAAAATGCAGATGAAGCAGGTAAGACGAAGGGGAAAATAATATTCCCGCCAATAATTCAAATGTTAAGCAGCCAAGTAAGGCAACTACTGGTACAGGGTCGAGATTTGAGGCGATTGCAGATCAAGAGGAATCCGATTTAATTTTGGGTAAAGCTGTTAACTTAAGTTCTCAAGATACCCAGAATTTCGGCAAGGATTTTGGTGACAGCTGCAATATCTCTACTAATCCTATTTTCGATACAGTCAATCTAGGGGAATCTACTCTTATTATGCAACAAAATCCTAATCCTTTGAATTTCAACTTAGGGCCTAAGATGCAGAAAAAAAAAAAAGGATCCTCTGCTTCCAAAAATAAAAATACTGGAGATAATTCCCAAAAAAAAGCCACCCAAAATAAACCCCTAAATCTTATCTCTAATTCCCTTACAACAGGAAATCCTAGTCTCATTAATTTACCTATTCCAAAGCCTGGAAAAGAAAATACAATAATTGAATTTCAAGCCTCCAAAAAGCAATCTCCTCTCACAGCTTTAGACGCACTTTCAAACAAAGCTCACCATGATGCAATCTCAGAACCAGCAGCAAGCTTTTCCACCTCCCTCGAATGTAATCCCATTAAGGATCCCCCGGGAGAAAATTCTTTGTGTTGGACGTCCGATGGAGGTCCCATACTTGGGCATTGCAGACCCCCTGACCCATGTGATGGAAGTGAGAATGGAAACGTGGATGGAACCGCTCCCGGAGCCACCGGTATTGATAGTGACCCTATTGATCCCGAACAATGTTAATCGTCTCTATCGATTCCTGATTGATGCTTATTTAAGCTCTCTCCCCTCTATTCCTTTTTTAATGGAAGACAGAATTCCGAATTTAGCTCCCAACTCCTTGCCTATATCTTGCATGATGTGGAACGTGCAGGGTGCAGGAAGTAGAGCTTTTATGGCTGCTTTACGTGAATTGGTTAGGTTAACAAACCCAATGTTATCGCGCTTGTTGAAACGCACATGGGGGGTTCCCAAGCTGAAAAAATCGCAAAATCAATCAATTATTCAGGTCACACTCGAGTCGATGCCCAAGGCTTCAGTGGTGGCATATGGATTTACTGGAAACCGGAGCTAGTTTCGATTGACCCTATCATCAAACATGGTCAATTTATTACGATGGACATTACAAGAATAGATGGTGAACCTTGGTACTTCACTGCTATCTACGCAAGCCCTGATCCAACCAAAAGAGCCGAATTATGGAGAGAACATAAGGACTTTTCCTTAACTCATAATAAACCTTGGATGCTTGCTGGTGACTTTAATGACACAAGATTCAATTGGGAACGTAGTTCTAGCTGCTCTGAAACTTTCCGTCGCTCCGCTCGATTTAATGAATGGGTGGAGGATATGGGTCTCTTAGAGGTTGAATTTTCTGGTCCTACACACACTTGGTCTAGAGGTAATTCAATGGAAACTTGGAAGAGTGCTAGACTTGACAGAGCCTTATGTAATGGTGACTGGAGCCTTCGTTTTGCTAATGCCTCTGCAAAAAATCTTCCGGCTATACAATCTGATCACTGCCCGGTGCTTATATCTCCTAATGGCTTTGCGCCAATTGCTAATGTTAATAGGCCTTTTTGCTTTCAAGCGGCCTGGTTGACACATGAGAAATTTAAAGACTTTGTTAATGAACATTGGGACAAATCAGCCCTTTTGGTTACTCAACTTCACTCCTTTGCGAAACAACTTCAAGATTGGAACCAGAATACGTTCCATAACATCTTTAAGAAGAAGCGCAATTACTTGGCTCGTATTGCTGGTGTCCAGAGATGCCTTGCTGTTTCGAAATCACGTGACCTCATCAAGCTTGAAGCTAAACTTCGAAAGGAGTTAGACGAAGTCCTGGCGCAAGAGGAACTCTTGTGGTACCAAAAGTCACAGGTTGACTGGCTAAGAGATGGCGATCGTAATACGACTTTTTTCCATCTAAGTACCATAGCTAGACGTTGGCGGAATAAGATAAGTTCCATTAAAGAATCTCCCGAGGGGATTGGATACATAATAGTGAAGAGGTAAAACAACTTATTGTTAATTATTTCAACTCACTCTTCATGGATGAGGGTATTGTGGAAGAAACCGACCTTCTAGTCGATGTTTTCCCAGAGTTTACGTCTTTTGACTGGCTGAGCCTCACTCGTCCTTATACTAGAGGCGAAATCGAGGTGGTGGTGAATAATATGGGAGCTATGAAAGCTCCGGGGCCCGATGGATACCAAGCCTTGTTCTTCCAGAAGCACTGGGACACAGTAGCAGACAACGTTTGTAAACTGGTAACGGAGGTTCTAGAAGGAAAAGGTATGCCTCCAAATTTAAATGATACGTTTCTTGTGCTGCTTCCTAAAACTGATACTCCTGAACTTGCTTCACAATTTCGTCCAATTGGTTTATGTAACGTTATCTACAAAATTATCACTAAGTGTATTGTGAATAGAATTAAACCAATGATGCCACACTTAACTTCTTGCACACAAACAAGCTTTGTCCCGGGAAGGCAAATTACAAACAATATTGTTATTGTTCATGAGGTGATTCATACCATGAGAACTAAACAGGGTAAAAAGGGTTACATGGCCATCAAAATAGATTTTGAGAAGGCATATGACAGATTAAAGTGGAGTTTTATTCAGGAGACTCTCTCTGAAATTAGATTCCCTCAACTTCTAATTTCGGTGATTATGGAGTGCATCACAACGTCATCTATGAGAGTTCTCTGGAATGGTGAACCTACAGAGAATTTTTCCCCGAGTAGAGGAATAAGACAGGGAGATCCCTTATCTCCCTATCTGTTTGTTTTATGTATGGAGAGACTCAATCAAGTCATAGAGGAAGCGATTATTGCAAATAAGTGGCTCCCTATTAGGGCCAGTAGAAGTGGTCCCAAACTTTCAAACTTGTGTTTTGCGGATGACATAATCCTTTTTGCTGAAGCATCGGTGGAACAAGCGGTGGTGTTGAAACAATGTTTGAGCAGATTTTGTACAGCATCTGGTTCGAAAATTAGCTACCCTAAATCACGAGTTTATTTCTCGAATAATATGAGGAGTGAAGACAAAGCTCACATCAGCCATGCTCTTGCGATTGAAGAAACTGCAGATTTAGGCATGTATTTGGGCACGCCTACTCTCACAAGTAGAGTCACAAGAGATACGTTTGGTTATCTTTGTGAGAAAATTGACAGACGCCTCTCCGAATGGAAAACTAAATACCTTTCTTTAGCTGGACGCATTACTCTTGCAAAGTATACTATCAATACCATGGCTTCCTATGCAATGCAATCAGCCAAGATTCCAAAATCAATTTGTGATGATATAAACAAGAAAACTCGCAGATTTGGGGTGGTGATGAAGAGACCCGAAAAATTCATTTAATTTCTTGGGAAAAATTACAAAGACCCACGAATCGGGGTGGTCTTGGTATTCGATCTGCTCAACAGACTAATGCAGCGTTCCTCACAAAATTGGGTTGGCGTGTCTTAACTGAACCCAATGCATTGTGGTCTCATGTCTTACGTAGCAAGTATTGTAGTGGTAGATGTGATATTGACATGTTCACCCCAAAAAATAACATGCCAAATGTGTGGAGAGGTATAACGGAGAATGCAAAAACGTTATGTGAAGGGGCTCGTGTGGCTGCAAGTAATGGGGCAACTACTCTATTCTCGGGATCATAAGTGGGCCTTAGATAAGTCTCGCGTGAAGTGGCAATCCAACCAATCCCGGGATTACGGAGGGGGCTACGATTGCAGTAGTTGTGGGACAATGAAACAAAGATGGAAATGAAACGACTTTGCCAATATCCTACCCCCCGCTATTATTCAAATTATTGATGCACATGAATTCAATACGGATGCCAATGTCATAGATTTACTTTTCTTGGGGTGGGACAGCTCGTGGCAAGTTCACAATCAAATCTCGCCTTGAATATTATTCGCAAAGACATGGAAGAGGTTACGGATGGAAGTCGGGGCATGATTTGGAAATTGAGAGTTCAACAACAGTATCCGTGTCTTCCTTTGGTCGGTAATGCATGACCGTTTAATGACAAATGTAAATAGAGCTAAACGCAATTTGACGAATAACACAAGATGTGGTTTATGTGAGGATGAAGATGAGACTCTCCTTCATGTTTTAAGGGATTGCAAAGCGGCAAGAGAAGTTTGGAAATAAGTGGAGGGGACTCGCTAATTCAAGTTCCTTTAGAACGGGGTCCATTCAACAATGGCTTATGAGGAACATCAAATTCCAAAACAGTCATGACTTATCTCCGGAGACATGGCCGATCTTTTTTTCAATTGTGCTATGGTGGTTATGGCGCTGGAGAAATTGCGTGGCCTTTAATAATACGAATGAGATTCCTATTGATGTGTTAAGTTTCCTCATGGTTCGTTTTGAAGAGGCGTGGAGGACATTGGGCGATGCTATTGTTGACAAGGAGCAGCCTATTTTGTCTAAACAGGAAGCCTTCATTAGGTGGAAGTCCCCAGCCCATAGTTGGATGGTTCTAAACTCAGATGGTGCGGCCAAGGGATCACCTGGACCTGCGGGTGGTGGAGGTCTAATTCGAGACCATACTGGTAAGATGCACATTGCATATTCGGTTAATTATGGGGCTTGTCGTACCTTTATTGCTGAAGTACGTGCGGTGGATTTTGGCCTTGAGTTAGCCAAACGCATGGGAATATCGAGGCTGCAAATACAAATGGACAATCTTGCTGCGGTTTGGGCTCTTAGAGGAACTGATAACTATGGTGGAGAATGCTCACATATCATACGCCAATGCAGGGAACTCATTGCTGAAGAAAGTTGGGAAGTGGAGGTAATACATTGTTATCGAGAAGGTAATAGAGCTGCAGATTGGTTAGCAAATCAAGGTGTTAACCAGAACAACAAAATTGAGTTGATTCAAGTCCCTCCTTTACAGTTAGGTAGAATTTTATTTGAGGATGTTGTTGGTGTGGCCTTGCCACGCTTTGTTCCTCCCTAGTTTCCTTTTGGTTTGTTTTTTGTTTTGTTTTTGTTTCTTGTTCTTGAGGTTGTTCCTCTCTTTATGCATCAAAAAAAATATAAACTATATTTTGTCTCAGGCTTTTTTTCAACCTAAAATGACCTCGTCTAAAATTATCAGCCCTTATCAAAACTTATTTTTCCTTATTAAGGATACAAAACTTTTCTTATTAATCAATATTATTTGAACTGTACTTGTTTTAATTATCACGGATTGAATCATTGATCTTGAGAGCGAGACCAATTGGTGAAAATGCAAAAAAAATTATATACTACCTCCGTTTCTTAATAAGTGCAACACTTTCCTTAATTGGAATAGTCATAAGTGCAACCAAGCTCAAATGGTATAAAACGTTCAATATTATTACAAATATGCCACCAAAAAGCAAGAGGGGACCACAACTTTTTTGTTTCATCACTTGAATTACTCTACCTGTATTGTGGTCCCAACTTTCTCTCTCTATATTCCTTGGTATTCCCTACTTTCTCTATGTTGCACTTATTAAGAAACGGAGGAAGTATATTGTATGGCACAAGTCCAAATGTTGAGCAATACAAAATACACCCCATTTCCCTTGTTTCTATTTTAGAACATCACTTTTTACTCTATCTCTCCTCCTTTTCACATGGGTTTTGACACTCTCATTTAATGCTCCATCAATCTCATTGGTTGGGTATAATAAAAAGCACTTTATATTCTCTCTCTCCTCTTTTCACATGCTCACCCATTTAATGTTCCCATTCTTTTTCATTTTTTAATGACAATAATGCCAAAAAAACAACTGCATATGCATGTACACCACAATAATCTATACTAATATATAAACAAGGAACGGTGCCACATGGCGTTCTCCCTAATGGCGGTTTACTCCATGTAATCCACATACAATAAAAAAATTGAAATTGCATAGTATAGGGTTTGATCATGTGACTTTAAGTTTATATATTAAATTCTTAACCACTAGACCAAGTGATATTTAGGCCGTGTTTGGTAAATGGCTTTTTTTGCTTTTTTCTTTTTTTTTTTATAATTTAAAAAAAAAAAAAAAAAATAAAATTTTTTTTTGTTTTGTTTATAAAAAAAACCAAAAAAAAATAAAAAAAAAAAAAAAAAATTAAATATAACATACCAAAATTAAACAAAAAAACAAAAAAAAAAAAAAAAATAAAAAAAAAAAAAAAAAAAAAAAAAAAATAAAAAAAAAAAAAAAAAAAAAAAAAAAAAAAAAAAAAAAAAAAAAAAAAAAAAAAACAAAAAAAAAAAAAAAAAAAAAAAAAAAAAAAAAAAAAAAAAAAAAAAAAAAAAAAAAAACAAATTAGTGTTATAATTTTAAAGTATGATATTAATAAATGAAAAGTTTCCTTACCCGGGGCATAGCCCGACCCTAATAACTAGTTGTTTCCTTAATTCCCGTACCCAAAATGAAACGGGAAACATAAAATGGGACGGAAGGAGTAGTATTCGTAAACTTTTTTTATTTCATAATTTACTTAAAACGGATAATGAAGATTGCAGAACGTAAAAGCAAAAGAAATGTTACTTATAGTACAATATTACTTACTCTTAAAAATCAAGTTTCATAACCCTAAAGAAAGTACTTGAACTTTGGGCCTAAGTCTAGCCTTAGATTCCAAAAGATTGATTATAAGTTTAGTTAGATTTATTTTAGACTCAAAATTTTGAGTTCAATTCCAGCCCAATTGTCTCAGATTGCCATAAATTTAGACTGGATTGTAATAGAGTCTAGATTTTGCCCATACCGTGTACTCTCCTAAGTCCTAATAAGGTATTCTACACCTTTCATATGGTTAAAAATAATTCATATAGTTATAACTAATATTTAATTAATTAAGTACATAAAGATTAAAACCCCATACTTGAACGTCTTTTTTTTTTTTTTTGACAGGCATACTTGAACGTCTTTGGAGCTAGGTGGAGTTTATATTCTCCTCATATCATTAATTTATTTGAGAGAAATAATTTAAACTCAAAATTAATAATTTTAGATGAAATAAGTTTAAAGCTAATAAACTCCGTAAGTTATTAAGTTTAGGACAATAAGGGAAAGGTCTACCCAAGTTTGATTCTCAACTATAATAAATTTCATAATAAAAAAAAAAACCCTCCTCCCTTCCTCTCTCCCAAACCCTAGCCTCTATTAATGTTCTTGTAGGGGATTCGCAAGTTGTTGTACCAAAGGGAAACCGGAAAGCCCTAAATTTTGTTATTTCTTCGCTTTATTGTTAGTTTTTTAAATTTATAGTTTATATTTATATAATTCTTCCTCCTATTGTGAGGGTTGCCTCTTCCTCCTTTTGTGAGGGGTGTCTCCATCAATATGATAGTTTTATCTATTCTCGCCATGAGAGTCTTGGTTTTCAGGTTAGCTTTGGAGTTTGAAGATGTGGAAAATCGTACTTATTGGTTGAAGATCAATAATATCAAGATGAAGGTCGATTTCGCTTACTATAACATCATGCATAAAAGATGATGAGTCATCGAATTTCGTTTATGGTTGGAATATTACCATATCAAAAAAAACGGTCGTTTATATTGGTAAATTCGATGAAGAATTTCAAATTGATGTTTTAGATTATTTTGTACATAAGGGTTAGTATTGTTGTAGATGTCGTAACTCGTATGTCGATTTAATTATGATAATCTTCCTATTCCCTTTAAATAAAATCATAATAAGCCAGTGGCGGATAGATAGGCTGTCGTACACCTGTCAAAAATAATTCCTAACAAACCTTCTAACAATGTAGTAGGGTAAGTAGGGTCGAATCCACATAGAGATGGTTGTTCTAATCTAGCTTCTAAGGTATGGAGAAACTAAATAAGATCAGAAATATGTGTACTAAAGTTCTAAACTAATAAATAAAGAAAATCAAAGTAAGAAGTTATAGGGCAATGGTTCACCATGTTTATACTTAAAATCTATCAAAATATCATCAATAGTTCAATTAATCAGATATCTAGAGCACAGGTTAATCCTACGGTCGGGTCTTAACGCTCTCAAATCAACATATGCTAGTACGGTCGCTCAACATAATCAGATTTGCTAATTGTAGGTATGCCTCTAAAGAGTACTATCTCTCGATCTATGACTCGATATTAGCAATATTTAATCAGACAATTGATCAGATTGTAAGATTAACAATAAAAACACTAATCAATTAGAGAAATCAATAACTAATCAAACCATGAATAAATATCAATCAATAATCATATCATATAAATATGGATTCCCAAACCCTAGAAAATAAGACTACTCAATCATGAAACAAAGAATAAAAACTACATCTATAAAGGAAAACATAATTAAACTAATATATGAAGAAACTAATTGAACTCATGAATTAATGAAGAAAAAAAGAGAAACTAGGGTTTGCAACTAGAAACTAGAGAGAAAAAGATGGAGAGAAAACTAAATTAAACCTAGAAACGCAGAATTCTAAGATGTCCTAATCGAAAATACTAAAAGTCTATTTATAGTTTTTACAAAAACCAGCTAAAAAGGCAAAAATTAAAGCTCCCGAAAAACCGCCCGGTCGGGCGACGTTGTTCTGAATTTACGAGCAAAAGGGAGATTCCGCCCGGTCGAGCGCGTAAATAATTTTGGCTCCTCTTTCGCCCGGTTGACCGGGCGAACAAGTCTTGTGCTCTTATGAAGATTTCTTCTCGCCCGGTCGGGAGGGAAAACTGCGATTTTGCGTCAACTTGTGAAGGCTGTATCTCTCGAACCAGAAGTCCATTTGTGGCGTGTGACCTATCGTTGGAAATCCCTTCAAGTATAGTTTCCAACCCAACTGGAATTTCTTGATTATCAATTTTCTATCAAAAGTTATGATCAAAATAGTGAACAGGTGTCAGTTTTGGCACTTCTTTCACTAACTCTTTGCTTCATTCTAACTCGAAATTGTCCCAAACGGATGCATTGTGATCCTTGTGTAAGCTATCTTCATCCTCAATGATTAATAGGCTTGACCTTAGATAATCATAATCAATTTGCATCAAAATAACCTGAAAATCATCGAAACACGCAAACGGGGTGTAGTAGAGCACAACTTACGTAATTCATGCCATGATGCACCTAAATGCTCTAAAAGGAAATCTAAATGCAATCAAAATGCATCTAAAAACTATATATAAAAGTGACACATCACGGATCCAGTGTGGGTTCAACTGAACCCACGTGGATACGCGAAAGAAGCTGAAATTTACGGGAAAAAACTAAAACAAGTGTATAAGCCAAAGCGCCCAATTAAGTTAAATGATATGCAGTTGGCTCAGTGGTGCCCGCGTGAAACTTAAAGCTTTATTGTGTTTTAGGTCGCGGGATCGAACCACGGCTAGAGCATGTTGTATTTTTTTAGTTTTTTTCCTTCCCTTCGGTTTTTGTTACTACAACTTTTGTTTTTATTCTTGGTTTTATTTTTCCTTTTTCTTTTGATCCTCCATTTTTCAGCTTTTCTTCTTCACAAATACTCCCCTCCCAATTCCCACCAAGTACTAATATATTAATTGGGAAATAAATCTGATTTAATTCCCCATTTCTTCCAATCTACTAGCTTGTTTAAGCAATCAATTATTGATAGCATTAATAATTTATTAGCCAAACTATATTACAAAGACCTTATTGTTGATGAGTCGTTAATCATTAATATCATTAATAATTTATTAGCCAAACCACTACAAGTGTTTTAACGCCTTTAAATATAAGTATTAATAGCAAATTTTTGCCGCACGCTTCGCGTGCAAATAAGACTAGTTTTTGTTCTATGTTTAAATAAGTTCGAACCCACGTGGTTCAATTCTTGGATCCGCCACTGCAATAAGCTCAGATAATTCCTTAAAGACTGTTAGACCACAACAGCTCCTAATTTAATCATTGAACTTCGAAGCAGGAACCTGGATCAAATGAACTCAAGAACAAGTAATTTTGATGGCATGATCATGGCCAGTGTAATTTTTGTAGAACAAACTCAGATTCTAGAACTAATTTTATTCATGAAGAGAGAAAAATCTTACAGAGAGAAAATTCTTACAGAAGAAAAGAGAAAGAACACAACTAACTACTAAGCTGTAAGAGCAACAGTATTTATACTAGTCTTATTACAAGAGCAATAACAAACTAATAGAGTTAGTTAGTAGAGGATTTGATGACATCAGCTTGTGAATCAGATTCTGTTAGAGTAGTAATCTCATCACCCCCCCTCAAACTAGGCATGGGATTGAGCATGCCAAGTTTGGATAACAACTTGTTCATATCAGCATGATTGATCTTATTTTTATGAACATGATCAACATCACCAGCAGCAGAAAGAATAGTAGACTGAGTAGCAGGATATCCAGGTGGGAGAGCAACATAGTAAAGGCCTTGATGAAGCCTACCAAGAAGTTGAGTGTTCATTGAAGAACTCTGCTACACAAGCCTTCTTGGATGAACTAGATGTAGATGCTTCTCCAGAGGTGGTAGCAGATTGTTTGTCAAGCAAACTCATGAGCTTATGATATTCTTCAGCAGAAATAGTAACATCTGGCTCATCTTGATAATCATAGCTGAAATTTTCATCATTATGCGCAGCAGCATCTACACGCTTGCCTTTATCATATCCATTAGGAGGCACATAACCAAGTTTAAAACACCTTTGCACACTGTGACCAGACACCTTACAGTGATCACAATAGTAGTTCACATTTTTCTTCTCAAATCTCCTTTCATTACCAGAGAAAGATTTATGAGGCTGATTAATAGGATAAGAACTTTGTTTAGGTGTTCTGTCATATGTTTGTTCATGAAACCTCCTTCTATTCACCATAAAAGCCATATTAGACTCTTCAGTAGGCTTAGAAGTATTCTGATACAACTGTTTGTATTTCTCTTCCTGGACAAGCAATCAATAAGCATGTGTGACTGCTGGTAAAGGCTGCATCAACAACAAACTACCTCGAACAATTTCATATCCATCATTTAACTTCATAAGAAATTGAATTAAACGTTTGTCTTGTTGTGATTTGAGCAATTTTTGTGTAATTGTGCATCCACAATTACCACAATCACAAGTTGGAAGAGGATCAACTTCATCAAGATTGTCCCAAACTCTCTTGATATTAGTGAAAAATAGTGAAATGCTATCTGTACCTTGCTTCATTTCATCAAGAGACTGTTGTAAGGCATATAGAACAGCTCCAGATGCTGCACCAAAACGCTCTTCAAGATTCAACCATATTTCTCGTGCTGTGTGGAAATACAACACACTTCGAGCTAAATTTTGATCCAAGACTCCAAGAATCCATGAAATCAGCATGGAATTACACCTCTCCCAAGCTCGAAACTCTCTTGTACCTGGTATAGGCTTGTGAACAGTTCCATCAATGAACCCTAATTTGTTTTTGCGTACAAACCGATCATCATTGATCGTTTCCAATCAGTATAAGCTTCACCACCGAATTTCTCAGAAACTAGCTTAATTCCTGGATTGTCGGAAGGATGAAGATAGAACGGTGAAGTAGGATCCTGTGAAGGATCAATTGTTTGCTCATTTCGCGAATTATTCTCACTAGTTGCATCCATTGATGACTAGAAGATTGAACAGAAATTGAAGATGATGAGAAATTAAAGAAATAAGAACTGGATCAAGATTCTGAGAAAATTTCTCATTTGAAACTGATTGAATCAATTGAAAAAAAAACGAACAATCAACAGCAGGAAATATCGATCAAGAATTGACGATTCTGAGAAAAAATCGAGCTAAAAATTCGAGAAATAACGAACTGAGAAATTCTGAGAAATCGAGCTCAAAAATTCGAGAAATAACGAACTGAGAAATCGAGCTGAAAAATTCGAGAAATAACGAACTGAGAAATTCTGAGAAAAAAAGATTCTGAGAAATGAATTGATTCAATCTAATCAATTTGAATCAATTGAGGATAAATCGAACTCAAAAGAACAATTAAGAAACGAGAAATCTGAGAAATCTAAGAAAAATTCTGAGAAAAATTCGAGAAAAAGATACGAGAAATTTCGAGCAATTTTGAGAAAGAAGAAATTCAATTGAAGCAAAGATGATCCCAGATTGAATCGGTTGCTCGATACCATGTATTTTTTGTAGAACAAACTCGCATTCTAGAACTAATTTTATTCATGAAGAGAGAAAAATCTTACAGAGAGAAAGTTCTTACGTAAGAAAAGAGAAAGAAAACAACTAAGTACTAAGCTCGTAAGAGCAACAATATTTATACTAGTCTTATTACAAGAGCAATAACAAACTAATAGAGTTAGTTAGTAGAGGATTTGATGACATCGCCTGTGAATCGATTCTGTTAGAGTAGTAATCTCATCAGCCAGCAATTATGGGCCTTGGGAAAAAATAAGTGCAACCATAAAATGTAATGAGTCTTATTGACCTCATGGGAACCATGGCTCGATTTGATGCATACTCAGGCCTTAATATTTTATCCTAGAAAAATCGCTAACTAAACTGAATTTGAGTACCTCTTATGTGTTTCTATTTTCCATATTTTTATTTGTGATTTGAAGTTATCAAGACGTACCTATAGTATCTCAAAATTTATAAGGTGACACAAAAACATCTCAATGTGGTACCTTGAATAGATTTCAATGTTGCACACTTGCATCTATAAACCAAAGGTAAAGTAGGCTTCTTCCAATCCGGAAATTCCGAAACTTCTAAAATAATACTTCCTCGCTTTCCTAAATAAGTGTTACATTCACTTTTATACGTAACACAATAAGCTTTTTTGATCATTAATATCGTTAATTGTGCATAAGTAACAATTATAAAAAGTTGATATTTTGAAAGTATAAACTGAGATGAATCTAACACGATTCTACTTGAGACTTGAATATTTTTTTCTTTGTATAGTAGCGAGAAATAGAGTCAAAGTTAGTTGATGAATAGTGTTAATTTACTAAACATAACACTTAATTAGGAACGGAGCTTTCGAGAATTTTTGATGAATGGTATAGCAAATTAACATAGCTTAGACACCATTAACGGCAGAAATTAAGGAAGAAAATGATTATTTGCTTGATAAACTGAAATTACAACAATAAAAAGGATAGTTACAAGCTTTCGAGAGGCTTGTTCTCTCCCATTAAACTCTTAAAAGCTCACGCAATTTTCTAATCAATTTTCAACATACTTTTCTCTCTCTAATTAACCCTATATATGGAGTAATTTCCTTAAGCACAACTACCTAAAGCTTATTCCCCAAGCTAACTAATGAAGATAATCTCTAAATTACCCTTCCCCTAAAATGGATTCATAGCATAAACATGGGGATTTTTTGATGGGAATAATCCCACCTTTCGAGCGATCCTCCCAAAACAAATCCCACCTTTCATAAATTTGGGAATAATCCCACCTTTAGGATATATCGTTCAAAATGGACCCTTACCCGTTGGTCTCGTTGGTAACTCCGCAAATGCAGGGTTTTCTCTTTCTCCCTCCTTTACTTCTTCTCCTCCACAACTACCACCACCTACCACCCCACCTCGCACCCCCCCCCCCACTCCCCCTCCCTCCCTCACCCTCACTCCCACTTCCACCCCACCCCCCCCAACCCTCACCCTCACCCCTCACCCTCCTCCCCCTCCCCCCCTCCGCCGCACTCTCCTCGCACTTTCCTCTCTCACACCGGCGTTTCCCGCCGGAAAAGGCACAAAAATGGTTCATTTCGAGCCTCCAAACCTCACAAAACCGCACAAAAGTGTGCAAAAACCACACAAAATTTGCAACCAAGTGTAAATAAAGACTCCCCTATCCCTGAATTGAAAGAATCTTCAAGTTTCAAGCCAAAATCGGAGCTCAAAATGTTCAAAAATGGAGGTTTGAGGTTAGAGAGGAAGAATTCGAGTCGGGGGAGAGAGAAATCGCGGGGAGAGGGGAGGGGAGGTGGGGGGAGAGAGAGAAATCGCGAGGAGGGGGTGGGGGGTCGGGGAAATCGCGGAGGGGGGGGGTCAGGGAAATCACGAGGGGAGGGGGGGGGAAATCTCGGGGAGGGGGTGGGGGGGGGCTGCGGCGGGGGGGTTGAAGGGGCTGGGGTGGACCGGGATGCGGCGGTGGGGGGGTGGGGGGGTGGAGGGGAGGGGAGGGGAGTTTGCGATGAGGGGGTTTGCGAGGGGGGGTGGGGTGGGGGCGGGGGAGTGGGGTGGGGGTGGGTGGGGTGGGGCTGCAAGGCGGGGGGAGGCGGGGGTGGAGTGGTGGGCCGGGCTGGGGGTTGGGGGGGGGGTTTGGGGTTGGGGGGGGGGGTGGGGGTGGGGGTGGGGTTGGGGTGGGGCGCAGGTGGTGGGAGGGTTTTTTTTAAAAATAAAACATAAAAAGGTGGGCCATCACCTTTTAAATGGTGACCGTAAAAAGACCGTTTTTGACAAATGTCCAACAAAGGTGGGATTATTCCCAAATTTGTGAAAGGTGAGACTCGTTTTGGGATGATCAGTTCAAAGGTGGGATTATTCCCAATAAAAAATCCTAAACATGGTGCATCAAGCTGGTGAAAATATGATAAATACACATGATTTCATACCCATGCATCACAAATTACACTTTAACAAATACTATTATAGGAGTATCTTATATTAAAAAATTATATGAGTTAAAATTAGATACGAGGAAGTCAAGTTACACTTTCACAACCACATGGCTTTTAGTCCTCACAGCAAAAACATGAAAGTCACACACTTACAAATTAGCACAAAGTATAATGTCACACCAAGCTTCTCCCACTGTATGATATCAATCCACCATATATTTGCATAAACCTTTGCATATTCACCATCAATTCTTTCTATCTTTCTTTGGTATATCATGAAGAACAACAAGCTGTTGAACTTTTCAATGGAATCAGAAGAGCAAAAAAACAAAAAACTGTAGTTATATCATCTTCAATGATAACTCGTCCAATCAAATCTGTCCACTTGGAAAGGTGGGTAAAGATCTCCACATAAAGGAAGTGAATGAGGGACTGCTACTGAGTCAATACTACTCCGAGCATCCCCACTAAATCTTGTTTTTGTCCATGACATATGATGGTTCTGAATTTCCTGCAGTGGCCGCCTCTGAAAACTTTGCTGTTTAGCCTTGTTTGATGCTGTAAGGTTCATGTATCTTGGTTTGCTGCTACCACTTTCGTCTGTTCTACTCGTGCTACTAGACGACACATGAGTCCGAGAAGCTGACATAGATGAGGTAGAAGTTGAGGTATCTTCAATCAGAAGCTTAGAACTCAGCTCAGAAGAAGTTCGAGCAATGTGTCCCAGGAAATTAGGCCTTCTGACAATCCTCACTGCTGATTCGTTTCTTCCGACTTTTTCTGAACTGTTCTCAGAAACACTAGCACACTCGACTCTCAATTTGTTTTTTCTCGACGAAATCTTAGAGAGTGGTGACATAATTGGACGGTCACTTCGAACTTCCTCCATCAACCTACTTTCCCATGGTTTACTAGCCATCCAACGATCCAACCAATTCCAACCAAAGCTGTTCTTATCAAGTTTAGGACTGGTAAATGGTTTGTTCTTCTCGGGGTTTAAATTTGGGCTGCCTCTGAATTGCTGTAATAGGAGAAAGCATAATGTGTCATGTTGTTGAAACAAAACAAACGCAGTACGAAAATATTTTTGTAAGAATTATGCATATAGTACTTCCTAATGGCTTACCTGTTGAGTAGCCGCATATGAAATTGCTCTCTCCCTCTTGAGAGCTGCTTCCTGCCTTGACTGCAGCTTTGTCTTGATTTCCTCCGCGCTTCCTCTACTGTCACACCATCCTTCCTATAGATAGACAATAGATTCGTCGACTTAGGTCCTATTCACTTCACCTTGTGTTTACTCAACTGAAACTATTCTTGCTGATCTTATAATATGATTTTTCTTACTCTTTTTGCTGATGAAAACTGTTTTTTTTTAATTATCATTTCTTCAAGTTGATGTGAGCAGGGCTTCATTCAAAACCCAATGTCAAACCAAGCAATAGGGCAACAGCAAGAATCATACATAAATAGAAATTCCTCTTGCTCATCCAAAATGATTCCAACACAACTTAGACTTGTAGATAACTATACCTCTGCTTCCTTAACAGGATCAGCTTGAAGATTGTCGACCAATCTCAACGCATCCCGTCCTTCCAATGTCATCCTGACCCGTTGTGCCTTGACATGAGCTTGGGCTCTAACAAGCGCCTGCATGCACCTTAATGTTACAGCAGCTTGCTTTCTTACTAATCTGCCTCGAACTATTGCTTGGAGCTTCACAAGTGACTTCAACGCCCTCAAAGCCCGTTTAGCCTGCCATTCATATCAAATAATATGCACCATTTCATCACTTGTGATCAATACAACAAGTCAATAACTCCACCTAGACTCCTGCCTTAAACAAGGTGGCTAGGGCCTAGGGAGGTATGATAATTTTAGATTTGAACCTTGATACAATCTACAACAACCATCTACTCCTTCACAATAGATAAAATTATGAAAGAACTACTTTCATTTAGTTCATTACAATCCAAAGGTCATATGTGGCCAGTTAATCTTCGAACATAAAAATAAAGCAAATCTTTAAACTACATTCATAAACTTCCCCTAACCCTCAATCTACCAGTATCTTGACCTTCGATGCCATAATTAGTTCCATTTGTAACTCTAAATAGCATTTTAATGGAATTTTGAGCAATCTTTAACGACAAAACATCAAGTAAAAGCAAGAAAGTTTCTTAGTATCAAGTACATTAATATATACTTCTATGCTGCATCCATCATACTTACCATAATCTCTAACCCACAACCTGTAATACTAAAGAAAGAAAGTGGCAATCTTCCTCGTCCACTTTTTTACTCATTATATACGTCACTCAATATTATTGGTGTACATAATTAGATTCAAACAATTTTCTTTTAAAAAAATAAAGAAGACAAAGTTAATAATTGACATCAACCAATAATATTGAGTGACAATAATGGTACAAATAAGTGCGGCATGAATATATTTTTTCCAAAATACTCTCTCATGAAAGATTCAGTTCATAAACATGACATTCAGCTAGATATTAGATAAACAGCACATGCACATAATTAATTTTTAAAGGTATAGTTTCCACAAACTTGCCAAAATAAAAACCCTTCAAAAAAACAATGTCACCCTACACTAAAACTACAAAATCTAACCAAAATAGAACCAAATAACACCAAAATTCAGATCTTATAAAATCTGGTAAAAAAAATAAACAGAAGAAAGAAAAAGAACATGATACCAGAAAAGCGCGAAATGCAGTTTGGATGCGAATAGCAGCCCATTCCTGACGAACCAACAAGAAATCCTTTGAAGGAACTCGTAAAACAGCAGCCATTGCAGCATTAATTCTTGCATTTCCATTAACCATTGATGTTTGATCAGACGGTTCAGATTGCCCAACTCCTTTCACTGATGTATTCTTCCAAAGCCACCATCTTTTACGACTCTTCCCTGACCCCACTTTCTCCTACAAAATTCAAATTCATAAACTTTATATAAACAACAACTAAGTCTTAGTCGCAAAATGATTTGGGTTCGGCTAACATGAATCGTCATAAAAAAAACTAAAACCCGAAAAAAAAAATGAAGAGTATTGTCAACTTACATGATCATTTGGGTTGGATTTTTTAAGATTAATGAAGGATTTAAGCCAGTTTGTAGAAGCACCCATTTAGAGGAAAACGATGATGTTTTATTTGAAGAGTTTAACGTTATTTGGTTTGGTGTTGGAAAGAGAATGAGACAAAGAATGGTGGATTGAAGAGAGAGAAAGAGTGAGTGGGGATATAAGAGTGGAAATGTTTGAATTTGAAATTCGAACGAAAAGTTGGAGTGAAAGAGAGGAAGTATAACGGTAATGAACTAATAATGATGAGATGAATTGAATTGAAGGCTTTAATAAATAAAATGTTTGTTTTTAGTTGGGGCCTGTAGAACAGTAGAACTGCTTTTCTTTTCTTTTACTTTCCCCAGACAAAGCTTCCTTAATAAAGGAAGTATTTCAAGGTAAAGAACAATTCTTATTTCTTTTTCTTCATTTGATATTGTTGTTGGAACATTCTGATTTTAAGTTTTTAACATAGGTATATGGTATATTGGTATCCACTATAAATTACAATACTTTCCTGAAAAAAATTGGTGGGGGGAATATATGATTATAAGAAATCTGGTGGTTTGAAAGTGTTAGTAATCAAAAGCGGATTTCCATGATTATGTTTCATATGATTATCATTTGAAATTCATCCATTTTTTTCACCCTCCAAGTGAATTATGACCATAATTAATATAATAGTTGCGCTACGTGATGATATAACACTTACACATCATTGATCACACCTGTTATCTGCAAGTACGTATCATGTGTTGTTTTATCAGAGGCTGTCAAAAATCTACCTGTCAAGTGTCATCCATTGAATATCGATTAGGTTGACCTGAGCAGAGATTCGAACAAAAATAGGGGTATAGGGAATTAATGAACAATGAATTTAGCTTAAACATATATTGATTCAGAATTGTTAAACCTATTTACAAGTCACAACATTGAAAAAATGAGCAATCTCATCTTTTAAAATTCTTACAGTGTCGTTCTATATGGTTAAAAAATATTTGTTTTGGCTCTATATATGATGTTATGTTAATATAAGAAAAATATGTCAAAACTATAAGGTGGAGAAGAAAAGAAAGAGAACATACTACTCTGTTCTAAGAGCATCAGAGCATGAACCCGGAAAGTCAAGACTCAAGACCATATGTTACGGCTAGGACATGTGGGCCGTGGGGAAGCAATGAAAGGATTCTTTGAGATTTTATTAGTCCAAATAAACTAAACTTCAAAGTAGTTTCTTATGAAAAAAATATGATTATCCATTCTTAAGTTGACAATATTTGTTTGACTCTGCAAGAGTAAGTTGTACTTTTTTTTATAAGGTAAGGAGTAACCTCGACGCGTTCAGGGAATAAAGCGATCCCAACTCGCAACTAGCGGTAATCGATCAGCGATCTCCCGAAACCTGAGGAAAGCTCTAACCACTGTGCTATCCCTCCTCGTATGGAGGGAAGTGTTATGAAACTGCATGTAGGAAAATATATGTGGGATCAAAGATCTATTAAGAAAGTGACACCTTTTTACATTATGAAATGCTGAGGTAACACAAATGGAGCATCATACAGTAGTACTACTATATTGTCTAAAAGTCTTCAAATTATGAAATAATACTACAAAGCCAGTCTTGGAAGCTGGAGCTTCTATTTGGAATCATTAAACTGGAAAAGGTTATGTGCTCAGTATTCAGTAATACAACATATGAAATAAAATACTGCAACTATAACAATTTTTCATTTTCTGTTACCAATATGAAGGAAAGCTGGAAAGGCTTGATTCTTATGCAGAGTGTCTTTGTTTACCACAAAATAAACCTGCAAAATTTACAATAAGCAGCTCTTAAAGCCAGAAAAAAGTAATTACAAAAGATGCACATTTTCAAGATTTTTTTTGAGATTTCTATTATGAAACTAATGGATTCAGTACAACATAATATTTCGATAAATTATAAACCAAACTTCCAAGATACCCAGTCTTCTGTATTTCCAGAATAGAAGTTTAAATTTACACAAATAAACAGTCAACTCAAGCAATCTAATCTTTGGTGTTCGAATATATGAATCAAACAGATAAGATCCAAAAGATTTACACTCGTCCTCTAAATCTGAATCCCGGTGTGAAGCGAGGATCCAACTGAATCAAACATATTTGTGGCACCAACTTAAAAGTTGTTCACTTATTTGAGATCTTTAGAGTCCTTTTTTTATGAACAGCTCCAACGATGGCCTCGACTTCTTCTTTTACACGTTCAAACACGTTTGGCGCTTTGATTTCATCAACAGATGTAAATTCATCAATATCACCACTTGTCCCATGAGTTTCGTGATGATGGTGTGGTGACTTGTGATGGACTGCTTCAGTAACGGCCTCGACTTCTTCTTTTACACGTTCAAACACATTTGGCGCTGTGACTTCATTAACAGGTGTTTTTTCATCAATTTTACCACTTGTGCCGTGAGTTTCCTTGTGATGGCGTGGTGATTTATGATGAAAGAGTGCTTCAATCTCTTCCTTTGCTCTTTGTATGAAATTAGGAGACTTCACCTCCTCTGTTATAGAGAAACAAACTTGGTCAGACATAAGTTTGAATGTCAAAACCAAATTATACCAAGAAACTAGGCACAGTTCTGCAACTGCAATAGAGCATATCTGCCATTGTTAAATGTCAGGATCTCTTCGAACAACTAATAACATCCAAAAGATCCAGACGTAGCCCATGCTCAGACCATCCATTTTATAAAATTCTCATGCGCTGGAATTTGGAAAGTCATACACCATTAAAAGGTAACAAAGACTACCATGTTGTGAAAAATGTGCAGTCAATGAATGATAATGCTTGAATGTTAAGAAGTTGAGGCTAAATTCATTGAAGAGAAACACTAAATAATCAAAATTAGTTTGACTTGGGATTATTTGTACCAAATTAAAGTAAGACGCAAAAAAAATTCATCCACTAAATTGAGCCAGTAAAACACAGGAAATTTTGGCAACACTCCATTCTTGAACCCAGTGGTAGAGCAGTGACAGTGGCTGTTAGCCTGTTAGGTTAGTATGATGTTTATGATAACTGGATAAGTCTTGCAGCTAATCATCTATTCCTAGTTAACCCATCAATCCAAAGACAAAGCAGTCCATTGGATAGCTAACAAGAGAGGGGAGCAAGCAAATAAGCTAACAGTTCTTCAAGGGCCTCGCTCTCCCCAAACTTGGAATGATCATCAAGAAGTAAGGACAATATTGTAAGAGCGGCTCTGCCCTGCCCTCAATTGGTACGGTACTTATAGTTTGTTAGGATAGAGAATTTTGGGGGAGAAGTGATGAATTCAGTTTATCTAGTTGGTTACAACATGGGGGAATCGGAAGAATTCATTTTCCTTCCCCCTTTAAAGCACCAAATCAATCCAATGTTGAAACAATTTGGAAGGAAAATGCAAGCCAACTCTTCCCTCCCCTTCCTTTCTTTCCCCCTTCCCTCTCCTTCCTTACATTTCCTTCCATCATTGCCATCCAAACAAAGTGGCAACCTTCTTTGTTTCTAGTTGGGCAGCTGCCCTTCAAATGGGCCTAAAGTAAATCAATATTATCCACTCAAACATTGGAGCATTTCACCGCCACTTCCTCCATCTCTCAATACTTTACTCACTTTCCAACAGAGTTGTCTCGAAATATCTTGTCTACTTCCTTATACGAGGTGAATCTACCAAATAAAATGAAAAAAGGGTCACATCTTACTTTTTTTCACTCACTACCAACTAAACATCCCACACAATAGTCCTCCACAATATGTATTCGGGTGCCAGACCAAACGAGTTAAGTATTCACAGATGAAATGAGTATATGTTGAGGGAAGACCCCCATGAACAACTGGATCAGCAGTTGACAAGTTTTTTTAAAACTGATAAAGCCATAAAGGGTGCACTAAGCTCACATCAATCCAATTAATAAAGAGGGGATACTTAAGATTTAAGAAGAATATTGATACACAAAAACTGCAACTAAACACATATTAACATATGATTTATGTTAAGTTTATAAAATGGGTCTACATATAAGCCCAAGCGAGGTTTCATCCTAAAACCAATCGGCAATGGGAAGTTTAAGTCCTCCTATTTTCCAATTTATGCTAACTCACAAGTCTATTTCACAGGTACTATTCAACAATTTTGCTGGGTTTCAGACTTTCAGACATATCCTATATAGCTATATTAGAATTTTCATATGAAGTAACTGATGCGGTTACTTAACCCTCGTTTCATACAGTAAAGATTGCATAAGTTTCTTGAAATTATCCAAGATGCAGTAAAATGGCCTCTAATTGATCTTAGAAACGATGAAATTCGCAAATAATTGATACCCACATTCTTTAATTAAGCATAAATTAGATAACATCAATGAAAATTAACATTTAAAAGCTGCAACGGATCTCAAAACAGGAAATTTAACACCCAAAAAGAAACTGAAAAACATGAAGAAAATATCAGGGAACGAAAAAATAAAATAAATAAAATGAAAGATGATAAATAGTTGCATACTTGGATGATGATCTTCTGGGTTTGATGCTGCAGCTGGGTGGTCTGCCATCGGAGAAATTTTGTGTTTATTTAAAATAGAAAGCTTAAAAAATGGGAACTTTAATGCTATTATAAGTTTATAACCCAGAAAGGTCAATTTGATGCTGTCAAAAAGAGAATAAAGAAAGGCCAAATTCGATGAAGAAGCATATAAAAAAGGGAGAAAATTAGGATCTTTTGATATTACTATGAGCTTTTGATGTTTTTCGTATGGTGGCTTTGGTATTAATCAATTAATTAATAAGGAGTATATTTTTCATTATGTTGAGTAGTGAATCTAGTGATGCAGTACACAGCCACACAGGTAAGAATGAGATGCTAGGATAGGATTCCCTTAAAATTAAAAAATATGCTAGGATAGGATGATAATTGATAGGTCATAGGCTCATAGCCCATAGGATGATCCTTATCTAATTTTGGGAGAAAATCCATTTGTTTAACAAGTTTAAAAAACGATTTTTTCAGTAATATCTTTCCTGACAATTTTTTTGCGTCGTATACCCGCCATGAGTTTCAAATTCACGTATACTCCATTTTTGAAAAATACGTCAAACTACCCTGTAACGGTGTTGAGACTTAAGTGGTCGTTAGCTTACTGTCACTCCTAATTAACTAACCGCAAACCTAAGCCAACCCAAACCCTAAACCCTCATCTAATACTATTAGGACTTAGTTTGGATATGTCTTTGGAATAGAATTGTTATTCCGAATCTAAGTAGGACTCTTAGGTTGTATAAATATATTTTGATGATCAATGAGAAGGGTGACTGAAATTAAACTAAATTTAACATGGTATCAAGAGCCTAAACCTAGAATTTTTCTCTCCAAAAATCTGACCAAAACCGAAAACAAATCTGGCAAGAAACAAATCTGCCAAGACTCGATTTTTTTCGAGTTCTTCTTTGACTCATTCGAACCAACAACTGATCCAAGCTTCGATTTTTTTCGTTGCTTTGCTTCTCTCCTTCACTGTTCATCATAGATTCACCACTTCAAACATATTCTCGTCGCACACGTCGTGTCACCATGACCAGAAAATTCCGAAACACGAACCCAAACGACCCGGTTTACTTTCTAGGCTCGAATGATAATCCGGGCAACTTAATCACACCGATTCAGTTGAAAGATGACAACTTTGATGAATGGGCACGTGCGATTCGCATGTCTTTGAACGCCAAACGCAAACTTGGATTCCTGGATGGTACTATCCCAAAACCTACCACCGCGGAACGTTTGGCTGATTGGAGTATTGTACACTCCATGCTTGCTTTGTGGCTCCTCAATACTATATCCCCAAACTTGCGTTCGTCGGTCTCGTTTTTCGACAACGCACATGATTTGTGGAAGCACCTTAAAGAGCGTTATTGTGTTTCTAACGGCACGCGGATTTGCCAACTTAAATCGACATTAGTACTTTGCAACAACCAAAGTCGGAATCTTTGGCCGATTACTTTGGCCGACTGACTCGATTATGGGATGAACTTTCCTCCCTGGAGGTGGCGCCACCTTGCCCCACTGGTGGTGCTAATTGCCCGCTGATGAAATTTGTTGAACAAACTCGAGTCCAGGAACGCCTTCACCATTTCTTGATTAGACTTGATGACTGCTACGCCCGCTTCGCTCGCACATCCTTGCCCAAGATCCACTACCTTCCGTCACACGTGCTTATCAAATAATCTCCAAGGAAGAGCGTTTGCGGGGTCCCACAGCCGCGTCCTTGCCGGCGCCCGGCGAAAGCTTCGCGTTCAAGTTCGATTCTCGAACTAAAACTCGACCCTCTGCAGATTATGTCCTCTGCTCTCATTGTAATTTCGAAGGCCACGAGGCCTCTGGTTGTTTCCAGCTGATCGGGTACCCCGAGTGGTGGGGTGATCGCCCTCGGGGGTCCCGCACGGTTCGTCGTCGGTGCGTGGCGCGAGCCCGGCCGCGATCGTGGCGGAAAAGGTGCACCACCGGCACGCGCGAATAAGGCCGTGGCTGGTGGTAGTTCGGCCGACAAGCCGAGTGGGGGAGCGTCGACGTCTAACCCCGTGACCTGTGGCGCCGGTCTTGCGGGGATCCACTGCTTGAACAGTGGCAAAACCTTCTTGATTTACTGAACTTACCTAAACCAAACGAACGTCTGAAAGGTGAGTCTTTATGGATATTAGATACTGGTGTCATACATCATGTAACAGGCACGTTTTCACACTTCACGACAGCGCGCAAAATTCATGGGTGTCCGGTTGGTTTGCCGGATGGTAGTTCTGCAGAAGCCACTCATGAGGGAGATGTGGTTCTTCCTGGAAATCTAAAAATTCATAATGTTTTATTTGTCCCTAATCTTGATTGTAATTCGATTTCTGTCCCGCAATTATTAGATTCTGCGAATTGAATTGTTCAGTTCACTAAAACGTTATGTGTATTACAGGACCGAACGACGAGGACGCTGATTGGAGCGGGTGAGCGGGAAGATGGACTTTTCTTTTTCCGAGGTGTCCCAAAGGTGAAGGTCATGGCAGTGGATGGCATGGCATCGATTGATATTTGGCATAAGCGGTTGGGTCATCCGTCGGAGAAAGTTTTGCGTCATTTACCGTGTGTGAGTCTATCTAGCATTAGTAGTTGCAATACAGATGGATGTGATGTTTGTTTCCGAGCCCATCAACCTAGGACTAGTTTTCATTATAGTAATAGTCGAGCTAGTAGAATTTTTGAGATAATTCATTGTGATGTATGGGGCCCTTATCGAACTAAGTTACGCTTGTGGTGCCTCATATTTTTTAACTTTAGTAGATGATTTTTCCCGTCTTGTTTGGACATATTTATTATATAATAAATTGGAGATTGAGATTATGTTTATGCACTTTGTGGCTTTCATTGATAGACAATTTAATCGAGAAAATAAAATGTGTTGCGTGATGATAATGGCACCGAATTTAATTGTACGAAAAGTTATTTTGGGCAAAATGGAATCATCTTTGAAACTTCTTGTGTTAAAACTCCCCAGCAGAATGGCCGGGTAGAACGGAAACACCGTCATATTTTAAATGTTGCCCGTGCCTTGCGTTTTCAGGCTAATCTACCTTTGAGATTTTGGGGGGACTGTGTTCAAGGCGCGTGTCATTTAATTAATCGAACTCCATCTGTCATTCTTGATTATAAAACTCCCTATGAATGTTTGTTTGGCAAGCCTCCTAAGATGACAGATATCAGGATTTTTGGTTGCCTGTGCTATGCCCATAATTTATATTATGGTGGTGATAAGTTTGCTAGTCGGAGTCGTCGTTGTGTTTTTGTTCGCTATTCCTCCACACAGAAATGATGGAAATTATATGACTTAGAAACCAAGAAATATTTTGTTTCCCGGGATGTGAAGTTTATTGAACATAAATTTCCTTTTAGTGTGTCTGACCCATTGACTGATCAGAATGATTCCACTAAATTGGTGGATTTGGAGTATTGTGAAGAGGAGATGCTTATGCCCCTTGTTGACGTTCCCGTGCCGGTTGAAGGGGGACTTGGTGCAACAGGGGATGGGGCGCATGAGGTGGAGGCCGTTGTGGGTCTTGCGGCTGACCCGCAGCATGTGGACGAGGGGGAGGCCGAGGCTAGGGAGCCTCGACGGATGCCAAACGTGGCCCCATCTCATGGGGCGTCGGGTGGTGAGGCGTCTCGTGGGGCGCAGATTCAAGGAGGAAGTAGAGAGGGAAATGTTGAGGTGTTGGGAAGAGGCAGACGGACCAAAATCCCCACTAAAAAATTGCAGGATTATGTGCCTCATACTATAGTGAAAAAGAAAAGTTCATCAACTCCGGCACCTGTTTCAGCATCGTCCTTAGGTACTCCCTATCCTATTACACATTATGTTAGTTGTGAAAAGTTTTCTGACAAACATCACAGATTTCTAGCTGCTATAACTGCAGGGAACTCTCCTAAGTCATTTAAAGAGGCTATGAAGCATGAAGGGTGGCGTAAAGCCATGGGAGCTGAAATAAAAGCTCTGGAGGATCAAGGCACGTGGGAATTGCAACCTCTTCCTCCAGGCAAGAAGGCCTTGGGGAGTAAGTGGGTGTATACGGAAAAATATGATGAGCAGGGAAAGTTGCAGCGTTTGAAGGCCAGATTGGTTATATTTGGCCATCATCAGGTGGAAGGAATTGATTATAATGAAACTTTTGCCCCTGTAGCAAAAATGACCACAATTCGTACTATCCTGGCCATTGCAGCTGTGAAAAAATGGGATATTCATCAGATGGATGTCCATAATGCATTTTTGCATGGTGATTTGGAGGAAGAAGTGTATATGAAAATTCCTCCTGGCTTTCAGGAAGGAAATACTAATCTGGTATGCAGAATGAAAAAATCATCGTATGGTTTGAAGCAGGCGCCTAGGTGTTGGTTTGCAAAATTGGCCACGGCTTTGAAAGCTTATGGGTTCAAGCGAGTCTTATTCGACTATTCTCTGTTTACTTTGACCGGGGAAAAATCTTCAAGCGAACGTAAGTAGGACTCTTAGGTTGTATAAATATATATTTTGATGATCAATGAGAAGGGTGATTGAAATTGAACTAAATTTAAC
Source organism: Beta corolliflora (assembly GCA_947648045.1). Lineage (NCBI taxonomy): Eukaryota > Viridiplantae > Streptophyta > Magnoliopsida > Caryophyllales > Amaranthaceae > Beta > Beta corolliflora. Next base: position 1,425,945 of record CANSZD010004241.1, read on the forward strand.
AAATACCCTAACACTAACCCTAACCCTAACCCTAACCCTTACCCCAACCACTCCCTTCCCCACTCCTTACCCCTTCCCCCCCATTGCCCCACCACCCCCTCCCCCTCCCCACCACCCCATCCCCCTCCCTCACCACTCCCGAAGCCCCCTTCCCCCCCCACTCCCCATGACCCCGCCCCCCCCCTCTCCTTCCCCTGCTGAATCGCACCTCTAAACCCAAAAAAAATTCGAAATTCAAAGGGGGAGATTGTGTTTCGAAAAATCTGGGCTCAATTCGAAAAATCTAGGTTGTTGTGTTTCGAAAAGTTCGAAGAGCTTGCTTGAACATCCCGTATGACATGCCCGGCCGGATGATGCTGAGTTCGAAAATGCGGGTTGCTTGGCTGCAGGATGATTTGGGGTTTTTGCGAAGAATCGGGGAAGGGGGGGGGGTTACGGGACGGCGGGGGAAGGAGGAGGGGCTGCGAGGGAGGGTGGGGGGGCTGCGGGGAAGGGGGGGGGAGGGGGGGGGAGGGGAGGGAATGGGGGTGGTGGGGAGGGGGCATGTTGGGGTGGTGGTGCGGTGGGGGGAAAGGGTAAGGGGTGGTTAGGGTTAAGTATTAGATTGGAGGTTAGGGTTAGGGTTAGGGTTAGGGGTAGATTTAGGTTAGTTAATTAGAGTTAGAGGGGGGTTTAGGGTTTAATGACTAACGGAGTTTAACGCCGTTAGTCATTAAGGGTAAGTGAATGAATTTTTTCAAAAGTGGGGGATATATGGTGAATTTCAAAAGTCGAAAGGGTATATGGTGCAAAAACAAATTTGTGAGGGGTATATGGTGAAAAAACCGTTTAAAAAATGAATATTTTTGTAATAATTTAATACTACTTGTATATTTTATTATAATTATGATTTCATGATTAGCGAATTGGTGGTAGCGCTTAACTAAGATGGAGAGTTACTTTTTGCAAGTTTTAACCAACGGTTCAACTAATGGTCTAACATTGCTAGTTGTGGCCTATGAGTAGGGGTGTAAGTAGATTGTGAAAAGTCCAAATTCTAATCCAGTCCAGTCCAACCTTGTCGGATTGGACTGAACTGAAAAATGTTTGGACTGGATCCAGACTCGGATATTCAAATCCGAATAATTTCATATTGTATTTGGACTCACCTCTTTGCTTTAAGCCTTTAACCAATGATTTAACTGATGGTCTGACATTACTAGGTGTGGGTGTGGCTTGTTGGAGAAAATCCCTTTATTTCACAATTTTTAAAAATGAATATTTCGTAATAATTTAATACTACTTGCGGATTTTATTATATATTCTTTTTTACAGGAACAATTTTTTTTATATTTGACGTTTGTATACTGTGATGAAGTATTAAAGTTTGTTAATTCAACATAAATGGCTGAAAGTTGAGAATATCATATAGAGTTAAATTGGTTTGACACGGATAAAATTTGCTATGAAATGGGCATATGATCAATTGTTCATAATCCACACAAGGAATGATGGTAAACTTTAGAAGCTTTTGGCTATTCCATCCTAATTAAACATTTGCTCTCATTATCTCCAAAATCTAAATCCAAATCATACAAGTGAGAAGAGAATCAAAGTTTTAGACATAGTTCTTAAAAAGATGTGATTTTGACCCATTATAATTTGTTAAAATTCTTTCAAACGGTGGAGGCTTAATGCAAGAAGCGATTTAAATATTAAGTGAATATGATTCTGCATTTGCTTTTCATATACAATTTAATAGATTTTTATTGGCTGGGTTATCAAAACTGAAGGAGCTTTTAAAATGTCATAAAATATGAAGCTCGAGAGCCATGGAAGAAATTGAACGTTTTCTTTTTCTATGATTTTATTTGTAGCCTCGATATACCTTATATTTCCGACAATTTGAAAGCGATATACTATATCAATGGCTAGCTCGAGCAAAACAACAAATCAAAGGGTGTTAGAGTTGTTTATGGTAACCTCGATCTTAAAGTGCAAAAGATACATCATGGTTTCGAATCATAGAATTATCAGTGGTATTAGGAGTGAGTTCATTTTTTTTTCGAGTTAAGTTTTCAATGTTCATAATGAAAAGTTAGAAGAATCCTTGGAATACACTCAAATGTTTAGGTTATTTGTGGACGGATTAAATTCGGAGAGTCATAACTTACTTTTCAAAAAATTCATTTGAAAGTGAAACTACTTGCAGAGATGAAATTGGAGGTCGATATATTTCCAAAGAGGAGTCCCATGCGCAAAACAAGCAAATAAGGGAGATATAGACCCCGTTCTTTTGAACTAGGAGAAACTGAACTGAACTTAACTGAAACTGAAACTGAAACTGAACTGAACTGAACTGGGAGAAACTGAACAACACTGAACTGAACTGAATTGAAAATAAATTCAAAAGAACAAGGCCATAGTCACTCTAAGATGAATTTTCCTATAATTATAAGAACTCAGAGACGGTTAGTCGCATGAGGTACATCATGTTCACGTTAGGAGTCGGACTACCTCATCTTGGCCTACAAAAGATGGGTTCTCCACTTCACAAATACAAAGATCATATGTAAAAGTCTCAATTGAGAACAAATTAAATTAAATGTCTTTGGCAAATCGCAACATTGCAAAAGGACCAGGAGGAAGGTTCATTTCAAACTAACATTTTGTTATTCTTTTGATATTTTGTATACTTCCTTTGCTGAGATCTTGCTTCTAATACTCATTTTAGCAAAGGTAATTTAGAAACTTGTCTTTCTAATAAAGATTAACAAAAATGTTCCTTTTTCATAATTGTCATTTTGAGTTCAAAAAGGAAAAATATCTACTATCACACTTATCTATATCGTGGTATGTGCCACTCAATCTTGGCTTATTGGTTGATGTCAATTATTTGATGTTTTATTTATTATTTTAGAATAAGAGGTTGGTTTAAATATGATGATGCGAACCAATAGTATTGTGTGACGCAAATAATAGTACAGAAAGGTGGGACATATGATTTGATCTCGTTGAAAAGTGGTACTAGAATCAAAGGATGTTTGTTTTTAAATTTTACATAAATACGCCAGACAATTAATATCTTTTACTACCATGTTTTTGTATCATGTGTTAAGGCGGATTTGTTAGCATTATACTTCCTCCATTTTTTAATAAGTGACACGTTTTCCTTTTAGGGAAATGTCACAATAAGTGAAAGTTAATCAAAAATACTTCTCATTTATTACATATTGGACATCATTTAATTGTTTACCTACTTACTTTATCCAATACTCAAATTTAATTGGTTGAACAAGTGGTCCCAACTTTCTCTCTCTAGACTCCTTGATATCCCCCACTTTCTCTCTGTGTCACTTATTAAAAAACAAAGGAAGTATTAGAGGTAGTATGTTCAAGTTTTCTTCTAAAGCAAATGTGATAAAGCTTACGTATGACATAACATTATCTGCTGTATAGTTTCTTGATCGACTTGGAAATATGTTTGCATTGTGTTTGTGTTTGTGTTTGTGTATGTGAAACTAGCAAAGTTATTTTGTATAACCTTTCATGTTGATAGAATAGACTAAAACTTTTTCCATCCAACCACATGTGTGACATACACTACATATTAGAACTTAGCATGGAAATATAAATGTCACATAGATATCTCTAACCTCAATCTTTGAATTTAAAATGTAATTAATAAATTCCAAGAGAATCACGTCATTGCTGGAGAACTAGTTATTACTTATTAGAGACCATAATAGTAAATGAAAATGACAACTCCAGTCTTCTCTAAAATCATTAAAATGAATCTCTATTGAAAGAGATAACTTTACTAGTTTTCACATTTAATTATCAATAAGGTCAAAATAAATCAATGGACAATGTCCAACCTCTTCTCATTCACTACACTTCAATTTCAACAATTCACGTCTAACGAAAAGCAAATCGAGTTGCTAACTAATGTTATCTTCCTCAATACTTTGGTAACATTGCCCTAACTAATGTTATGTGAGGAGTGATAAACCTCTAACAGTTAGAGGGCAATTACCCTCTAACAAGGACCAAAGTGCAAATTTATAAACCCATGTTTGTGTATCAAAAACACTTGTTATTGATAAACCAACCCACGTTTATGTGATTGAGATACTTGTTACTTACATTGTGTGACCTCATATAGGACCCAATATATATTAGTAGTTGGCCCAATTATACTAGCCCAACAAACCGCAATTAGCTTCTAGCAAAACGTCGCGGTCACCTAATATTATTGAATATATTATCTCCATAATTTGTCCATATACATTTAGTTTGTTACACTTGATCGAGGACAAAATCCTTCAATCTCCCACTTGTCTAAGAACAAGTGTGTAACCTTCAAATTCCTTAAGTCGCTTAATGTCTAACTTGATGACATGGTAACATCGTATGTAAACCATACCAATATTCAAGTTGTTTCTTGAAATCCGAGTTCGAACTGTCGAAACAAATGATTAACTCCTTAATCCATTTGAGCACGGTCATGCATTTTCAGTTCTCGCTCTTCAAGAGGCCCAGACACCAGTCCTAACTCTTAGGAGGACTTTATCCAGTCTTGTATAACCAAAACTCTCATTCAATTCGTAGCAGTTCCGATCACTGCCTTTATAGCCTCCTTTTACGGCACGGCGTTTTGCAGTGTCAAAAACATACTAATCCTTAAGTAAGAATAGTGTCATACTCATGTCTAAGGAATCCACTAAATATATTAATGAGATTCTCATAAACCTTTTTAGAGAACTCCCACTAGGTCTGCCCAACGTGTATCAACTATACACGCCTATGCAAATGACTAGACATCTCTATGTCCCCATAGCCCATGAAACTGCGCTATCAATCAACTTGCAATCTAGTCCATGAAACAGAATCATTTACGTTCAATTTTAATGATTCGAACTAGGGACCAAGGTATATTATAACTCATGTTCACTGGATAGGGTTTCATTTGTCAAATCACATTTGACAATCCTATCAAATGTTATAAAATACTTTGAACGTTTTATTTAATACTAAACCAATGATTAAATAAGAACATAACCTTTTATTGATAAACATAACCAAACATATCACAAGAGTAACTACAACTGTGAACTAATTAAAAGTAAATAGTACACAATCAAAACCACTCTCCTATATGCTTAAGCCCTATAGCCCTAGTATGACTCTCATGCTTAGGCTGAGGCAATGGTTTAGTCAAAGGATCAGCGACATTGTTATCCGTATGAACTTTGCTAACTATTACATCTTTTCTCTCAACGGTTTCTCGAATGAGATGAAACTTCCTAAGTACATGTTTACACCTTTGATGTGATCTTGGTTCCTTAGACTGAGCTATGGCACCATTGTTATCACAATGTAAAACAATACCATCTCCAACACTAGGCACTACTCCTAGCTCCAGAACGAACTTCTTCATCCAAACGGCTTCCTTTGCTGCATCTGCCGCACCAATATACTCAGCTTCTGTTGTAGAATCAGCGACAGTGCTTTGCTTTGAACTTTTCCATGTAATCCCCCATAATTTTAAAGGATTTTATAAATATATTTTATCATTTATATATTTATATTTTAGTTCAAATGATTTTTATTATTTAAGTAGGTTGACTATTTTTGAAAGTCAAATGAAATTATTTTAAGGATTTAAGGAAGTTGAAAATATTTTAATTAATCATGCTTTGAAAAAGGTTTGAAATATGAATTTGATTTAGAAAAGAAGTCTAATGGACTTGAGGAACCCAAATTCTAAGTAGATTGGGAAAGAGGAGTTATATTGATACTAGGAGTCCTCATTCATCAATCCTAGTTATCATCGAATCCTATTTAAACTTCAATTCCTTTTTCCTAAGCCCAAAAGGAAACCCTAACTATAAATACCCTAAGCCCAATTATTTGCCCTACACAAACTATTTTTCTTCCCTCTTCCTCTCAATTCTCACGGCTCTCTCTCTCTCTCTCTCTTTCTCTCTCTCCTCTTCCACGTAATTTTCTTTTCTTCTTCCTCTCAAGCTTTTGTTTCCTCTTCTTCAAGTAACGCTTTCTTCCTTGCTAAGAAACGTCACCGTCGCCGCCGTTGACCGTCGCTGCTGCCACCAAGACTCCTCCTTGGCCGGCGCCTCCTCCCTTTTATCTTGAGTTGGTTTAATTCTTTCCTTTTCCTCAAGTTTTCCATTAAAGACTATGTTTTTATGCTTTATTTTAATGTTAATCATGATTATCAATGTTAATTTACTGTTTTAATGAATAATCTTGATTCATATATATATATTATATTATAAGAATAAAAATTCAGATTTGTTATTATTGTTAGTTTGAAGTTTTAGTAATTAAAGCATGGATTTTTAGGGTGTTAATTATTAGAAAACCATAGTAGCATATTAAATACTATGAGATTAATTTAATTTATGATTTTAAACATGTTTAAGAGGGTTTAAAGAAGGTTTTATGATTTTATAAGTTGCTGGAATTTCAGAAAGCATTTTATTTAGGGAATTTTAAGAATTTTAATTACTAGTATGGTAGTACTATGCTAGGAATTAAAAGTAATTGGAGTTTTGATAGAAAAATCAACTTTTGAATATGTTTAAAGGGGATTTTAAATATTTTAAGTTGCTGTCTTTTTAGTTAAAAGTATTGATTTTAGTTATATTGGATTTCTAGGCGGAGAGTATTCCGTAGGAGATTTCTAAAGGGGCTAAAGTGGCCAGTCGACTAGTTTACACAAGGTACGTACATGCCTATGTGATGATTGAGATAGTATCATGATTTTATGAAGGAGAATTATGTAGTATCATGTATAGGAACTTGGTTGAGTTCATGTATGATATTTATTATGTTGGATTTTGCATGTTTTATGCCTGTGTGCAAACATGTTAATTATAATATTTGATTATGAGTAGAATATCATGTTTGTATGGAATATTGATGCAAGCATGTTAATTGGATTGGGAACCTTATTTATTAATTCACATGGGGGAATTAATATATTTATTAGTATTGGATCATGTTTGATCATTGTTCCCTTTTTGTATTTCACTACTTTATGAGGAATTTGTGGGCCTTATTTGGTAAGTTGACAAGTTGTGCCTTTGAAAGGTAAGATTGATTGTTGGCTAGGTCCAACAAAGTAAGAAAGGTTGGAATTAAAGAAAGTAATCTTGGATTGTAAGTCGTGTGATCACTTATTTAATCCTAAGATAAAAGAGGTTCGATTGTGAATGTTGAATTATATTCGTGTTGCTTGTATGTGTGTCATAACAAGTAATAAATTGTAAATCACGTAAAGTGTAACTTGGATAGTAATAAGCTTTAGACTGGTGCACGTCTGAAGTTGGACAATCAGGAGTTGGGGTACATGGTGAGCGGGCCATGGCACCATTCCTCTTTTATTTAAAGGTTCCTCGATATCGCAGGTCATTATGGAATACGGAGTCGCGCCCGTATTTCGTCTTCCTTGGTGAAGGCTGGTTTTTAGTTAGACAACTCGGTCCAATAACTATTCCATTTAATATAATAAAAGTTGATTAAAGTTTAGTTCAGTAGAAGTCATCTGCAGAATGTTATATGGTTGTATTACTTATTGATCTCTGTTTACTATTTCTTAGTATCATGATTAGGATTGGTTATGTATTGTTATGTAGTACTCAGCTTTGCTGATTACGTGCTTTGTTTGTGATTGTTGATCATGGCTTTGCCTTATTGATCCTGTGATGACCCAATTTTGGTGAGCAGCATTTCTAGAGCATTGACATTTACAGGTCCGCAGATGTAGCATCATTGGGAATCTGGGAATGGAGAGCTTGTGTAAACTTAGTTTGTTATTTTGTTCTGCATTAGTCGGATAATGTTATTATAAGTTGGTTTGATAGACTTTCATAAAGTGGGTCGTTTTCGAAGTACTTAATTTATTATTTATAAAGTTTAGTTTGATGTTTTCAGCTGCAAAATTCTGAATAAGCCGATACGTTATCACACGGGCGATAATACTTGGGTAATTCTCTAAGTTTTATATTATAAAGGCATTTCTGAAAAGAGAGAATTATCGGGGTGTTACAAAGTGGTATCTGGGAGCTTTAGGTTATTTTCAAAACGTTTAGGCGCCTAATTAACTTACTAGTTACTTGAATAAACTCTTAGAATTGCTCCTACTTATTCGTTATAGATATATATATATTTATTTTATTTTAAAAAGAGGACCGAAAAATATTTTTTTTTTATAGGGTCCGAAATTTTTTTTATAAGGGGCCGAATTTTTTTTTTTTTTTTTTTTAGAATTGAATTTCGAAGTTATTTTTTTTAGGTAGCTGAATATTTTTTTTTTATCGAATTTTTTTTAGGTTCGAATTTTTTTTTATGGTGAAATATTTTGTTTTTTTTTAGACACTTAATTTTTATTATCTTATAAAAGTGTCTGCATTATTTTCATGGCTTTGAAGTTTTACTTGTAATATTGTGAGAATGGGTAGCATAGGAAGGGCATATAGGATAGCAATACTATATGTCTGCATTGAACAGTTAGTTCAGTATGTTAATATTTTTCTTCCCTGCAACTGTTTATGTATTTCTTCCCTGTTGATTGTTATATTTTGTGCCTATGATGTTGATGGTATCTTTTATTGTTATTGTTGGGAATTACGTACAGGGAGAGTACTAAAAATGTTATTGAATATATTTATTTGTTGTAGATCATTAATCATGTCTGCCAGATTAGGAAGCCATTATAACCCCATGGTTCTGAGTGACGATGAAAGTGATGAGGACATAGCACCTCTTGATGGCAATAACTATACCAGTCTAGATTGGACTATGCGTACTTTAATGAGGAGGGATGTAACCAGTGATGATGAGCTCATTGTGGAGTTCGACCATGCTAGAGGCCAGACTAGAAAAGACATCTATCGTGCTTGGTTCAGGTTTGAAACTGATTCGGAGTCAGAGGACGAGGAGCCTCAACCTTCTAGGAGATCTAAACGACAAAGGAGATATGTCGCATATTATGATGAGGACATAGATGAGTCTGAAGATGAGATCTTCGTACCTGGGCTATACATAGAAACTGAGGACAAAAATGATAATGTGATACCTTAGGTTACTGTTTATTTTTTTTTATTTATTATTCTTCTTAGCAATATAGGAAATAATATTATAATCAGTTGGTTAGTCGACCATCAATGATAGCATAGTTTTATTTTATTTTTTTTACAATCATGGTTTCCTTTAAGGAAGGTATATTATTATAGCGACATTTATTTCAATTAAATACCCGTTATGGAAGAATAAAAGTTATTACTTAATTATTTGAGTGAGTAAAAAAAAAAAATTATTCTGGGCACGTAATGGGAATATTTTTTTTTATTTTCATTAGGCAATTATATTCTTGCTTGCTTATTTCTATTTGCATGTTGATGTGAAAATATGGTACATGGATGATTATGTGATCATTAGAGAACATTTCATGTTGAACTTGGAACTAGTTGAAAAATTGTCTGTTGATGCGATCTTTACTGATCAAATCAAATGTGGCCTTCCTAGATGGAAATGTGAGTTATGCTGGAACCTAAAGTAGAGTTATATTACTTACAGGTCCCGAAGTAGAATGGCTAACAACAGCGATCTAGCTGCTGCTATTCGCCTCTTGGCGGAGAAATTGACTCAGGAGAGAGCTGAGCGTCCTGAGAGTGCCGGGGATATGTTCGAAAGGCTAGCTAAGGTTAAGCCACCATACTATAAGGGGCAAGTTGACCCTACCTTCCTAGAGAACTGGATTAGGGAGTTTGAGAAACTTTTTGAGGTTGTAAACTGCCCTGAAAATTTGAGAGTGGGTCAAGCTGTGTTGTATCTTAAGGATGAGGCTGATTTATGGTGGAGGGAAAATGGAGTTAGACTGAGTGCTATAGAGGGATTCTATTGGGATGCTTTTGTGACTGCCTTGAGGGGGAAGTTTTACCCTGCATTTATGAGGAAGCAGAAGGCCCAGGAATTCATTAATCTTAGGATGGGTAGTATGACCATTTCTGAGTATTACAGTAAATTCATAGCACTGTCGAGGTTTGCACCTGAGGTTGTGGCTACTGCAGAGTTGAAGGCTCAGAGATTTGAGCAGGGGTTGACTGATGAGATACAACTGGGATTAGGAGGGGAGACCTTTACATCCCTAGATATTGTGTATGGGAGAGCCGCCCACATTTATGGACTCCAATCGAGGCGGGATAAAAAGAATCCGGTGGTAGGTGAGAAGAGGAAGGACTTTAATCTTTGGGGAAACCGAGGGAATTTCAAGAAGAGTAGGAATGGTAATGGGAATTTCCAAGGAAACAACAATCAGGATAACCGCAATAGGGGTCGAGCTGAAAGAGTGTATCACTGCAAGAAGTGTAGCAACAACCACCCTGGTAGAGACTGTAAGGGGGAACCAGTAATTTGTAACTACTGCCAGAAGAAGGGCCATAGGGAGTATGAGTGCTTTGCTAAACAAAAGAAGGAGCAAAATGGCAATGAGGGTAGTAACCAAGCGAGGTCTGGAGTCAACCAGCCAGGAAATCAGGGTTCGAAGCCTGCAGGGGCACAGAACAATCAAGGAAGCTATAACAAGCCTGCTAGTGAGAACAACCAGAACAAGGCTCCGGAAAACTGTTCGTGATGAGTCGAAATGAAGCTGATCGATCTGCCGATGTAGTGTCTGGTACTTTTTCTATTAACACCGTGCTAGTTAAAGCATTATTTGATTCGGGGGCGACTTATTCTTTTGTCTCGTCGTCTATTATTAAAAGTCTCGGGGTTAATAGATATTGAAGTGATCAATTTGCTCTGTTAGTATACCTCTTGGTGAGACCATAAGGTGTACCAAGATGTTTCGAAACTTGCCTCTAAAGATAGGAGACTGTGTTTTTCCTTCTGACTTGATAGAGTTTAATCTGGGAGACCTAGATGTAATTCTGGAAATGGATTGGCTAAGTTTATACAAGGCCAAGATAGACTGTGAAGTTCAGAAAGTAACTTTAAGGAATCCTTTGGGTAAGCTGACTTCGTATAGACGTTTTGGGAAGTCCAAGAGCTTTGGGGTTATCTCCGCAATGCAAGTGAAGAAGTTGATGAAGAAGGGGTGTGAGTTATATTTCTGTAGTGTGCAAGATGTGGGTAAAGAGTTTGGGGTGAGTATTGAAGATGTTCCGATTGTGAATGAGTTTATGGACGTATTTCCGAGTGAGATCTCGGGTATGCCGCTTTGTTAGAGCCGTTGAGTTCACCATAGACTTAGCTCCCCGGAACTGCTCCTATATCTAAGGCACCTTATAGAATGGCACCTCCGGAAATGAGTGAGTTGAAGACGCAGTTGCAAGAATTGTTCGATAAGGGTTATATTAGACCTAGTGCATCACCTTGGGGAGCTCCTGTGTTATTTGTCAAGAAGAAAGATGGGAGTATGAGGTTGTGTATCGATTATAGGGAATTGAATAACGTAACCATCAAGAATAAGTACCCTTTGCCTAGAATAGATGACCTATTTGATCAATTAAATGGAGCGAGTGTGTTCTCGAAAATTGATTTGCGTTCGGGGTATCACCAGTTGAGAGTAGCCGACAAGGACATACCTAAGACTGCATTTAGGACTCGTTACGGTCATTATGAGTTCACTGTAATGCCTTTTGGGTTAACCAATGCACCTGCCATATTTATGGACTTAATGAATAGGATTTTCCATGAGTTCTTAGATAAGTTTGTGGTCGTATTCATTGATGATATCTTGATCTATTCGAGGAACGAGAAAGAGCATGATGAGCATTTGAGGATCATATTGGAGACGCTTAGGAAGAATCAATTGTATGCCAAGTTCTCTAAGTGTGAGTTTCGTTTGGAGAAGGTAGCATTTTTGGGTCACTCTGTCTCTAAGGAAGGAGTCTCTGTAGATCCTGCTAAGATTCAAGCTGTGAGTGAGTGGCCAACTTCGAAGAATGTGTCTGATATCCGAAGTTTCTTAGGTCTAGCGGGTTATTATAGAAGATTTGTGAGAGATTTCTCGAAGATAGCAAAACCTATGACCAATTTGATGAAAAAAGAGTCAAAATTCGAGTGGAGTGAGAAGTGCGAGGAAGCCTTTCAGATTTTGAAGGATCGTTTAACCTCCGCGCCTGTTTTGACCCTACCTGATGGGAATGAGGGATTTGAGGTATATAGTGATGCTTCGAAGAATGGTTTGGGATGTGTGTTGCAACAGAATGGGAAGGTGATTGCGTATGCGTCACGCCAGTTGAAACCTTATGAGGCTAATTACCCTACCCATGACCTAGAGTTAGCTGCCATTGTGTTCGCTTTGAAGATTTGGAGACACTACTTGTATGGGGTGACTTGCAAGATATTCACAGATCATAAGAGCTTGAAGTACATCTTTACCCAGAAAGATCACAACATGAGGCAGAGGAGGTGGTTGGAGTTGATAAAGGATTATGACTTAGACATTCAATACCATGAAGGGAAAGCAAATGTATTCGCTGATGCGCTGAGTAGGAAGTCGAGTCATAGCATGTGCGCCTTGATAGTTCCTGAGGAGTTATGTCGAGATATGCGAAGGCTTAGCCTGGAAATTCTAAATCCTGGGGAGATCGAGGCCAGATTGAGTGCTTTATCATTGGGATTGTCAATTCTAGACGAGATCAAAGAGGGTCAAGTTGGGGATGAGCACTTAGAGAAGATCAAGGAGAAGATGGGTCAGGGCAAGGAAAGTGATTTCAAGATTCATGATGATGGTAGTCTGAGGTTCAAGGGTAGGTGGTGTGTACCACAAAAGTGTGGCGAGATTAAGAGACGTCTTATGGATGAGGGTCATAATACGTCGTACTCTGTGCACCCTGGGGGTGACAAGCTGTATAAGGACCTTAAGCAGATCTATTGGTGGCCAAACATGAAGCGAGAAGTAGCTGAGTATGTGTCTAAGTGCCTAACCTGCCAGAAGGTGAAGATAGATCACAAGCGACCCATGGGGAAAGTTCAACCATTAGAGGTTCCGGGATGGAAGTGGAATTCCATATCGATGGATTTTGGAATCTGCTTTGCCTAGAACAAGGAGTGGTAATGATACTATTTGGGTTATTGTGGACCGTCGACAAAGTCATTTGTTTTCATACCGATCAAGGAGACATGGAAGAAGAAGCAACTAGCCAAGTCATATGTTAAGCATGTGGTGAGAGCGCATGGAGTTCCAAAGGATATCATTTCGACCGTGACTCTAGATTCCTTTCTAAATTTTGGAAGAAGGTCCAATTAAATCTGGGACAACATTGAAGATGAGTACGGCCTTTCACCCGCGACCGATGGTCGACCGAGAGGACTAACCGGACGATGGAGGATATGTTGAGAGCGTGCGCTATTGATTTTCAAGGTAGTTGGGAGGACCAATTAGACCTGATTGAGTTTTCGTATAACAATAGTTACCATGCGAGCATTAAGATGGCACCGTTTGAGGCCTTATATGGACGGAAATGTAGAAGCCCCATTTGTTGGAATGACTTTAGCGAAAATATAGTCTTGGGGACAGAGTTTATTGAGGAAACTGTTAAGAATGTCAGGCTGATTCAGGCTAGAATTCAAGCAGCGCAAGACAGACAGAAGAGTTATGCTGACTTGAAAAGACGCGAAGATGAGTTTGCTATAGGTGATAAAGTGTTCTTGAAAGTATCACCCACTAAAGGAGTCATGCGATTTGGGAAAAAGGGCAAGTTAAGTGCTAAGTATGTAGGCCCATATGAGATTCTGGAGCGAATTGGGAAAGTTGCCTACAGATTGGCATTGCCAATGGAGTTTGAGAAGATGCATGATGTGTTCCATATTTCTCAACTTAAGCGTTATATTCCCGATGAACGTCATGTCCTAGAGCCTGAGCGAATTAAGATCGATAGTAGCCTCACATATGAGGAAAGGCCTGTCAGAATTCTCGACAGAAAAGTGCGTAGTACACGCAATAAGGATGTCCATATCGTGAAAGTACTTTGGTCTAACCACGAATCTGAAGAGGCAACGTGGGAAGCCGAAGATGAGATGAAAAAGAAGTATCCAGATCTGTTCCTTGAGGTGAGTTACGAGGCCGTAACTCGTTTTCTTTAAGGGGGATAGAATGCGATAAATTTCGCGCTTTTTATGAGATTTTTATGCATATGTATGCCTATGTTGAGCAATATTGCACATTCTAGTGCTAAAGAAGTAGACTCTTCGCATAAGAAAGTGTGTTCATAAGTAACACAAGTGTTTTAAGTTAGCAAAAGTGTGCACAAGTGGCACAATTCTTTGTAAACTTTTGAAAAGTTGAGTTCAAGTTTTGAAAATATGTGAGTTTTCGTGTCAAGTTTCGGGACGAAACTTCTTTTAAGGAGGATAGACTGTAATCCCCCATAATTTTAAAGGATTTTATAAATATATTTTATCATTTATATATTTATATTTTAGTTCAAATGATTTTTATTATTTAAGTAGGTTGACTATTTTTGAAAGTCAAATGAAATTATTTTAAGGATTTAAGGAAGTTGAAAATATTTTAATTAATCATGCTTTGAAAAAGGTTTGAAATATGAATTTGATTTAGAAAAGAAGTCTAATGGACTTGAGGAACCCAAATTCTAAGTAGATTGGGAAAGAGGAGTTATATTGATACTAGGAGTCCTCATTCATCAATCCTAGTTATCATCGAATCCTATTTAAACTTCAATTCCTTTTTCCTAAGCCCAAAAGGAAACCCTAACTATAAATACCCTAAGCCCAATTATTTGCCCTACACAAACTATTTTTCTTCCCTCTTCCTCTCAATTCTCACGGCTCTCTCTCTCTCTCTCTTTCTCTCTCTCCTCTTCCACGTAATTTTCTTTTCTTCTTCCTCTCAAGCTTTTGTTTCCTCTTCTTCAAGTAACGCTTTCTTCCTTGCTAAGAAACGTCACCGCCGCCGTCGTTGACCGTCGCTGCTGCCACCAAGACTCCTCCTTGGCCGGCGCCTCCTCCCTTTTATCTTGAGTTGGTTTAATTCTTTCCTTTTCCTCAAGTTTTCCATTAAAGACTATGTTTTTATGCTTTATTTTAATATTAATCATGATTATCAATGTTAATTTACTGTTTTAATGAATAATCTTGATTCATATATATATTATATTATAAGAATAAAAATTCAGATTTGTTATTATTGTTAGTTTGAAGTTTTAGTAATTAAAGCATGGATTTTTAGGGTGTTAATTATTAGAAAACCATAGTAGCATATTAAATACTATGAGATTAATTTAATTTATGATTTTAAACATGTTTAAGAGGGTTTAAAGAAGGTTTTATGATTTTATAAGTTGCTGGAATTTCAGAAAGCATTTTATTTAGGGAATTTTAAGAATTTTAATTACTAGTATGGTAGTACTATGCTAGGAATTAAAAGTAATTGGAGTTTTGATAGAAAAATCAACTTTTGAATATGTTTAAAGGGGATTTTAAATATTTTAAGTTGCTGTCTTTTTAGTTAAAAGTATTGATTTTAGTTATATTGGATTTCTAGGCGGAGAGTATTCCGTAGGAGATTTCTAAAGGGGCTAAAGTGGCCAGTCGACTAGTTTACACAAGGTACGTACATGCCTATGTGATGATTGAGATAGTATCATGATTTTATGAAGGAGAATTATGTAGTATCATGTATAGGAACTTGGTTGAGTTCATGTATGATATTTATTATGTTGGATTTTGCATGTTTTATGCCTGTGTGCAAACATGTTAATTATAATATTTGATTATGAGTAGAATATCATGTTTGTATGGAATATTGATGCAAGCATGTTAATTGGATTGGGAACCTTATTTATTAATTCACATGGGGGAATTAATATATTTATTAGTATTGGATCATGTTTGATCATTGTTCCCTTTTTGTATTTCACTACTTTATGAGGACTGTGGGCCTTATTTGGTAAGTTGACAAGTTGTGCCTTTGAAAGGTAAGATTGATTGTTGGCTAGGTCCAACAAAGTAAGAAAGGTTGGAATTAAAGAAAGTAATCTTGGATTGTAAGTCGTGTGATCACTTATTTAATCCTAAGATAAAAGAGGTTCAGTTGTGAATGTTGAATTATATTCTGTGTTGCTTGTATGTGTGTCATAACAAGTAATAAATTGTAAATCACGTAAAGTGTAACTTGGATAGTAATAAGCTTTAGACTGGTGCACGTCTGAAGTTGGACAATCAGGAGTTGGGGTACATGGTGAGCGGGCCATGGCACCATTCCTCTTTTATTTAAAGGTTCCTCGATATCGCAGGTCATTATGGAATACGGAGTCGCGCCCGTATTTCGTCTTCCTTGGTGAAGGCTGGTTTTTAGTTAGACAACTCGGTCCAATAACTATTCCATTTAATATAATAAAAGTTGATTAAAGTTTAGTTCAGTAGAAGTCATCTGCAGAATGTTATATGGTTGTATTACTTATTGATCTCTGTTTACTATTTCTTAGTATCATGATTAGGATTGGTTATGTATTGTTATGTAGTACTCAGCTTTGCTGATTACGTGCTTTGTTTGTGATTGTTGATCATGGCTTTGCCTTATTGATCCTGTGATGACCCAATTTTGGTGAGCAGCATTTCTAGAGCATTGACATTTACAGGTCCGCAGATGTAGCATCATTGGGAATCTGGGAATAGAGAGCTTGTGTAAACTTAGTTTGTTATTTTGTTCAGCATTAGTCGGATAATGTTATTATAAGTTGGTTTGATAGACTTTCATAAAGTGGGTCGTTTTCGAAGTACTTAATTTATTATTTATAAAGTTTAGTTTGATGTTTTCCGCTGCAAAATTCTGAATAAGCCGATACGTTATCACACGGGCGATAATACTTGGGTAATTCTCTAAGTTTTATATTATAAAGACATTTCTGAAAAGAGAGAATTATCGGGGTGTTACATTCCAGTTCACTGCCCCTCCATTTAGACAAAAGATGAAACCAGATTGGGATCGAAAATCATCTTTGTCAGTTTGGAAGCTCGCATCTGTGTAACCCTCAACAATTAACTTACTTTCACCTCCATACACTAAGAAATTATCCTTAGTCCTTCTCAAGTACTTTAGGATATTCTTAGCTGCACTCCCGTGTGCGTCACCTGGATTTGATTGGAATCTGCTACACATGCTCAAGGCATATGAAACATCTGGGCGAGTACAAATCATGGAGTACATAATGGACCCTATAGCTGACGCATAAGGAACATTACTCATTCGCTTAATCTCATCAGGTCCAGAAGGACACTGAGTCTTGCTAAGCAAAACACCATGTTGCATGGGTAGAAAACCTCTCTTAGAGTTTTCCATATTGAACTTAGTAACGATCTTATCTATATAAGTTCATTAGCTAAGTCCAATCATCCTCTTAGACCTATCCCTATAGATCTTGATCCCCAAAATGTACTCAGTGTTTCCAAGGTCTTTCATAGAAAAACAACTCTTACAACCATTCCTTGACTGACTCAAGCATGGGAATGTCGTTTCCTATGAGAAGTATATCATCTACATACAAGACCAAGAATACTATGTTACTCCCACTTTCCTTCTTGTAAACACATGACTCTTCTTCGTTTTTGAGAAAAACCAAACTGTTTGATTGTCTCATCAAAACGAAGATTCCAACTCCGGGATGCTTGCTTCAATCCATAAATGGACTTTTGAAGCTTACATACCCTCCTAGGATATTCTGGATCCACAAAACCTTCCAGTTGTGTCATATACACATCCTCTTTCAAGAACCCATTCAAGAAAGCGGTTTTGACATCCATTTGCCAAATCTCATAATCATAAAAGGCAGCAATCGCTAGGAGTATCCGAATGGATTTAAGCATTGCTACTTGTGAAAAGGTTTCGTCATAGTCTATACCATGAACTTGCTTGAACCCTTTTGCAACCAACCTTGCTTTGTAAACCTGAATGTTACCATCCTTGTCTGTTTTCACTTTGAAAACCCATTTGCAACCAATAGGTGTAACCCCATCGGGCAAATCCATCAAGTCCCATACTTGATTTTCAGACATAGATGCCATTTCGGACCTCATGGCTTCAAGCCATTTTTCGGAGTCTTCACTCATCAAAGTTTGATTGTAAGTAGTAGGTTCCTCAAATTCTAAGATCATTATCTCAGAACTTTCGGTTAACAAGAAATTTACAAACTTTTTGTTTGGTATTCTTGATCTACTAGTCCTACGAGGGGCTGCAACAGGAGAAATTTTCTTCTCAACAATTTGAGAATTTTCGCACGAATTAGATTCGAGTGGGACAGTAGGAGGTTCGTGTCCTCCAACACTTGGTCAGTTATGGGAGAAGATTCTTCCAAAGGAGGAACTACTTCACACTAGTAGAATAATTGCTTATTGCTGCGGTGGTATTGCTGCGGTTTTACCCATACGCAGCAATATATCACGTAAAAAGAAAAGGTAAAATATAAACAAAGATATTGCTGCGGTTTCGGTCAAAAACCGCAGCAATATAGTTTCAACGGAAATTTTTTTTGAATAAAGTTGACTTTTTGACTAGATATATTGCTGCGGTTTCTGGCAAGAACCGCAGCAATATATTAAAATAATATAAAAAAATAATATATTAATATATTGTTGCGGTTCTTGCCAGAAACCGCAGCAATATGACTCTCATCCTCTCACCCTCTATCTTCTCTCATCACTCTCATCCTCTCACCCTCTATCTTCACTCACCACTAACCGCATCTCCTAAAGTCGGCCGCATCTCCTAAAGTCACAAGAACGCGACGTCGCCGCATCTAGGTTCAAGCTTCGCGACGTTCGTCGTTCTGGGTTCAAGCTTCGCGACGACGTTCGCCGTTCTGGGTTTAAGCTTTGCGACGTTCGCCGCATTTCCTTCAACTCTCTTCGCCGCTCGCCGCTCGCCGCTCGCCGCATCTGGGTTCATGCTTTGCGACGTCTCTTCTTCTTCTTGATGGTTATCGTTCATTCGAAATCAATGGCTTCAGATTTACTTTCCCTCTCTCAAAATCGCCGGTGGCTTCAGATTTACTAGTTGATGTGCTGACCGGATTTGTTCGCGAGATTGTCCGGATTTGCGAGATTTCTTCTTGTTTTTTATTTTTTGTGTTTTTTTTTTCTCTTTTGTAGTTAAATTTTATTTTTATTTTTATTTATTAGATTTAAGGGGTGGTGATATTTTAGTTTTTTTTTGGATTTTTTTTTATTTTTGTTTGTTAAGAATCAAAATAATATTAGGGTTTCTGATTTTTTGTTATTTTTTCATATTTTTCTTTTGTATCTTTTTTTAAATATATGTTGATTTTTTTTGTATATTTTATGTTTTTGTATAAGCATTTTTTGTCATTACTTTTAATTTGTGTGTTTTATTTTCTTTTTACATTTTTTCCTTTCAAATTTGATGATAAAGAGTAAAAAAAAAAAAAATTTTACACGTACCTGTACCTATTGCTGCGGGTTCTATCTAAAACCGCAGCAATAGGTGTCATTTTTTTATTATTAAAAATATACATATTGCTGCTGTTTTGGGTAACAACCGCAGCAATAGCTTGTCCTATTGCTGCGGTTAAAAACCGCAGCAATATGTTATTTACCTATTGTTGCGCCCTTAATTGCTGCGCGGCCAAAACCGTCGCAATAGGCCACTTAATGACCGCAGCAATAAGCATTTATTCTACTAGTGTCAAGCTCCACAACTGGCACTTGTGCTTCTGACTCTAATATAGGTTGAACTATGTCCATTTGCTGCTTTTCTCGAACCTCTTCGAGAAATATATTACTCCCACTTGCCTTTTTGGAAATAAAATCTTTTTCCAAAAAGACACCATGACGAGCAACAAACACTTTGCCCTCAGTTCGATGGTAGAAGTATTAGCCCTTGGTCTCTTTGGGATAACCCACAAAGAAACACTTATCTGATTAAAGGGCAAGTTTATCTGAAAGTAAACGTTTTACCTAAACCTCACAACTCCAAATACGTAGAAAAGACAAACTTGGAACTTTTCCACTCCATATCTCATATGGTGTCTTTTCTACTGCCATTGATGGAGTTCGATTAAGTGTGAAAGTAGCAGTTTCGAGAGCATATCCCCAGAAGGAGATGGGAAGATCAGCAAAACTCGTCATAGACCGAACCATATCAAGTAGAGTTCGGTTCCTCCTTTCGAATACACCATTCAACTGAGGTGTTCCAGGCGGAGTGAGTTGTGAAATAATTCCACAACTCTTCAAGTGATCACTAAACTCTTGGCTCAAATATTCAACACCACGATCGGATCGTAGTGCTTTAATTGTTTTGCCAAGCTGGTTTTGGACTTCATTTTGGAATTCTTTGAACTTTTCAAATGATTCCGACTTATGCTTCATTAAATAGACATATCCATATCTACTTAAATCGTCAGTAAAAGTAATGAAGTACCCAAACCCTCCCCTAGCTTTTGTGCTCATTGGTCCACACACATCAGTATGTATTAGGCACAATAGATCACTGGCCCTTTCACCCTTTTCAGTAAAAGGTGACTTTGTCATTTTACCCATTAAACATGATTCACACACATCAAATGGCTCAAAGTCAAAGGATGTTAGAAGTCCATCTTAATGTAACTTCTGAATGCATTTCGCGTTTATATGTCCTAAACGACAATGCCATAAGTAAGTAGGATTAGTATCGCTTGATCTATGTTTTTTGCTGTCTATGTTAAGGACATCTTTGTCAAAGTCTAGGAAATATAGACCATTAGACCTTTTAGCAGTGGCATAAAACATTGAATTCAAATAAACAGAGAAACAACCTTTCTCGATTGTAAATGAAAACCCTTCATTATCCAAAACAGGAATAGAAATAATGTTTTTGGTAATAGCCGGAACATAATAACAGTTATTAAGCTCTAATGTTAAATCGGAAGGCAAAGGTAGACTATAAGTCCCAACTGCAACGACCGTAACTCTTGCACCATTTCCAACGCGCAGTTCTACCTCCCCTTTAGCCAAGGTTCTACTCCTTCTTAGTCCCTGCACATTCGAAATAATGTGAGAAACACAACCGGTATCAAATACCCAAGAAGTAGATGTTGCTAAATTAATGTCAATGACATAGATACCTGAAGAAGAAGCCCCATACTTCTTATCCTTCAGATACTTCGGGCAGTTACGCCTCCAATGACCTATTTGATCACAATGGAAGCACTTGGCATTTGCGGCCACCTTTGGCTTTGCCTTTGCCTGTGGCTTATCAGCAGTCTTAGTGGCAACTTGCTTGCCCTTGTCTTGCTTTTTCTTGCCAGCCCATTCCTTCTTAAAACCCTTTCCCTTTTGAACCATAAGAACTTCCTTCTTAGGTGCAACATAGATGTTTTGCTCGGCAGTCATGAGCATCCCATGTAACTCAGCAAGGGTTTTCGACACCCCATTCATATTGAAGTTCAACCTAAACTGGTTGAAGCCTTCATGAAGTGAGTGTAGTATGATGTCAGTAGCCAACTCTTGGCTATAAGGAAAGCCCAACCTCTCCATTGCCTCGAAATAACCAATCATTTCAAAGACATGAGTGGCGACCGGCTTGCCTTCGACTAACACACACTCAAGAATAGCCTTGTGAGTTTCATACCTCTCTATCCGAGCTTGTTGCTGAAACATGGTTTTCAGCTGTCGGATAATACTGTAGGCATCCAAGCACGCAAACCTCTTTTGAAGGCTTGGTGCGAGCATAAGGCAAGTAACAATTACTGACCTTTCTGCAACGGTCTTATGGGCCGCCTTTTCGGCTTCAGTAGAGGTGATTGTTAAAACCGGGATCGGGGTTTCAAGAACATCCTCTCGACCTTCGGATCTAAGAACACTTCTTATATTCCTTTCCCAATCAAGGAAGTTTTTCCCGTTCAACTTATCCTCAATGATTGAACGTAAGTTAAAAGGTGAATTATTGTTGTTACCAGACATGATATCTACATAGAAGATGCAAAAGTAATAAGTATGTTTATCATAATTGCTTTTAACAAATTTTAAACACTTTAAAATAAAAGCTATGCACTTGACCAATTTTCAATGTGTCCCCTTTTTTGAATCAAGTGATTCTAAGATCCTATCAAACATGATTTATAAGTGGACTTTGGCCTCAACTTAAAACCAAGTTTAAAAGGTAAGTAAACTCCTTTTACTAATTACAACAATTGTAATTCTTAGTTGATGGGTGATTGCTAAGGTGATCAAAGCTCCCAGGTAAGGAAGTTACCCACAACGTTGGGGAGAGCCTTCCTAATCCTAGACAGAACTTGTCACCCAACCACGAAAACTCAATTCTTTGCTTCAAAATCCAAAACCGTTTTGATGATTTTGTTGGGCCAAACCAAACTAAACATGCAAATTTCGGAAATTTACTCTACTTAGCCCAAGATTTGAAGTAACACTCTGCTTTGGCAGAACCTATTACTAACGATCAAAGTTTTAGTAGATGTTTATTTGGAATAACAACTACCCAATATTAGCTTTAGGGACCTAAGTAAATTATTATGTGATTTAATTACTAGTGAACTCATTGCAAAATAAATCACATGCATAATAAAACTTAGAAAGCATTCAAAAGCAATATTTAAATGCATAAAATAAAAATGTGATCCTAGTATGGCCCCTAACCCTAAAGACTACTCTTTAAGGCCTCCATTCTTGAATCATCATGGATCTCTATCCTTGTGCTTCATGGGATAAGATTGAATCACCATTCTTCTTATTACAACTCGAATAAATATTTTAGAATTTTAAACTAAAAATTACAAAAATACCAACGATGCGTAGATCGTATTTATATTACAAAAATACATTAACGATACGCAGATATTTTCTATCCAAGTTTGGGCCATACTAGTCACCACATGCATTCATAATATCATATACATAAAACATGCATTTGAATCAACTATTAAAATAAATTATTATGCTTTAACAATTTTAAAACATAATAACACCATCCAGATTTAATCTCATATTAAATCAAATGGTTAGTACCTTAAGACAAATTTCAATCATATTAGAATTTATCTCCCAAGGGCTTTAAAATATTAATCTAACAAATTTAATCAACTATTAAATTTAAGGAAAAATACATAAGCACTCTAAGGCACCACATATATTTTAATCATATTAAAATATAAAAACATAGCATGATATTTAATCACAAATACTAGCATGAAAGAATTAATCAACTTATTAAAACTAACATCCTAACATAAAATTAAATATCATAAAATGAAACTCCCGTCATAATTTTAATTCATTTAAGCATTAGCATAGGATACCATGCATAATAACTACTTAATATGCATTAATGGATAAACGGATTAAACGTTTTAATCCGTTGAAAACAACGAGTCGTTGAGGCCAGACCACCGCTCGCGACTCGCGACCAGCGTCGCCACCCGCGATGGTCATCGCGGCCCGCGAGAAGCTTTCTACTTCCGCTTTTCCGATCTCAATTTAAGTAATTTTAATCGAAATACATATGATTTTCTTTATACATTAAAACATGTTTACGCATAAATAAATTATACTTGGCCTCAAATTCAAGAATTCATGCCATGAAATTATACATAATCAAATTAAGCATAAAAACTCAAAGCATGCAATTCATAAATCATACATATATACATCATATTCTAATTAACAACTTAATTAAACATGAAACAATATAACCCGCGATGGTCATCACGGCCCGCGAGAAGCTTTCTGCTTCCGCTTTTCCGATCTCAATTTGAGTAATTTTAATCGAAATACGTATGATTTTCTTTATACATTAAAACATGTTTACGCATAAATAAATCATACTTGGCCTCAAATTCAAGAATTCATGCCATGAAATTATACATAATCAAATTAAGCATTAAAACTCAAAGCATGCAATTCATGAATCATACATATATACATCATATTCTAATTAACAACTTAATTAAAACATGAAACAATATAACAATTATATATGTATATATGTATCGAAAAATGTATAAACAACTTTTATACTCCCACTAGATTAAAATCCAATTTTAATCATGCAAACAATATCCTCATGCTAATACCCTCCCCAAAACGAATTAAAATGAAGGAAAACATGCATCAACATGATCATATTAATCTATGCAATAGGCTAACTGATACCAGTATACCACTGTAGGAATTTAGATGCTTAATGCGGAAAACAAGTATCATATACTCAAACATCTAACACCAAGATCTTAGCATAAATCAACATGAATCTACTGAAAGTATAGAACATACCTCTTGATGCGTGAATTCCTCTTACACCCCGAGCCTTCTAGTGGAGATCCTTTAGAACGTCAAACGTTGTTCCTCTAGTATTGGTCCACGAACAACCCTTGGATCACCACGTATGCTAGTACGGAAGAGAAAAGAACTCCCTTACTTTTGAGGTGTGTAGTAACCGAATGAGGGGAAAGAAGAGTAAGAAGAGAATCAGTTTTTCTCCTCACAAGATGATGTAATAATCTACTCCTTTGTAGTCCCCATATCTTTATATAAGGTGGTTACAATGAGATGTTTCATGAGGCTTTATTTGCCTCATACTGTCATACATTATGAGTCTAATAAACTCATGAGTTACAACTCATCCCACCCATCCAAAAATCGCCCAACCCATTTCACAAATGGATTCGAGTAGTATCCAAGGGTTGTCACATTGTGTGACCTCATAGGACCCAATATATATTACTAGTTGGCCCAATTATACTAGCCCAACAAACTGCAATTAGCTTCTAGCAAAACGTCGCGGTCACCTAATATTATTGAATATATTATCTCCATAATTTGTCCATATACATTTAGTTTATTACACTTGATCGAGGACAAAATCCTTCGGTTCTGGTTTTCTTCTAAAGCAAATGTGATAAAGCTTACGTATGACATAACATTATCTGGTGTATAGTTTCTTGATCGACTTGGAAATATGTTTGCATTGTGTTTGTGTACTGTTTGTGTATGTGAAACTAGCAAAGTTACTTTGTATAACCTTTCATGTTGATAGAATAGACTAAAACTTTTTCCATCCAACCACATGTGTGACATACACTACATATTAGAACTTAGCATGGAAATATAAATGTCACATAGATATCTCTAACCTCAATCTTTGAATTTAAAATGTAATTAATAAATTCCAAAAGAATCGCATCATTGCTGGAGAACTAGTTATTACTTATTAGAGACCATAATAGTAAATGAAAATGACAACTCCGGTCTTCTCTAAAATCATTAAAATGAATCTCTATTGAAAGAGATAACTTTACTAGTTTTCACATTTAATTATCAATAAGGTCAAAATAAATCAATGGACAATGTCCAACCTCTTCTCATTCACTACACTTCAATTTCAACAATTCACGTCTAACGAAAAGCAAATCGAGTTGCTGACTAATGTTATCTTCCTCAATACTTTGGGAACATTGCCCTAACTAATGTTATGTGAGGAGTGATAAACCTCTAACAGTTAGAGGGCAATTACCCTCTAACAAGGACCAAAGTGCAAATTTATAAACTCATGTTTGTGTATCAAAAACACTTGTTATTGATAAACCAACCCATGTTTACGTGTTTGAGATACTTGTTACTTACAAAACAACTTTTGCTGGTGTGAATTTCAGTGTAACTTTCGTCAAAATGTCAAACTGTGATTTCTGACAAAAAGTAAAAGTTGTCTCGATTTGCGCGTTTTTGCCAGCTTTTTCCTCGAAAAAATGCAACTTTATATTTATGAAAACTCATGTTTGTGTGTTTAAAACACTTGTTATCTATATATCAACACATGTTTGTGTATCTTATACACTTGTTATTTACAATTCAACCCCTATTTGTGTTTGTTAATATGCCTTGGGTTCACTTTATTTTGAACGTTGGTCCTTGTTAGAGGTTTATCACTCCTCAATGTTATGTATCTTCTCTAGGTTCGTTTGACTTGACCTCAACTCCGATTTGATATATACTCCCAGAAGAACGTCGGGAACATTACAACTGTGAAGAAAGTAGGACAGATATACTAAAGCACAGATAATAGTCATATAGTAGCACGTACTACACCTACGATGTGAAGATAATTCTCTCTCCTGCATGGAAACGTACACTGTTTCATGCAAGTCACCTCAATTGCGAGGCTACAAACTGGACTGCTATATGTCTTGTCTTGTTACCATTATCTGCCCTCTTTCTGATTTCTGATTCAACAACAGAAGTACAGTGATAAATCAATATCACTTCCAATCATTCAATCATCTATGATCTATCTTAAGTTCATAATGTTCTCCACTTCTTACTTTTATCACTTTGATTTTCTCCTAATAATGTCCCACCAATGTTCCAAATCTGGCACTGTACAACTTTAATGTTGTTCTTTGCCTCAGGTTTAATTTGATTATTGAACTTAGGTAGGCAATCAACATATCTTTGGCTGGACGTCCGATCATGTTTATGCACTAAAGTCCAAGGTATATGAAATTAATTATTAAAATGAATTAAGGTTTTACCTGTTTTTTTGGACACGGTTTCAATTCTATTCAATTCAGTTTCAATTCGATTAAGTTCAGCTCACTTCAATTCATTGCAGTTTAGCTTAGTCTAGATCAGTTCAACTTGCTTTCTCTCACAGTTTTAGTTTAGTTTAGTTCGAAAGAACATGGCCTTAAAGTTGTTGCTACAATCCTAGTATTAGAAACAAACAGTTATGATCCTGTAAGTTAATTCTGAAGATTATACTTCCTCCATTTTTTTTATAGTTGTACCCAAAGGAAATGACACCCATATTTAGAGTTGTTGTATAAGTGTATGTTTAAAATATTAAACAAAACACATGTGAAGTGAAAACCTTTTCCAAAAAGGAAATGATACAATTAATTCAAAACATTGCAAAAAAGAATATGGTGCAACTATTAAAAACCAGAGGTAGTACAAGTAACTAATGAACATATTAATCTACATTTATGACATCATTGTGTACTTTAAATAGAGGCTTCATGGTTACATGTGTTACAAACCAACTCTGTTTTTTTCATGTGTTTTTTTTAATGTGGAGTATATTGTGACCGTTTGGTTGAATGCAAAAAGGCATACTTCTTCCGTTCTTTTTCTATTGCAACAATGAGATTTTTACACTATTCATTCATCACCATTTAACTATCTATTGTGATTTTTACGTGAGGAAAAATATAGTCATGTGGGGTCTTGTTAGATTTGTCTCGATATATACTTTCAAAGTATCAAATTTATATAATTTTTACTAAAAAGTAATTAAAGATATTAATAGTTAAAGTTGTGCATTGACCAGTGTGAAAACTCAATTGTTGCAATAGAAAAAGAACGGAGGAAGTATATCCTGGTAAGTTATTTTTCCTATGTGATTATATTTTTAAGGAAGTGCTAAATTATTTTTCTCTAGATAAAAGTGTATATTAACTTTTTAAATAGAATCTAAAAGTTCTATAAGTTGTTACTTTCATTTCCAATTAGAAAGTAAGATAGAATGATTTGGAAATTGGGTGTATCACAATATATAAGTTACAAGTTACACACCACATGACAATGCTCTCACAAGTCACAAACTCACAACTATCTAAAAAGTGAGGGGAATTTATTTTTTTTAAAATGAAATTTTAGATTAATTTTTTTTATATTAAACATGCTAAAACCAAGATTCTAAATTATTCTCATGATTTCTTACATAACTACACAATTAAAATAGTAAACTGGCTGAAAACTCAATCTCAGGCTGTTACATGTGGCAGTCATCTCACTCAAATGGATTTGCACAAACTGGTTTTTGACTTCCTATATAATTTTTTTTCCTTTTTTTTAAGGGGGATATAAATTCAATTGATAAAGAGGAAATGTAGGTTGTAGCATGGCAGTTTAAGATCAGAACTGTAAGGCAGAAGGCTACATCAACTATTGAGCTGAATGCCTGAATCAACACTATGACTTCTCAAAAGACACATACGACTTTCAATATGATACTTGTACACCAAGTCAAATCATATATCACCTTACAACCTGATTCACCAAACTCTTCACTACAAATAAAATTTTCTTTCCATACTCTCATATCCTCCCCATTTTAGATAGTACTATTATAGTAGTAATAGAAAAAAGAAACTTTTATTTTTCCAAAAGGTCCTATTTTTTCAAGGTCCTACAAGAAGCTAATATCAAGTACGAACGTAAACTTCAGGTTAATCTTTGAGATAATAATGAACATATCGCAATTTTGTTTACTACAAGTCCAATAGTATTAATTGTTTACTTAATCAAATTGGGTGTAGTAATTGAAACCAAGATCTTACCATCATACAATTTAGACATTATCAATTTGACTTAGGCCCTGTTCTTTTGGACTTATTTTTAGTAAAAATAAGTAAAAATATGTTCAGTTCAGCAAAAATGAGTTCAGTTCAGCAAAAATAAAATAAGTTCGGTTCGGTTCGTAAAAAATAAATTCAAAAGAACAGAACCTTAGTATATACTCCAATAGTAGTGATTAAATTAAGTTAGTCGAAACGATAAATCATCGAAAAGTTTCATTCAATTCTTTCCTCTCACATTTCTAGTTCAGTTCAGGCTAAAAGAATAGGGGCCTACCAATATTTTTTTTGCTTCCCAATCCCTAACAATCAGCCTATAAAACTTAATAAAAAAAAGGTGGGGAGGAGTTTATAGAAGAGTACTCCAGTAACAAACATAATAAAAACAGCTTTGAAGAAGCACCTGTAGACTGATGACTGAATCATAGAATCAAATTCAATAAATAAGGGATGAAGAAAGGTTTCTGCAAGTGAAGATCTCTTTCCTGTTCTAGGAACCAAATAATATAAATACAGAGAAAAGGCACTGCAGTCAATGATCCCTATGCTCTACACTCTATCTCTATCCTATCTAAAACTCAATACTCAACTTTTCCTTCCTTCTCTTCTTAAGAACCCTGAGATTTTGTTAGGACTCATCACTATCTTCCCTTCCTTTTCTACTCTCTACTTTCTCAGATCCATAAATGGCAGCTGTCATTTGGGCTTTCAAGACTTTTTTATATTCTACTCTTTTATACCCATATCTTGGGGAGAGAGAGTGAAATACAACAAAACATGTGATCAAAGACTATATAAAAATGCTCATACCTGCAATGTACTAAGTTGTAACACATCTTTTTCAAAGAACTTATAGTACAACTATGGTTATAAAAGTGTCTCGATGATACTCCTACCATTAGTAAAATTCTTTACGTTAAAAACGCATATTTTCAAGATTTAAGACGTATTTAATTAGCTACGTTTCTTGTAATGAGATTGGTAAATATAAATTTAATCCCATTTTTAGCAGAGTTTCCACTAAACATAACGGTGCGAGCGGTATTAAGACACTTTTTCTAGCTAGAACCACCTGAGGACTCAAAAAATGTAAAAATACAACATAGATTTTCAATAAACATAGGACACCCCATAGAAAAACCCAAAAGAAAAAAAGGAAAAAAGAAGTGAGTTGTCAAACTTAAGGAGAGAAGGAAATTCAGTATGTTGGGTGGTGTAGTATCTCAGTAGGAAAAGGCAGAATCCCTTGTATTTCAAGTAATGTCTCTCCCCCCAATGCAAGAAGGCAGGCTATTCGTAACATAGAAAAAAACATCCACCCAATAAACTTCAGCTTCTCTGGCTTTTCTGTGTTTTTTCTTACTGCCAGAATATTGGCCTTCGTCTTTATATATAATGACAATAAACTCATGCATGAAATAGTTCCAACTACAAGTAATCTCAATCATTTTTCACACACAGAATTTCTCTCTCTCTCTCACCAGTCCTCTAGTTATTAGAGGTTAGTTCCATAAAACATAATCATCATATTCATCATTTGAACTTCTGAAGCCATGAAAAATAGGTTATTCTTTTTCATAGTATTACTTCTGCAAATCATGGTTTGGATTCCAGCAACAAGTAGGCCTTTGGCCCCAAATTATGATACTTCTTCACAACTATCAGGTACCTTTATAAACTCCATTCTTTCATCAAATAAAATATGAAAAAGAAAGAAAAGCTAAGACTTCTCTGTTTTTAGGCACCGGTGGAAATACCAAAAATTTACAAGCTCCCTACAGTTCTATACAGGTATAATCTCTCTTCCTCGCGCTTACGCTCGCTTTATCTCTCTCTCTCTCCATTTCTAAACTTCCTGTAGGATTCACAGGAAATATCAGAATCAGAAAGCAACAGAGGAATAAATGCACTAGGTTCAAGACCTCCAAATTGTGAACGCAAATGTGGTGGTTGCACCCCTTGTGTAGCCACCCAAGTACCCACAGTAACTGGAAAATTAGGCATACAATATGCAAATTATGAGCCTATAAGCTGGAAATGCAAATGTGGGATGTCATTCTATAGTCCTTAACTTTTTTCTTTTGTTACTCTAGATAGATAAAATTATATGCTCAGTCAATGTTTCTTTTACTATGTGTTCTGCCTCAGAAGTTCAATTAGCTTTGTACAGATCAGATAATTCAATTTGAGACCTCAAATCAATGTATATATATTAATTCTCTGTTTTAAATTGATTCTCGAGTTTACTGAATGTTATGAATCAAAGAATACATCAATGGTGATCACGTCATTACTACGTGTTCTGTACGTGTACTCACATTTCTTTCGATCCTACTGCTGTCATGGTTGAATATGATTTTATATTTTACCCACCAGATATCACTTGTCGTTTGTGCTGAGACGTAAGGTTTAGCCAGGACTTCATGAGGTCGTAAGTGGTAAAACCGATGGCTACAGATGGAACAACTTTGATGTAGTTAATACTCAGACCAGCAAACAGCTGCTTCCATCCTTGACGTCGGACAATCTCTCTAAGCCCTTCTATGGTATTTCTATACCTTGGTCCACCATTCTGTAAATTTTCAACCTGAACCCAAAATTTTAGCTAGAAGTCAGCCAAAGAGATATCCATCTAAAGACAGTAACAGTTGAGAAGCCTCATATTTAACAAAAAGAAACAATGATACGAAAAAATCTAAACTGTGCTTCACATCACCAAAATTGATTATAAACCAATATAACAAAGAGGTTCACGTCTTTGATCCTTCGTTCGTGCCCCCCCAACACACAATTTTTTTAAAAAAAAGAATAGAGAACTAGCATTGCCCAAGCACATTTTTAGGGATAGCTATGTGAAACTCTCATTGTCACGCCAGTTCAAATCATGACAATCTTTTGCAAGTTTGATCTGTAAGGTACAAGTTTGATTTTAGAGCACAAAGACTTATAATGAGTTCTAAATGCCAACACAGCCTTACCAAGGTATGGTTGAAGAGCTCCCTCTCAAAATCTAATAACATTGCACCCCTAATCTCCTTCATGTTCGGTGTTTGGTATAATTGGAACCGAAGAAATTCTTGGATCTCAAAAAAGAAAAACACACCCTCTAGTTTCCTTATTAATCAAGATGTTTGGGCCTCTACCGAATGGGTCTTAACCCAAATCCAAGCTATGGTGAGACCTAACCCCACCCCATGTTGCCCCTCCCACCTCCCTCCCACTTATCTCTTATAAATCCAAATAATCCTCTTCAGCATCTGTACGCAGGGATCACTTGGGCAACTGGATTGAAGGCATCTCTTATAACTTCTTTTCACACATCCCTCTCGAAGCAGAAGTAAATGGAATACTCTAAGATCTGAAATGGATCAAGCAAAAAGGACGGTCAAATGTGCTCTTAGCAACAGATTGTGCTAAGGCCAATTGTGGTATCCAAGCCCCCCACATATCAGGAATAAATTAACTAACATGATGAAACTTTGCAGGGAGTTGCTACTAGAGCCATGAGGGGCCAGGACCCAGGAGCAAACAAGCTTGCTAATGCTTTAGCGAGGACAACAAGATATGGAATTAATGGGTTTAATCAATTATGTATTTCATGCTCCCCAGTCCCCTCCCCTGGAGACCTGGACTGTATGAAGCATTATTATCTAGACAAGGAATTCATCACAAACGCAACCTCCCTCGTTGTAGAAACTATTCTTCCCATCTTGAGGAATGGGCCTTTTGATCTCTCGGGGATTAAAGAAGGCTTATAATGAGTTCTAAATGCAAGGATTTCCTCGACGAAAATGAGCAAAACGATGACAAGTATGATACTCTAGATTGAAACTTTGCACAGCCATATGCCCGTACTTTGTCAACTCAAAACGACTGGATATATTATCAGTTTGACATGTGCAAAACTTGTATATTTTATATTTGACAAAGGGCTCTCCACCTCCTCTTTGTATACTTCCTTTGCCCCTGAAGAATCCAGCATCTCACTCTCTTTGCAGACGGCCCGATTGACACAAGAATGGCCAATTTTCATTTCTGCATACCAAAGGTACTCTTTCATATCTAAGTTCACATCTCCAATCCGGACAAGAAGGCAGTCTGTATCTGAATTCATCTTAACTTCCATACGTTCCAACTTCCATCTTGTCTTCTCCAAACGCTTTTCCCACGTGCTTAGGACATAGATCTTGACGGCTTCTCTATAGACCGAACAATTTCACTAAGAGCTCATCTTCTCTTATGAAAATCTATACTACCGACAATCATTTCATTTCAAACCAAGTTAACCAATACACTAAACGATGGATTATATAATTTGATTGACTAAGCTTTAAATGTGAATAAAGGAAGAGTCAAATGTTTGTCAACTTCTTACCGGGGATGAAATAAGAAAATTTGGAATCAAAGCTTTGCAATAATTTACATTATCACTTCATGAGATATGAGAGCTTTAGAATACCACTTTTGATCATATGGGTATTTTCATAAAACCTTGCAGAGCAATGGTTCCAAAGGCGCTGAGCGTAAATCAATTAATATGGCTGCATTCTAAAATGTGATGAATGAGAAACTAGAAACATGGGAGCTTCAGGGACTTGCTTCTAATGGGACATTTACACCTAGATATAAGTGTATTGACATCTATTGATGAATTCTAAGCCAATTAATGCTTCTAAAATAGATAATAAAAGACAGAGGAATGCCTGCTGCATGAGAAAAAAAAAATCAAAGGAAAGGAAAGCAAGATAAGAAAACAATTTAAGGAATTTACCTGCATTTGTCGCCTAACAACATCCAATGGGTATGTGAAGGTCTGTCCAAATAAGCCAGCCAAAGCTCCACAAGAAAGACGTAATACAATAGAATTTTGATGCTCTTCAGGAACTCTTCTTTTAAGCTCCTCATATATATAGAATTTCAAACCAGCATATGGAAGAATTCCAACAAGTGTTGGTCCTGCACAAATAGTATGTCAGTGGTGAATATTGTTATATTGTAGACAGTAAAATATAAAGAAGCTAGAATGTCATGAGAAAACCTTCCTAACTTGTTGATTAATCATACTGTGAACATATTAACTATAAAAGAAACTTGTGATTTACGGTGTTACCACTTACCAACAACCTTCAGGTTATTGTTTACTTTTTCAATCTAAATGTGAAGGGTAAAACCAAGAAAAGGTGATAACAAGAGCAACAATCACAGTGAACCCTCTAGATGCAAGCATAAAGAATTGATTTAATTCTCAAAGCAAGAACTTACCCACACCACGGTACAGGGAACGAACACCGCCTTCATTATAAACACGTCTGAATACATCTTGTATACCACTATAAGATGATGAGAAGTTGGTGCAGTTCATACTGCTCCTGAAAGTTGACCGGGTGTCCACTACCTTAGAACACATACAATGATGACGGAAGCCATAAAATTTGCATTACGAACAACCTAACAAACTCAATATTGGTAAACTAACAAAAAAAATGATATTTAATAAATGTGCATTAGTCACCTGATAAGCGAGCTTCGTTCTCGCCAAGTCCAAGGGATAAGTGCATAAAACTGCAGTACCACCAGATGCTGAACCAGCTATAAGATCTACGACAGGTCCTGTCCCCAGGGAAGGACAATTATCATACAGCCAAGATCGGTACCTCTCATACGTCATGAAATGCAAAGCTGCATAAGGAACAATCCGAAGGACACTGGCACCATTCCCTCTTAAATGCAGTTTGAGAAAAAGAAATTAACAACTAGCATCAAACCTAATAAAACAAAGAAAGCAGGCAAAATAGAAAAAAAAAAAAAGTAGATTTCAACTTAGGCTTACTTGTACAACCCTTGTATGCCTTCATGATTCTGCACCTTCTTCAGGGATCCATAGACCCCAAGAGAACGATATCCCTCCGTTCGAGTCTACAAACGTGTCATAAACCCATATAAGCAACACACTTCGAAATATAGACTCAACAATTTCTTATAGAATCAAAGATCCAATGGCTAGTCCAGGGAGTTGTGGATTTAATTTTGTCATTCCCATGAATATAAATTATTCGCTTGCCTTAAAACAAAGTGTCATCATCAAAGTTTCACAATTGTTAATCAAACACTATGAGGACTGCACTAGCAAAATACTTAAAAGTGGCCAAGACAAACACTCGACATCTAGAAATTCCTCTACAACTAAATTCACAATAGTTGGTCCCAAAAAAGACCGCCTTACCTATTCTTCAAACTAAAGGGTCACTTCATAAGTAGCGTAAACTAAAAGTGACACCTTTAAGATAAATAATGAGACGGTCTCATTCGATAATACTACTATCTAAAATGACAATGCAATTGTCATCCACTCATCCCTCCACAAACACTTCAAAATCAACACACTACCCAAAATCATCCCCATAAATCAAAATAACAACTTTTTAACACAAACCCATAAAAACTTAAATCATCCCCATAAATCAAAATAACAACTTTTTAACACAAACCCATATAAACTTAAATCATCAAAATTCAAGAAACCCATAAATAATAATAATGATAACAATAACAACCTGAAAAAGAATCTTAATTCTCTCAAGAGGGGCAACAGCAGTCTTAGCAAAAGCGCCAGCAGCACCTCCAGCAATCAATTCTCTGACATAAATAGGCAACGAATCAACAAGTGTTGCATCATCATCCACAATTAGACCAGCAACATTCGACGAAGAAGACAATGTTGAGTTCTTCGTCGAACCCATCTCAAAATCTGACACAAACCCACTTCAATTCTACTACAGATTTTTCCAAAATTGAAGATTTTGTGAGTTTGGGTGATTTTGTTTTTCGAGATTCTGGTTAATGTGAATCTGATGAATCAAACACATTAAAAAGGTGGGTATATTCTTTTTGTTGAATATTCGGGAGAAAGTGGGGTAAAGATGAGAAAGTGGGGTAAATATGAGAAAGAAAAGTTTGAAGCAGAAGAAGTAGGGGTTTACACGTTGTTCTGTGTTTGTTTGCCTGCTTTGATTTCGAAGAACTGTAGAAGGAGGAAACTTCGCAGATCATAACGATTTAATTTTGATGGGTTTGCTCTTCTTTTCCCTCTTTTTTTGGCGCTTTCCCCGTTTATTTTTTTGTTACTCTTGCTTTTTAAATATAAATCGCACTTGTATCTTTCAAAAAAAAAAAAATCGCACTTGTATTTTGAGATTGAGGCCCTGTTCAGCACAAGTTTTTTAAGTAGTTTTTAGTGTTTTGATTCAGTTAAAATACAAATTAAAAAAATAGTAGTGTTTGACAAGGTAGTGGTGTAAATAGCTTTTAGTGGTATAAATAGTGTTTGAGTAGTGTTTGTCAAAAACTTTTGGGGTAGCGTTTAGTGGTGTATAAATTATATATTAAAGTTTAGTTTGAGTTTTTAACTAGTTATTTGTAAACAGCTACTTTGACAGCTTCTTTTACCGAACATCAATATCTTATACCATTCTTTGGACAATGTAACATTAATAGTTACACGTAGACCACTAACAACTAAATTTCTTTCTACCATGCTAAAAGCTACTACCACAAGTCCACAACTAGTGTTGCCGAACACGCCCTAATTTGAACTTGTGAATTAGACCAACTTTTTGTGGAAGGTAACAAATTATGCGTCAACAACTCGATTAAATATTAATGGAAAGCAGTAGTTTCGCGGGCTCTCGTTTTTCTCTCGGTGTATGGTAAGACCCTTAACTTCCATACCCGTCGCCATGGCCAGAAGCTCGAAAGCAAAGGCGAAACACAGAACACCACAAAATAAAGGAGGAGAGAAAAAGAATGGACCATCTAGTTCCACGGAAGGAAGGAAAACTCGACCAATTGCAGAACTTATTGGAGTTCCAGCAATGGAGTTGGAAACACCCAGAAACGAAATTTTGTCGCCTCGAAGATCGATTGAGGAATTGCAGAAGCAGCAAAAGGATAAGCATCAATTGTCGGAACGGTTGACCATTATGAAGGAGACCCAAAATCGATTGGAGAACGTAAGTAACCCTCAATCTCGGAATTTACTTCTTGATTTTGAAAAGGTCAATACGCCTGTAATTGAACCTGGGATTGCTGTCAATTCATCTAATTCCGCCATTAAAATTGATTTTGAGGACATTAAAGATGAAATTGCGTATTGGGAAAATGCAATAGTTTGTTATGTTATTGGTTCCAACCCACCATTTCCTGTAATGGAAGGTTTCATTCGACGAATTTGGGGGAAAAAGGGGATTGATAAGGTTGCTGCTTATGGTAAAGGTATGTTCATTGTAAGATTGAAATCCATTGAACAACGTGATGACATTTTGGCGGGAGGATTTCAATTCTTTGACAAGAAACCAGTAGTTGTGAAAGCATGGAATGCAGAAATGGATTTAACGAAAGAGGAGGTTAAAACTGTCCCAATCTGGATTCAGTTACCAAATCTTGATTTGAAGTACTGGGGGGAGAAATGTCTGACCAAATTGACTGCAGGAATTGGGCATTTTGTCAAATTGGATCAGGCAACTTTGAATAAGGATAGGTTGAACTATGCTCGGATAATGATTGAAGTGGCCATGAATCAATCCTTTCCTGAAGAGATATGGTTTGAAAATGAGAGAGGAGTTAATGTTGCACAGGAAGTGGTGTATGAATGGAAGCCAACAAAGTGTAGTAATTGCTTGGGGATTGGGCATGATGCAGGGAAATGTGGTAGGAAGTCTAAGCCACAACAAGTCAAATGGGTACAAAAAAAGGCACCACCAGTGAAGGATGTTGATGGTTTTCAACAAGTTCACAAGAAGAATAGGGGTAATGTGCAACCTGACATTGTGGGTAAGGTGGATGGCTCTGAACCAGTGAGGATAGGGAATTCTTTCTCTATTCTATCTTCTACTGAAGACAATGGTACTGTTCAAGTAGAAGATGCTGTAGATGTTGGTCCCACTGATATTACTGATGCAGATCAAGAAAAAGCAGGTGAAATCAATAAGGAGGGGGAGCCTCCTCCCAGTGATGGATAGTTTACTAAGCTGGAATGTAAGGGGACTAAATAGGCCTAAAAAACAGTTAGAGGTAAAAAAAATTCATCTTATCTCATCATGTTAGGCTTTTTGGTCTCCTTGAGACTAAGATTAAACCTGCTGCTATGGGTGGTTTATATCTTAGAGTTTGTCCTGGATGGTGTATAACATCTAATAGTGTGTGGGCTAGAACTGGCAGAATCATAGTGGGGTGGTATCCTACTGCTTTCACAGTGAACATTTTGTTTTGTTCAAGTCAAATTGTCCACCTTGAGGTGGAAACTGTTAATGGTAGGAAAAAAAATTTATTGCACTTTTGTTTATGGTATGAATGAGAAACAAGGAAGAGAAGAAATGTGGAGAGACTTGATTGCTTTGGGTAGTAAAGTCATAGGTGCCTGGGTTGTGATGGGTGATTTTAATGCCCTTATGGGCATGGATGAAAGAGTAGTCTTACCTGTGAGGAGCAGGGAAGTTAGAGATATGAGAGATTGTATGGAGCAGTGTTGTCTTAAGGAGATTAAGGTGAATGGAAATTTTTTTACATGGACAAATAAGCAGGAGGGTGAAGCTAAGGTGTTTTGCAAGTTAGATCGTGCTTTGGGGAATGAAGATTGGGATAATCAGTGGGAAATGGTTGAAGCCTATATATTCCCTGAGGGTGAATATGATCATTGCCCTGTAGTGTTGAAAACTATCTCTTCTGAACAGAAAAATAAACCTTTTCGTTTCTTTAATATGTGGTGCAGCTCAGGCAGATTTATGAATTTGAATCAAGAAGGGTGGCAGAGACAAATTCATGGCACAATGATGTTTCAGGTGGTTAGGAAGTTGAAGCTGTTGAAAGATGATTTGAAGCTGCTAAATAAGGAAGAGTTTGGTGATATATCTATAAAAATAGTATTACTTATCAACAGATGATTGAATCTCAGATTAAGTTGCATCAGGATACTACAAATCTCTCACTTAGACAAGCTGAATCTAATGCTAGAGAAGCATATAGTGCAGCACACAAGCAATATCTTAGCTTTCTTTCACAAAAGGCTAAGGTAAAATGGATAGAAGAAGGGGATGATAACACAAGAGTCTTTCACCAAAGCATCAAAATGAGGAGAGTTCAAAACAGAATTAATGCAATAAAGAACTCCAACGGTGAATGGGTGGAAACTTCTCAGGATGTGATTACTGCCTTTATTGATTTTTATAAAGGTCTTATGGGCAGTAGCAGCAGTACAAGGAAGGTGGATGACAGAATAGTAGCTCATGGGAAAGCTTTTAAACTCAAATCAGTAGAGCATGTTGAGCTTGAATTTTGATGCCAGGGAGATTCAACATGCTATCTTTTCTATTCCAAATGAGAAGGCGCCTGGAATTGATGGTTATTCTAGCTATTTCCTTAAGAAAAGCTGGGATATTATTGGACTGAGCAGCAATCCAAGATTTTTTCACTACTGGTAATCTGTTAAAGGAAATTAATGTGGCAGCCATCACTTTAATTCCTAAGGTTAAATGCCCTGCTGGTGTAGGGGACTACAGACCCATTGCTTGCAGCTCAGTTGTGTACAAAGCGATTACAAAATTGATTTGTTCCAGGCTTGGTCGAGTTCTGCCAGATTTAGTCTCTCTCTTAATCAAGGTGCATTTATTTCAGGGAGGAGTGTAATGAGTAATATACTGCTATGCCAGGACCTTGTCAAGAGATTTAGCAGAAGACAGAATCCAGAGAGAGGAGTAATGATGAAGATAGATTTAAGGAAAGCATATGATTCTGTTGAATGACAATTTATTGAAGATTTATTGAAGGCTCTAAAGTTCCCAACTCACTTCATTCGGTGCATTATGAGTTGTATTACAACTCCTAGATTTGCTTTGCTCATCAATGGGAGTACTGAGGGTTTCTTTCCTGCAAAGAAGGGTTGAGACAAGGGGACCCCATGTCTCCCTTGCTCTTTGTGATATGTATGGACTACTTAATAGAGTCATGCATTATATTGCAGCAATACAAGATTTTAATTTTTAAGTTCATGAAGGGTTGTGCTTCTTTGAACTTAAATCATCTTTGCTTTGCAGACGATCTGATGTTATTTTGCAAAGGAGATGTTAAGTCTGCTTATCTTCTCTTGCAAGGCTTGAAACTTTTTTCTGAAACTTCAGGCTTGCAAGAAAATCATGGCAAATCAGCCCTATACTGTAGTGGCATGGATGATGCTGATGCAAACAGAATAATGCAATTCTCTGGTTTTACTAAAGAGCAGCTTCCTTTTAGGTACCTAGGGGTACCAATCAGCAATAAAAAGATTTCTACTGCAGATTGTGAAGTGTTAGTGGAAAAAATGGTTCTTAGAATCAGGTCTTGGAGTACTAGAAACTTGTCCTTTGCAGGTAG
The DNA here is from genome assembly GCA_947648045.1 of Beta corolliflora. NCBI lineage: Eukaryota > Viridiplantae > Streptophyta > Magnoliopsida > Caryophyllales > Amaranthaceae > Beta > Beta corolliflora. The sequence goes on from CANSZD010004241.1 coordinate 1,465,682, forward strand.
GGCGCAATTAATCAACTCAGTATTGATGAGTGTTCATAGCTACTGGGCTCAAATTTTTGTTATTCCTCCTTCTGTCATCAAAGAAATCAAGGCCATCTGTAGACATTTCCTTTGGAGTGGTCAGGCAAATGGGGTTAAAAATGGTTATATTAAGTGGGATCAGGTTTGTTCCCCTAAGAAGATGGGAGGGCTTGGATTCAGAGATATTGAGAAATGGAATTTAGCTGCTGTTCATAAATTAGTTTGGCATATTGGCATTAAAAAAGATGACTTATGGTTAAATGGATTCATTCCATTTACATTAAGGATCAGAATTGGTGGAGTTTTAATGCTCCACAAAATGCCAGTTGGATTGTCAAGCAAATTTGTAAAGTGAAGAATGCTCTGAGGATGATTAATATGCAGACATGGCAGCAGGATACAAAATACTCAATCAGTAGAGTATACCAGCTTCTCATTACACAGGCAAATGAAGTGAGTTGGGTGCATGGGGTTTGGCACAGAATGACATTACCTAAACACAGAGTCATTGCTTGGCTAGGTGTTCAGTGCAGATTGCAGACCAAAGAAAAATTATTCAGACATGGTATCAGCCCTGATAGCTTATGTTGTATCTGTGGTTCTACAGATGAAACACATTCTCATATTTTCTTTGAGTGTGCTTACAGCAAGCTCATCATGGTACAGATTCTGGAGTGGATAGGGGTTACCTATGGGCAGCGAACTCTCCTTCAATGGATTATGTGGATCAGAAGATGTTTTAAAGGATCTAAGACAAGAAAAGGGGTCTTGATTACTTCTATACAGGCTGTTGCTTACCATGTATGGATAGTGAGAAATACGACTTCATCGGCAAAGCAAGAAGTAAATAGTATACAAAATACTGTGAATAGCATTCAGCATATAGTGAGACATAGAGCTTTGTATTGTATACCTCGAAAGTGTAGTGCAGTAGATAGATTGTGGATAGAAAATTTGTAAGAGTAAGTTTCGGCTTACTGGTGTCTTTTTTTCCTAGGATGATATAAGCTTTTGGCTTGTCTAGGATGTATATGTGCTGGTTTTGGTTTTTTCAATATATTGACTTACTTACCAAAAAAAAAGTATTAATGGAAGGTTTTATGGACTATTCATCACAACATCATTTGTGATTTTGGGTGAGACACTGAGACGTTCGCCATTTTGATTCGGTCGAACTTGAATAATATCTTTTGAGAGGCAAATCAAGTGGCGGATTTCATGGCCAACCTACATCACTCTCATTCATCTTGAATCTGACTCCGTCTTGTAAAAGGGTGTTTGCTCTCATATTATCCAGATGGATGGGTTAGGTTTAGGGGTCACAATCAGATTGGGATCGGCCGGGTTCAAGCCAGCCTGACTTCTATTTTGGGTCACCTGCCCCTAGCCCAAACTCGACCTGAGTCCAATTTATGGTAAAAAAACCATAACCTAAACCCGACCTGCCGAGTTTGAGGTTGTCCCAAAACCAACTCAATATGACCTGATTTATATTTTATAATTGCAATAATTATACATTATAAAGCATTTTATATCCTAACTTCAAATGCCAATTAAGTCAAAAATTCAAACTTCAAAGCCATAAAATTGGGCACATGCTTCAAATTAAGAAATGGGCTACGCCCAATACAAGTTTATAATAAGAAAGTAGGTGACATAAGTTATAAAAGTCGGGTTAATTTCAGGTTCACCCAACCTCAACCTAACCCGGTTTCTAAATCAGGTTGTTTGGGTTATTTTCAGGTTCAGAATAATATATAAAGAACAACCTGGCTCTAACCATACAAGGTTTCAGTTTGGGTGTGGTCAACCCAAATTTATTACGGGCCAGATGTCTCAACCCAAACAAGTAAATTCTGGGTAAAATTAGGGTCGGGTTATCAAGTTGGATCAGCTTTTTCCAGCCCTAGCTAGGTTGTTCATTTGTAGGATTAAGATAGTCTTATTGCCTAATAAAAAAATACGGGCTAACATTATTTACTTACTTATTCTTATTCCACAATTCATTCGACACCTACACTTGAAGGTCAAATTTAATAATCTTGACCACAAATTCTCACTATTATATAGAATAAAACATTATGATAAAATATGGTCATGTGCGATTTGCTAGAATCATTTCAATGTGTAATTTTTAATAACACTTAGTAATGGTCAAAGTGATGCAATGAAGATCATAAAATTACAAATGTTGCATGAATTATGGAAAAGCGAAGTATATTTTGGACTAATGTAGTCCTAATGGTATTCTAAAACTATAAAGATTTTACCCATTTAAAAAGTATTTGTAATTAGTTAATCAAAATTTAGTGGAGTATGATAAATCAATTCATATAAATTTTCAAGAAAATGAATGTATCATATATGTTTATTCTACAAATTCTTAAGTTTATTATATATGGATCTTGTTTAATATTATTTTTCAAGCTACATTTAATTATACAAAAATTATAAATTATAGAAGTGTATATTGAAATTTATAATTGATCTACGTTAAATGATTATCTTTAGTAAAATGTTGTAAATCAACCTTTATTATTCTTTTACACTAAAGTAATACTAAACATTTTGAAAATTATTTAAGTAATATGTATGAAGATGAATATATATGGCAACAATTATACCTGTAGAAACTAAGAAAGGTAATTGTTTCGGAATATAAATCCAAGATTCGATTACACTTTATGGCAACAATAATACATTATATTTATAGGAAAACAACATAGGAGAACAAGACTCAATAATATGTATGAAGATGAATATATATGGAAGAATTATAATTGCTTCCACACTTGCAAGGACTCTCGAAAATGCATTTACAAAAGAGTACTCTTTCAACTCTCGACCTTAACTCTCTCTGAGATCGTATGTGACGCATTTGCACTCAATTGATTCACCTTCTAATAGGATTACAACACCTAACCCCTAGATCAACTAAGATTACGAAACTAACAACGATCAAAATCTAATTATAAAAAAACAATGATCAAAACCTAAAGTAATATCTTTAGTAATCAACAACAGATCTCATGTACATGGATTCATACATCTGAATCACGTCTCATATCAAGGACTACCAAGTGACCACTTTTACTAAAAATAATCGCACTGGTATAAATTGAAATATGTGAATAACCTATAGTTGAGCAAATCAAGTTGATTTTACTAGATCTAACAGTGTGACTGTGTGACATTATGGCATATTGAGACTTGAGAGTAGGTTACAAGGTGAATCTCCATCTCTATTATATAAGGCAACACATGGGGGAAATCAAAAAATAGAAAAAGAAAAAAAGAAAAAGAAAAAGAAAAGGGAAAACTGCTTCCTTTAAACAAAAAAAATGGGTGAAAAAAGAAAAAAAATATCGCATATAGTAGTTTTTTGAAAAAACAAAATGCAAAGACAATTTTTTTACAACCAAACTTGCTTGGTGGAGGTGGTGGGGAACTCACCTTGTGACTTTGAGGTCACAAGTTCGAGCCCCACTGAGTCCTTGCCCATATCAGGGGTAAGTTCGTCAATCCAAGTGGTTTAATAAGATTGTAATCCCCCGTAAATTTATGACTTTTATAAATATAATTTAATGTATAGTTATTTATATTTAAATATATTTTAGTATTTTAACGATTTATTTCTTCAAAGGTTGATTATTTAAAAGTCAAAGAAATTATTTTAATGATTTATGCAAGTCAAATATTTTATTAAAGTCATGCTTTGAAAATTATTTGAAATGTTTGAAATATTTTTTGGATTTGGAAAAGGACTCTTAAATGGGTTTGAGGAACCTAAACACTCTTAGGTTTGGAAAAAGATTTATAATTCAAGCCCAATTACCTTTTCCTAAGCCCACAAGGGGAAATCTATATAAACCCCATAAACCCCAATTTTTCCCCACACAAGTTATTTTCTCCCTCCTCCTTTCCTCCCAAATTTTCGGCCACCTATTTATTTTTCTCTCTCTTCGGTTTTCGTCCTAACTCTCTTTCGGCCTTCACTTCTTTGCTTCGTCGGCCTGCCGTCCCGTCGAACTTTCAACGACCGCTTGAAGCAGTCGCTGATTCCCGGAAGCCGTCGCTGATTCGCGTCGGAGTTCCTTCCTCGTTTTTCCTTTTCTTTGGTTTGTTTCTTTTCTTCCTCCTCAAGTTTTATTCAAAGATTGTATTTTTAGGTTTTGTTTTAATTAGTTTATGTTTAAAAGTTGTAAGTTGATGATTTATTATTGAATCTAAGTTATATAATTTGTGTATTGATAAAATAAAATCCAGATTTGCATATTTGGGTTTAAAGTAGATTTTAATTATCAAAGCATGAATTTTTAGGGTTTTGAAAGTTAGAAATCATAGTAGTTTATTATAAGTTATGAAAGTTATTGCATTTATGTTTCTAAGCATGTTTAAGTATGTCTAAAGAGAGTTTTAATAAATTATATGTTGCTGGAATTTTAAAAAGGATGTTATTAAAGGAGTTATTAGGATTTTAATGACTAGTATAGTAGTACTATGCTAGGAAGTATTAGTGATTGAAGTTTTAATGATGGAAAGAACTTTTAAATATTTCTAAAGGAGGTTTAAAGTATTTTAAAGTTGCTGGAAATTATTTGAGTATTGATTATAAATTTATATTGGTTACTTTAGGCGGAGAATTCTCTCTAGGCGACTTTTAAGTTGGTTAAAGTGGCATCCCAGTTTGTCTACACAAGGTACGTACATACCTATGTGTTGATTGAGATAGTATCATGATTTTAGGAAGGAGAATTATGTAGTATCATGTATAAGAACTATGTTGAGTTCATATATGATATTTATTATGTTGGATTTTGCATGTTTTATGTTGTTGTGTAAACATGTTGATAATGAGATTTATATCATGTTTGTATGGAAGATTGATGCAAGCATGTTGGTTGGGAACTTTATTTTATTAATTCACATGGGGGAATTAATATATTTATTAGTATTGGATCATGATTGATCATTGTTCCCTTTTTAGTATTTTACTGCTTTATAAGGACCGAGGGTCTTATTTGGTAAGTTGATATTTTCTACCTATGAAAGGTAATTTGGTTGTTGGCTAGGTTCAACAAAAAAAAGGATTGGATTAAAGTTGAAAGTAATCTTGGATTGTTAAGTTGTGTGATCACTTATCTAATCCTAAGATAAAACTGAAAGTTTGTAATTGTTGCTTGATTGTGATGTTTGTTGTACTTGTGAGTCATAACAAGTAATAACTGGTAAATCATGTAAAGTGAAACTGGATAACAATAGCTTTAGACTGGTGCACCTCTGAAGTGTTGGACAATTAGGAGTTGGGGTACATGGTGAGCGGGCAATGGCTTTTTCTGGGATTGATCACCGTGTCCTTTTTTATTTCAAAGGTTCCTCGATATCGTAGGTCATGGGAATACGGAGTCGCGCCCGTATTTCGTCTTCCAAAGGGAAGACTGGTTTTAGCTAGACAACTCGGTCCATTGACTATTCCATTTAAAGAAATAAGAATGTTGTTAAAGTTTAGTTCAGTAAAAGTTGTCTGCAAGTTATTGTACTATTATTTATTCCTGCCTACTATTTATTAGTATCGTGCTAGGATTGTTTACTTGTTTAGTATGTAGTACCCAGCTTTGCTGATTACGTGCTTTTGTTGTGTATGTTGATCATGGCTTTGCCTTATTGATCCTGTGATGACCCATTTCGATGAGCAGTCTCTAGGGATCAATAGTGCATTGTCTATCTACAGGTTTGAAGATGAGCATCATTGGGTCCGGGATTTTGGAGAGCTTGTGTAGTTTATGTTCAGTACTTTTGAGTTATACTTTTCATAGTTGGTTTAATTTGGTTTTAAAGTTGACTTTGGTTTTATTGGTTGGTTTTGGAGTTGACTTTATTGTTGACTACGTTTTATTTATAAAGTTTATTATTATTGTTTTCCGCTGCAAAATTCTGAATAAGTCGATACGTTTTCACACAGGCGATAATACTTTGATAATTCTCTATGTTTTACATTAAAAAGGTATTTTAGAAAATAGAGAATTGTCGGGTGTTACAAAGATGGGATTGTAAAAGCATGGGAATGGAGTATTCCCTCTCATTCCCTAAAGTTAGTTTAATAATAATTTTGAAAGGTGTGCCATCCTCTCTTCAAACCCAGTGAGCTCTTCAACCTCACTCTTCAACCCACTTCTCCAACGAGCTGTAAGTTGACGGTGGTTGCCGGAAAATTCGCCGGAAAGAGGCACGAATTCACGGTGTGATTGGTGAATTGAAGGTATGTTTAATTTCTTGAAAATTGTGTGGGTTTAATTCATGAAATTGCGTGGGTTTTGTTAAATTTCGTGGGTTTAATTCATGAAATTGCATGTCTTAATTTTCTAAACATGTCTTAATTTCGTGTATTATAACTGACGTTTGGTTAAATTTCATTGAAATTGAGTGGGTTTTGTTAAATTTTAAGAAATTGAGTGGGTTGAATTCAAAAATAATCGTGGTTGTACAAGGTTGAAATAAGATGAGAGAGGAAGCCAACAAATTTGTGCTAAATGTGGTGGTGTTATTTATTATTTGAAGAGTTTATTTTGGTAATATATATAATACCCATATTCTATTAATTGTAGTATAGTAAAAGTTGATGTTTTTTTATGTCTTTACCACTTCAATTTCCATGAACTTGAATGAAATTTTGTGATTTTTAGTTGTAGTGATTCATACTAATATGACCTATTTTCGAATTTGTATAATTCATACAATTTAACGATGAAAATTTTCAATTTTATAGGATTTTTTTCAATTTATATGCTAATCAACACAACCATGTGCTAGTTTATCAAATTGAGTGAAACCCAATTTTTTATTTTTACTCAATACTTTGTGAAATTTTGCTAGTTAGTGATTGTTAACATGTGAGTAGTTGGGTATTGGCTAATCCATCATTACTTGGATCTTATTTGATCCATTGCTACTCACACTTTTGCTGAAATTATCATTATTTGTGCTGAAATTATATGCCCTAAAAAAGCCACTTCCATCTTGCGAAACTCACACTTTTGTTTGGTGGCATATAATTTTAAATGAAAGATTACATAGTTAGTATACTTTATGTAATATTGGTAAATCAGCATATATAATTGACTGTGAAATATTGGATTGTCCGTAGGGTTGTTCTTGGAATTTGGGGCATTGTTGTTTTAATAGGGCCATGAAGAGATCGAAAGTCATGAAGGAATGTAAAAGGAAGAAGAAAACCAAGGTATAGCTATTATTTAACCATGTTTATGATCATATAGCACCTTGCATTGGTGTTAGAGTGTAACTTAAACTTTTTACCTTCTTCTTAGGCGGAGGAAGTGGATGGTGTAAACTATATAATTGATGTATTGTGTTCCTATAAGAGAATCTTGTGTTTATAATTACTAGTAAATTGTGTTGGGTCCCATCTTAATCATATCTTTTGTATTACTATAATTGTGCTCTTGAATGGGTTTGTTATGCCAATGATGTTAGGGTTTCTACAAATATTTTGACATTATGTTAAAACGAAGTACCGACTAGTGATTCATGTCGTGATTCAGTTATATTGTTGTTCATCCTTCTTATGTTTGGGGTTTCTACAAATATAAGTGACATTAATGTAAAACATAATAAAGGGCTGCACGATCGAACATACCGACCAATGAAACGTCTTTTTTTAGTTTAGGGTAAGTTCAGGGTAGCTAATTCGTGTTATTCCTTTATAAGGTTAGAGTTTCTACAAAGAGGGTAACATTATTGAAAAACATAAACGAGGCCTAAATGATCAAACGAGCCACCGAATACTGATTCGTGTCGTGATTCGATTGTTCTTCCTAATTAAGTCTATGATCTTCAATAATACAAATGGTGAAGTGTACTCCCCCCCCCTCCCAAAAAAAGTCCTCCTTGTACAAGTATGATGTAATTATTATCAGTTTAGGGGATGACATCATATAGCATGTGAAGATGTACTGTGTTCCCATAAGAGAATCTTGTGTTTATAATTAGTGGTATTTTGTTGGTCCCATTAACCATATCTTTGTAAATAGCTACAATTGTGTTCATGAATGAGTTTGTAATGTCAATGATGTTAGGGTTTCTACAAATATGGTGACATTATTTAAAAACATAAAGAAGGCCTGAACGAGCGAACAAAGTATCGACTACTGATTCGTGTCGTGATTCGGTTGTATTGTTGTTCATCCTTTTCAGGTTTAGGGTTTCTACAAATATGGTGACATTATTTTAAAACATAATGAAGGCCTGAATGAGCGAACGAAGTATGGACTACTGCTTCGTGTCGTGATTCGGTTGTATTGTTGTTCATCCTTATTAGGCTCAGGGTTTCTACAAATATGGGGACATTTTTGTAAAACCTAACGATGCCTTAACGATCAAACGACCCACCGACTACTGATTCGTGTCTTGATTCGCTTGTGTTGTTCTTCCTAATTCAGTTTATGACCTTGAATAATCAATTAATTGATAAATACTATAAACATTGCAAATTGAAGACATTAAATAATTATGACATGAGTATGCTAAAAAGTAAACTATATTGTGTTTTTGGATAACATAATTATGTTTTAAAGTAAAAATATTGTGTTCCGGCTACCATTCTTTATCAATTAATTGTAAAGAATTTAAAACATTTGTACGTCTAAATCACCAAATAATAATGTTGTGAAACTTAATAAAGACATGAACAATCGAACGAAGTAGCGACTAATGATTCGTAACCTGATTCGCTTTGTTGTTGTTCCTTTTTTGAGTCTAGGGTCTTCAATAATCAATTAAATATTGTTAAACATAATCAATGGCTAAACGAACGACCTAACTACCAATTAGGGTTTGTACAAGTACGGTAACATTTATGGTTTTAATAATTAAAGGCCTTCAATAATCAATAAAATGTTATAAATTACCAACAACTGTACATATAAGTCATTAAATAAATATATTTTTCTTGTTACAGAAGAATTATGTTTGAAAGTAACCATATTATGTTCTCTTACACACGAATTAGGTTTTAAAGTAACCATATTGTGTTCCCAATAATCTGGATTGTGTTTCCCACTACAAGCAATTTTAAATGCTCTAAATTGGGCCATATATTATTTACCCAGTCAATATTAAATATTTGTTGTTGTTATTGTGGTTAAAATAAAATGTATCCCTATTAATGTCAACTTATGGTTTTTATAATCAATTTACGATCCTAAGGACTTTAATAATCAATACATTATTAAGAAATACCTACAATTGTACATTTTAATCATTAAATATTTATGTTTTGTTACAAGGGAATTATGTTTGAAAGTAACCATATTTATGTTATTGCAAAAGAATTATGTTTCAAAGTAACCATATTGTGTTCCCACTAATTGAGATTGTGTTTCACCAATTAATTAAGGGTCATTAAATATTTATGTGTTGTTATATAAAAATTATGTTGGAAAGTAACCATCTTGTGTGTTGTTACAAAAAAATTATGTTTCAAAACTTACCATATTGTGTTCCCACTGATTGGGATTGTGTTTCCCACAACAAGCAATTTTCACCAATATTCATTGGTGAATTGACCCACTATATTTTAAATATTTGTTGGTGTTATTGTGGTTGAAATAAATTGGCACTAATGTTTGTGTTGTGTAACATATAATACTTTTGATTTGTGGAAATTTACCGTTTAACTAACAAAAATTTACATAATGTCAACACAACAAAAATGCAACATGTTACTATCATGTTATATTAGAAACAAATAGTGCTTTATAGTAAGCATATTGTAAAAATGGCGAGATAATTGTAAAACATAAGTAACGTCTGAAGGATCGAATTACGGAGTAGGGTTTTGTCTCGTTATTTGGTTGTATTGTTGTGCCAAATGGAACGATGGTCTAGGGTTTTAAGGTAAATTTGGTTTCGTCTCATTATTTGGTTTAATCTAGTGCCAAAAATTGCAAAAAAAATGTGTTTTGTAACATAGTACTTGTGGTTTCGCCTCGTTATTTGGTTGTATTCAGTTCAGATAAGTTTCAATTAGGTCCAATCAGATCAATAAGTTCCAATCAGGTCCAATAAGTTCCAATTAGGTGCAATAAGTTCCAATCAGGTCCAATAAATTCCAATAAGGTCCAAATAGCCAATGATCAATAAATTTAAATTAAAATTTTAATTAAAATACCACTATGATTATATAGTATTATATTTGTATTATTGCTATTATTTTATTATTCATATGACTATTAGCTGATTATGTTATTAATAAAAAAAAAATTAAAGTAGCACTATGATTATATAGTATTATATTTATAATATTATCTATTATTTTATTATTCATATTACTATTAACTTATTATGTTATTATTAAAAAATATTATAATCATGGTCAAATAAGGTTAACAATAATAATCATCATAATAATTATAATATTTTGCAATTCGTCTTTAAATAACTAGAGATAACATGCTTTCGTTACTAATAACAATGAAAGATATAAATGTTATCAATTGATTTCCTACTAATGCTTTATGAAATTAACACAAGACTATTAGATATATTAGTAGTGAAAGTTGTGTATAGGTAAGCATACAATAGTATCTTTTTGTTAAAATGTTAATCATAAGAGATAATTAATAATTACTATTTTTTCGAAGGATAAATTTTAATAATTATTATGTCATAATAAATTTTTAGGGATATTATTTATATTAGGGGTAATATTTATGCTATTACTCATCAATTTTTTTGTCAAATAAGGTCAAATAAGTTCCAATCAGGTCCAATAAGGTCTAATAAGTTTCAATCAGGTTCAATCGAGTCCAATAAGTTGAATCAGGTCCAACCAGGTCTAATAAATTCAGTTCAGTTTAGATAAGTTCAGTCTAGTTCAAGGTTTTTCAGGTGAAGAGAACGCACCCTTACGACCCGTTTGGTTAGTGGTCATAAATAGTGGTAATGGTAATAAAATTTAGTGTAAATTTGTAAAGAAGTTCTCATGTCAATGACCATGGAATGAAACTTTATCACAAAACATGAATTTCCCTTTATAAATTTCCATTACCACCCAATACCACCTTCCCAAGTGGTAATGGATAGTAATGAGATTTTAGGAAGAAAATGGATATCTTGGGATGAGGTAGCATTACCATAGGTAATGACATTGGATTTTTAGTATAAATTTACACTATAATGCATTATCATTCCCACCATTTATGTCCTCTTACCAAACGGGCCGTTAGAGTGTTAGTGGTCCATGATATTGTGTTATGTAGCATAACATATTGTGTTCCCATTTTTTGGATTTGGGTTTAGTATGAAACCATTAAACTCCATATGGGCCTCCTTGCAGCGGGCTTATCTTTTACCATATTATACAGATATGTTGTCCAGTTGAAATCATATTGTGTTTTGAAAACATTTGATTTTTGTATTATATTCCACTATTTTATTTTTTATCCGCAAACCAGATCAATCGTTTTTCAATAACTTTTTATGTCGGTTTCTTCATCTTCATTACTTGTTTCAAGAACTCCTAGTTAAACCTCCAAAGGGCAATGTCTGCTGAAAGAGGGGGTTCTTCTGGAACGGGTTCCGGATCTTATAGGTCAATTCGAGTAAAATGCAACCACAACGCGGAGACAGTAGTTCGGGTAACAAAATCTGGCCCAAACAAAGGGAAAAAAAAATCCACGGATGTCCTTATCGACTTCTAATTTTCTTCTCTTATTATTTGTGTTCATGAATTTTAACAACTTCATTTCATTTGTCAATAAATCCAGTGACAACATTGTTCATCTCTAAATTATCTGATTTTTTATTCTTCTTACCGCAGCTCTCCACCTCTATGAAAGCCCAGTTGTCTTCTCCAAATTTCCGCAATACACAGCAAAACAACAACAATGGCGAGGCCTTTTTTTTCACAATTCAACAACATTTAATTCCCCCCTTAATTTTCGTTTTTATTTCTCCCCATAATTTGCGTCAAGTTATTGTCCCAATGTTACTAATTTCTCTTCTCCTGGTTTTGTTGTTTAGTCACTTGTAGTGGAGGAGAGAGAGAAAGTCACTTTTTCCCCATTCCCTTCTATTCCCCTTCTCAAACTCAAAAAGTTGAATATAATATGTTTTCTGAATATAATACATTATTTTTGTACTTTCAGCTTTTTACAAGATTACTTTTTCAATTTTATATTGCTGATATGGGCAAAGTTGCCCATATCTGATATCGTTTTATCATTACTCAGCCCCACTACTTACTTATGCTTGGGAGTTGGGATTCCCTTAATCTCCATCCTACTCTCAAGCGTTGACCTGTGTAGCTGGACTGACTGACCTGCGATAAAAAATACAGTTTTTTTACCCAATTAACTTAATTTTATATATGTTTTCGCACGCATTGCGTACATATAAGACTACACCAAACAGGCTTGATAGTAGACGCACTAAATTCTTAATTTTCTTACAAGTTACAACAAGGCCCTATAATATTTCATTTTTGTCCCTAGTTTTGAAGCATGGTTTAAATATCCCAAAACTATCCCCAAAATTCCCCTCCCTCTCTCTTTCTCTCTCCTCTGATCTCGCTCATTTGTAGCTCCTCTTCACTGACGTTCCAGATCTCCGATTCCACCCAGAAAAATGGCGTCATTCTCCGTTTACCGAGTGAGTCTTCTCTCTCTTTACTTTCTCTAGATCTACCACGTATTTTTTCGTACACTTCATTTGCTGCTCAATTACTCCTGCAATTTTCGTTACACTCCGATTTGATCCGATTACCCTAATTTGATCTGATCTTCTTCTACCCAAAAATTAAAATCACGCAATTTGATATAATTGTTGTTTCTTTGTTATTATGAGTTAAATCAACATTGATTAGGGTTTGATTTAATCAATTTCATTCGTCGGTGAAGCATTTCAAATTTGATATTGCTATATTTTCATTGATGAAGTACGGCGCAATGTAGTGTTGAAATGATATATCTTCATCGAATTTGGTTGTTTTGATTTGTGATTGATGAGTTGATATGTGATTATGATTTGATTGTGCAGGATTCATGTCCAATAGTAAAAAACATACTTTTGCTTGATTCAGAAGGGAAAAGGGTAGCTGTCAAGTATTATTCCGATGATTGGTCCACGAATGGGGCGAAATTGGCGTATGAGAAATCCGTGTTTACTAAAACCCAGAAGACTAATGCTAGGACTGAAGGTACCATATGATTGAGGTTTTGTTGCACCAGTGGTATATAGTTATGTTTTTGAATGCTGTTTAAAGAAATTTGTTTTTTTAGTGTTTATTGATGTCTTAGATTCGCATACATTGTAATGACTAATGAGGGCGTCGAGATCATCAGCAATTTATAGATTTGTGGGATTTGTTTGGGTGTGTGATACTGCTGTGTAGTTTTGTTTAAAAGCTTATGCAGTTAAAGATATCATTGAGACATTTACCATTAAGGTTTAGAGTTGTATGATTTTTTAGGTAATGATGATAGAACGAAAACTTGTTGGGCTATCTGATCTTCAGCGTAGTACTTTGTTGCATTTGAAGTGCATAATCTATTGCTAGAGGCAGTAAATTTTACCCAGTAAATTGGAGTCAAAGCAATAAAATTGCATCAATAAATCACAGTGCGTCCACCCAAAATAAAAATGGCTGAAAGATACCGGAGTAAGGGACAAGATAGTGCGAAAATCACTCTTGTTTACTGCTTTGAGGATTGAATCTGATGGATGTTGCAATGAAGACTAGTTGGTATGTCAATAGTTTCAGTTCCAATTGTATCCTATTAATAAACTGGCCCTTGGAGTTATGTTAGCATTATTTTAGCTACGTATCTTTGGGAAGTTATTAGTTAGCAGTAGCTGAGGAGTTCTTATAAGATATAATTCAATTTGAATCTTGCCCTAGTTATTAGTCAGCAATAGCTGAGGAGTTCTTATAAGATATAATTCAATTTGAATCTTGCCCTTTCCGGTGCTGTATTCATGCTTTCTTATTCTGAAGGTCCTTGACTGCTCAACACATTCCACTAGCTTAAAGGCTTTCCGTAGCATGTTTAATGACTTTAATCTGAGGTTGCATTATCTTTGGAAAAAAGGCTCAAACTTCATGTCAGTTTTCTTTGTTTTTGCTTAGATAGCTTCCGGAATTGTTGGGTCTTTATGTCAAAAAGCTATGTAACATGGCGTGCTGTCTACTTTGAAAACGTTATCTCTCTAAAGTGGGCGGTAGAAAAGGAAATCAGTTATGTTATCTTTGAGGATGTTGCATCTGAATTTTGACAGTTATCCTTCGATTGACAAGTGTTTAAGTTAGCTGGATTTTCTTTTGCATGGACTGTGTCTCATGTATAAAGGATGAAGTTACTTTCTTCAAGGACCTAAGTTTTCTGGTTTTAGAATATTTATATTGATCGGGTATATCTTTCTGCAAATTTGTTGTTCAATACTTCTATTATCATTTATCCAGCTGTTCTTTGTGATATGAGATGAGATTGCATCTGGTTTGACTTTAAGGGGCAGAAGAGTGGACACTGGTAGAACTTCAATTCTTTTTTGTCTTGCTGATTTTGGTAACTCAACACTTGAAGCATACCCAAAAGCTTGAAAGATAATGCAACTTGGAACACCCCCTTAGAATCTTATTAGAAGTATTGCATTTAACAGCAATTCAATCCCATATGTCTGCAAACTCAGCATTGCTGAGACTTTGACCCAGAAGCTTGATTTTATACTTTCCTCTATAGGGATCTGATTCAGTTGACCAAGCAACTTAGTGGGGTTTCGGTTTGTTATTGTCTCAAGATTATGTTTGGGAAAGGCCACCAAAAGTTGGCAGAAAGTGGAAAAATTATGAGTATCAATGAAAACTATGGAAGCAGTGAAGGAACTGGAATGATAGTGAGGGCCGAGGAAGTATAGATTATAGAGACAGAAGATGATGGGGCTTTCCCACGTATATGTTTGGTGCAGTGATAAAGTTGAAAAGAAGATCAGCTTGAAAAGGAGTGAAGAGATCAATTGAGATATGCAAGTTTGAAATCTATTTGATACTACTAAGTCATTTTAGTCAAGTGTTCAATTTGGTGGGTGTTTTGACAGAGATTGGGGTGGATAGGTTGGTCACTGTCTGAAGACTTCATATGATCCTTGGAGTCCTTTGGAGTTGCGGATCTTGAAAAATTTATTAGTGGGTGCAAAACAAAATTTGAATATTTTAGTGGGTGCAAATGATGATTTTTTGAAAGAAAAACTACAATTTTCCACACTTCATATAAAAAAATTACTCAAAATCCAATTCAAGTGGGGTCAAAATGTCAAATGACCCCACACCTTTGGGCATAGCTCTGCGCGTGGTCCTTGTTCATTGTTTGTTCTTCAACCCTTTGAACTTTTTCTTTATAGATGTTACAGGCTTACAGCCTATAGGAATGGAGGATTGAAGGGAGAACTTCTGTTTCCGATGATCTGATCAGACCAATGTTTTTACTTTTTAGAATCAATATTTTCTGATCGTCCAACTCTTTTATGATCTTTAACACTGATGGAAGATAGAAATTTGAGTTGTTGAGATAGTTGACCTTCTCGAAAGAATAATAGCTAAAATAGGGGTTGATTCCTTTGTATCCTTTACACATATAGCCATATAGGTCATGTAGAATCAGGATACTCACTAAGATTTAGGTCATTGGTATGCATATCTATTGTCGCTTCTCCACTAATACATCCTTACACATATCTATACAGTCCCTGAATATATATGTACGCATAAGTGACCTTCCTGTCTAAATTCTCTTTAATTTTCCTTGGCATGTCATAAATGTGTTAGCGTAATGGGAATAGAGAAACATGATTGGTCAAATATGCATTTAATAACCAAAGAAGAGGTTAAATTGGACAGATTAAAATAGAAAGACGATGATTTTGGGTTGGGGGAAGTTTGTATATGTTAACTGTGGAAACCCATGTGGCTATGCCTGAAATAATATACGAGTTGAAAGACTGTCAAATATGTTGCTTTTTTCCTTGGAACTTTCACTCCTTTGAAATATATGTTTTATTTTTGTTCTTTTTTTTTAATATGAAATATCCCTGATATCATTGTTTTGCAGCTGAGATTACAATGTTTGACAACAACATTGTCATTTATAAGTTTGTCCAAGACCTCCATTTCTTTGTAACAGGAGGTGATGATGAAAATGAACTCATTTTGGATGCTGTTCTTCAGGGTTTCTTTGATGCTGTTACCCTTTTATTGAGGTAGCTCTTTAAGAGTGAATTAATTTTTTTTCTATGTTTTTAATTCGATTAAGTTTCACTAATGCCTGTTGGCCATCTATATCTGGTGTTATATGTGTCTAGGAACAAGGTTGACAAAAGTGAGGCCCTTGAGAATTTGGACCTCATACTTCTATGCCTTGATGAGATAGTTGACAGAGGGTAAGTTAACGTCCAAGCACTTGATTCTCATGTGATTTTTCTACTAGTTGACTTTTCTGGTTCTTTTTTCTTCTGAATCATCATTCTTGTGCTGCATTCAAAATCCTTATCGATATCTCTGCCATAGCGTCTCTAAAGTTTTTTGAAAACTACAAAACATCATATTTGGGATGTTGAAGTAGTAGATTTACTCCAGAACTGCAGCACCTAAGGGCTCGTTCGTTATCGTTTTTTGTTTTCAGTTTTTAGTTTTTTTGAAAACTAAAAATAAAAAACAGGAAACCTGAAAAAGTGGTTTTCACTTTTTAGTTGTCAGTTTTTAAAATCATCATGTTCTAATAAGTTTGACTAATTTTTATCCATTATAGGACATATATCATATGACTTTTAAATACAAAAAACCAAAAAACTGAAAACGACAGTGATACCGAACGAGCCCTAAGTTGTCACTTTAACTGCTAGGTTGTTATGGGTCTCTGTAGTAGTTTGCCCAAGATCGTTTTTAGGCA
Organism: Beta corolliflora; assembly: GCA_947648045.1. Classification (NCBI taxonomy): domain Eukaryota; kingdom Viridiplantae; phylum Streptophyta; class Magnoliopsida; order Caryophyllales; family Amaranthaceae; genus Beta; species Beta corolliflora. Next base: position 1,482,658 of record CANSZD010004241.1, read on the forward strand.
GTGCATTCTTCATGGCTGGTGCATTTGTTTTGTTAAGAGTTTTCTGGTTGAAGTTGGAAGTATCTATATAAAGTGAGAAGCAGAGAGATTAGGGATTATGTCTATATGCAGGAGGTTGGTGAGTCACGGATGGATTTTCTCAAATTCTGGTACAATGCCATTTTTGCTCTCTAGTTGCTTGTCAATCGTCATGCTTTATGCTCTGTGCTTTCTTTAGAATGCTTTGCAAGTCTACCAATGACTCAGGTCATCAGGTGTGATAAGTTTATGTCATGAATGGACTTCATGAAAGCATCAGGAACCAGCTGAATATCTTAATGCTTTTCCTATGTGTTTCGTTGTGGTATCCTTGAGCTCAATCTCTCATTCCCACTTGCAGGATGATTCTTGAGACCGATGGTAATGTCATTGCCTCAAAAGTTGCCACCAGTAGCGTTGATCCTGCTGCACCCTTGTCTGAACAGGTGATTTTTTTTTTATTCCTGCGCCTTTTCTCATTCAAAATTTATCTTTTCACCCGTGTGATTCATGACAGCAAATATGCTCTTGTTAAATATCTAAAATGCAAAATAAGGCCCGATGCACTTCAACTTAATAAATAACTTTGATTCAACAAAAATCACATTAAAATGTGTAAAATTCAGTTTCAATCAATAAAAATCAGTAAATTGCATTTAAGAGAAAAACATTTGTGGGTCATCAAAAAATCAGTTTTAGTCAGTAAAAAGCAGTTCAATCAGTTGGTTAGGTGAAGTGAATTGGGCCTAAATCAGTAAATCACTAGACTACCTAAAAATCTACGTGCATGTATATATACAATATGCATTTACCTCTTGTGGGAAGACACTAACAAAAAGTTCTGTAATCCACAGACCATATCTCAGGCGTTGGCTTTGGCTCGTGAGCACTTGACAAGATCCCTCTTGAGCTAATCTTTACATGGAAATTGTCAGCCGTCATCTACTCTATTTTTGATTCTTCACCAGTCCCCAGCTTAATGTAGTCAATTGCTGCGGTGTATCTTTGTGGCTGATTTTCCTGGTGATGTGATCATGTAGCTTTGCTTAGCATATTTGAGCACACTTGATTGAACCGTTTATCGGCGCTTTTCTATTAGTAGATTGTTCTGCTTTTCTTCTTAGTGAAACCTTTAAGACCTTCGATTTGCTAGCCAGAAATATCATCGATGATGTATACTTTTTGTGTATAACTCGTTAAATATAAAAATTTAAATGCTTTGTTTACTCAATTTACATTTCGGCAATAGCTTTTTCTTATAGTATACATGCTCCTAAATCTTATAAATATAAAAAAAATGCTCCTATAGTTTCTTTTACCTTAATTATTTTGCTGCAAGTTTTATCGAACCAAGCTTCTATACTTTGTGAATCTCCTTGTTAGATGGCCCAGCGTTCTTTACTCTATCCAATGTTGTTTTTGAAGGGAATATGAAATCGAACCAATGCAAAGTCCACATAACAGGGTACGTTCTCAGATAAGTTAAAATTCACATTGATAAGTTTAAATAAGTTTAGATAAATTTTTATAAGTTTCAATATATTATATTAAATTCAAATAAATTTTAATAAAATGGTTTAAAGAACATCCGAAATGAAAAGCTCGAAGAACAAATATTCCTTTGGGGACTAGTGGCGAACATCACGGGGACCGATGGGAGCCGCAGCCCCGACCAACTTTTGAATTTTCCTAAAAATTAAGGTTGAAAATGTAAATTTTTTTAAATAAAATAGCTTAATTTTTATATTTGGTTCCCTTTAAAAATACAAATTATATTTTTGGTCCCCTCTAAGATATTCTGGTTCCGCCCCTGTTGGGGCATCTTGTTGAGCTTCCAGAAGGCAGGCAATTTGGAGAGAGTTGAGTGAGGTGAGAATTTTAACTACTAATATTTAGGGACATTAGGGTAGTTAGGCTCTGTTCTTTTGGACCGAATTAATGAAAATGCAGTTTAGTTCGCACAAATTGATTCGGTTCGGTTCGGAGTTTATTCGATTCGGTTTAGTTCGATTGGAGTTTATTTGATTCAGTTGATTTAATCTGGTTTATTGATTCGGTTCAAATTTATTCGATTCGGTTCGCGACAAATTCGATTCAATTCAAATCTCAAAAGAACATAGCCTTAAGCAGTACATTAGGACTTAATTATACTCCTCTACACCTGGTCCATCAAATTTAGACTCGTCCCTTTCACAACTACACGTTAGCTTGCAAACTTGTTTTTTTTGTTTGTTTTTGAGGGCTATTTAAAGGGCAAACCTGATTTAAGTTTGATAGGTAAGCAAGTCTTATTTATACACATGTTAGTTGGATTTAGCTGATCCTCATTTCCCAGAGGCCAGAACGGATGATTGGATGATTGGTAAACTTCAAGAATTTCCGAAAAAAGTAAATAAAGTATATTAAAAAGCTTAATGTTTCTTCTCGCACAGAAGATGAGAAACATATATAATCAAGAAAGGTACACCCAAGTAGGAAAGAGAATCGAAAAAAAAAACTACAAATAACACAAAGACATACTCTTTATAGTAAAAAACTTATATGGACTTGGTCCACACTAAATAAGTGTGGACCTAATGCTAATTCATGTGATTTATGGGAAAAAAGGGTTACTATATTAAAAAACAGATGTAAAAGATGAGTAGATAAAGATTATAAAGTTTGACTGTGAAAAAAAAAGTTCCTATGACACAAACTGAAAATTTCATCATGATAAACTAATGTAAGAAAGGGTGACTATATTGAAAAAAACGGTCACTATGGTAGATTGTAACTTTATAGTGTAACTTACGATTTCAAAAGATTACTATATTGAAAATAAGGGTCACTATGTTAAATAAGTGGTTTTGGTCCACAATAATCTTATTGTGGACCAGGTCCACGCAAGACTAACTCCGACTAAATTAGTGGAATCAAATATAGTGAATAAAAGGAGGATAATCACATTGTAGAAGGGGATAATCTTTCAGTTATTAACTCAGTCAAGTCCGTTTGGCATATCCCTTAGGAGATTAACACTATTATTCATGATGTAGGTGTAAAACTTTTCAGATTTTCGGATTGACGGGCGTCTCATTGCTTTTAGGAAGCAAACAAATTGGCGGACTTCATGGCTCATAAGGGTCACCTTTACCTTTTGCTTTTATATTGGTTCCCTCCTTATTGTATCGATTTTTTCCTTATCATCCGAAATGATGTTTTAGGCTGCCCTCCTAATCGAGGGGTCAATTTTAAGTTTTTTTCCCTTTATAAAAAAGAAAATATAGTGAATAAGAATATGAAATGTTAGGTTTTCATGCTTGTTTTTGGAATAGGTGTCTTAAAGAGAATAATTGGGCAAATAATCAAATATATATATTAGGAGGGAGAAAATCTTAGGAGAGATTAGTCCAATTATACGTGGCCAAATAATAAAAAAAATCAAAGCATTAAAGAAAATGGTCTGACAGAAAGGAACAATGAGGAACATTGTTATTGCTCTTGGTTGACCTAATACCTTACTCCAAGAAACAAAGAACTACTACCTTACCTCATCTATATCTTCAAGATAAGTATATTTTTGAAAAGATGGAGATCCACCGCGGATCAAAAGTTTGCTTTGGTTGGCAACTTGGTATATATATTAATGCAATGCTAATATTACAAAGTGTAAATGTAAAAGTTCGTATGTTGATTCATCATTTGGCATTGTAGAAGAAAGCTAGACTGCTAGAAAGTTTTAATGAAATAAGCTAGACGTGTGAAACAGGTCAGTTAGGTATAGCTGTAGAATCTATTAATTTATTGTTTTAACGTAGTTTTTATACCAATTTTTAGTGGGCACTCAATAGATTATTATTCAGATATGGTTGTTTAATGTGAGTCGCAATCAAATATCTCGATTTTTTTTTAAAGTAAAATTAATTCATTAATAAAGGAGTCATAGGACATCTACAATAGAAATCAGGAATAACAAATACATAACAATTTTGAACAAATAAAATTCAGAATTTGCAAAACCACGATCGTTGTGTAGTAGATCTAACAATTCCGCATACCCTCTTCCACATCGCTGTTTGATACAGCCTTCAACGAGGGGGTATTTTGATATGATGTAGTTTTGAAATATAATTAAATCTGATACCATTGATTGTAATTGTAGATTTGAAATCTGCTTCGACACCGTATAATTCTTCATCAACGATCCAAAATTACGATAATTCATCTTGAAACAAAGGAGTAAACTAAAGTCTCTCCCAAGGAGAAGAGAATAAACCCTTTCTTTCAAGGGAGAAACGATCCTCTCTTTAAAGGATGAAGTATTATTCAAACAAGAACGAACATAAACAAAGCTTAACAACAATGAAAATTAAAATTAAGGTGGGGCTATCCACCGATAAAATCGATGGAAGCCCCTTTGAAATTCACTAATGGAGGCTAGGGTTTATTTAAAACGGAAGAAGTATAATTTTATGGTTTATTTAGCATATTATATAATCAAATTTATATACTTATACTACTTAATCAATCTCAAAATTTTAAGGCCTATAAAAGTTCAAGTTAATTTTTCGGTCATAGATTTCCTCATTTTTTTTGCAACTCTTCCGATCCGCTTTAAATTATAAACAAGACACATCCTTGATTAATATTTTTTTGAAAGATCCTTCATTAATATTATTGTTACACATGGTAAGGAACTCTTTCAAATGATCAATATGGTGGCTAGATTGCACATATGTAGACACCGGCACATAAACAACATGTATATGGAAAAAAGCCATGCTAAAATTAATTGGCATGGACATACAAAAAATATAATAAAAATTCCAATTTTTATTATTAATTTCTTGTATTTGTTCTAAAAAGACAAAAAGCACATAATTTCCTTTCTTTTTATGACACTATCGCATCACTAATTTTTATAAAGGTAAAATATAGTTCCCACTTTCTCTCGTTTATTTTACTTGTTTCGTCAATTATTCATAAAAACTTCCATTTCCTACAAGATTCGAGCTATAAAGATGTTATTAGGAGTTGAAAAGTGTCTCTTAAATATCCTAAAAATCAGCTTCATAAAAAGTAAGAGTATCTAACGCGTCATTTAAAGTATCTGGTACATAATATTAAGGTATGTCTCATTTTTGACTTATATATCAATGTCTAATATGTTCCAGGTATAAAATACCCTACCCATATAAAGTGTTCATACAACTTTAATATAGGGGTGCAATTTCAAATTGTAAATTAATTGAAGATATGCAGATTCCCCTTGATTTAGAACGTAGCTTTTCCATATGGAAATCGGTAGATGTCCATGTCTTCTCCATTTATAGACCAAAGCCATAATCAGTTGGTCGGTGAAGTTTCCCAAAATATCTATGCAGTGCTTGTTGTATTTAAATTTCGAAGATGTGGAGTGCTAGTTGTATGCTTGGAATCAATGATGTTCAGTCAAAAAAATAAAAGGAACAAAAGAAAAGAGGATCAATGATGTTATGGATGCCACGTTCTGTACTTATTTTGCATAACCCATTAATCTTTGTTCTAACTTCTAAGGATGTTACTTTCCTTATCTATTACTCCATTCATATGTAATTCTATCGGTCCCTTTATAGTGGACTGTGGATATAAGAATTATTCCAATAAGTGTCTGTTATTCTTTGTTAGAGATTTAGGTATATTTTCCAAGATTCTTTTGTTCACAAGTAATTGCATCAAATTCTTTCATACACTCCGGTAAAAGTTATATGCACCTGCTTTTCCCCTCAAAAAAAAAAAAGTTAAAGATAAAAGTTCTATCATACACTCAATTATATCTACAAGTATATACACCGTCTTCCATCAAAAAGCACACATATTCGTGTGATAATATGTAGGGTTTGAAAGTTTGGCGTACGGTTTGGATTTAGCCTAATCCAATCCGATCTAAGCCGAACAAAATTTTTGGATTTTAATTTTTCAATCCAAATCCAAACCGATTAGAGTTTGAGTTCAAACCAATCCAATCCGAATTTTTTCAGACACTAGATTGGATTCAATCCGAATTATCCATTTTTTTAAAACTAATAACAACTAATAATTCATTACAATAGAAGGTTCAACAACAGCATAACAACATGTTTAATTACACATCAGGTTCAACTTTACAGCATCAAGCAAGTTAGGGTTTAACTTTTAGGGGAACGGAAGGGCTTCCAGGCAATTTGGGTGTTTTTTTATTGCACCAAGATTATCTTTGAAAAGAAATAGAGTTCTAAATACATATATAGAGTTTAGGATAAGAAGAAATAGAGTTGTGTTTACAATGAAATATTTAAGTATAGTAAATCAATTATAACTTTTGACATATATTTCAAAAAATTATAATTTTTGTACCATTAGAAAGTGTCTTAAAAAATACTATAAAATATATTTTATTTAAAATTTTATATATATTAAAGTATTAATATACGTATTAAAGTAACAAACTACAATTAGAATTAGAAATTCAATTAGAACTAGGAATTTTCTTCAAAACTTATTCTTGTTAGAATTAGAATATTCAAAGTTACTACATTATAACTTTTATTGTTGTAGGAATTATACAAGTGTATAGGAGAATGTCCCCTAGTGAACATAGGTGGTTTGATACCTTGTAATTAGTCATTTTGAGGCTTTGCCTCAGTTGGTTTGTAGCTAAGGTCTTTTCTTAGTTTGCTTGAGTTGTACAAAAGTTTGTTTGGGTGCAATATATTTTCTTTCTTGCTTCTAAAAAAAAAAAAACTTTTATTGTTGTATGTCGAACAAAAATACGTTCAAACAGGGTATGTGAAAATTTTAAAAGTCTACCTCTTTTTATTAATAGAATGGGCATCTAATCGGGTCCCAATACTAGTTGATAAATAAGAGAAGCAATTAATGAATATCTTTTACGTTTAAAAAAAATGTCAACATGAAAAATAAATACAAAAGAGAGATATTTGATATACTAAAGGAATAATGTGAAAAAAAATGAAAAAAAAAATTGTCGCATTTCAATACAAATTTACACTATAATCAAATTGACAAAAATTTCAGGATATTTAAAATAAATAGAGTTCTAAATTAATAAAAATACATATATAGAGTTTAGGATAAGAAGAAATAGAGTTGGGTTTACAACGGAATACTTAAGTATAGAAAATCGATTATAACTTTTAATATATAGTTCGAAAATTTTTAATTTTTGTACTTGGAAAGTATTTAAAAAAATACTATAAAATAAGATCCATTCATATAAAACAAAGATTTATTATACTAACATACTTCCTCTGTTTTTTTTTAGTTGCAATGATTTGACATAAAGTGTGAGTAGAAAATGTCTAATCGTTGCAACTAAAAAAAACAGAGGTAGTATTAAAATAACCTACTGCAATTAGAATTAGGGATTCAATTAGAATTAGGGTTTTTTCTACAAAACCTATTCATGTTAGAATTAGAATATTCAAAGTTATATATACTATATCCTCAGCAGTCAATTTTGCACATTGAGTTCTTCCCAACAAGGCAAAAAGGTACGGTTTCTAATAATTAATTTCTTCCTTATATTTGATTTTCCACTTAAGCTAATTACGTGAACTACATATACTAGATTCTTAGCGGTCAACTTTGCATATTGAGTTCTTCCCCAATTATAAGGCACGGTCTCTAATAAATACTCCTTATATTTCTTTATATCTAATCTAATTTGGATTATTTTGTGAGAATATAGATGTCAATACACATGGCATTAGATCGAGAGCCAATTAACAACCTAAATACACCCAATTCCAAAAAAAATAGAAAAAAAAGATAACATCAGCAAATAATGGAAGTAATTATCAAAGTATATCTACGTCAAAAATTAAAACAAAAAGAGATATTTGTACATCAAAGTACTACTAACAATTAAACAAAAACATACAAAAATGAAAAAGAATAAAAATCAAGTGGCTTCCCCTCAAGACTAGGGCTGGCAATCAAGTCGGGTTGGGTCAATTTCAGGTTCACCTGATTTATATTTCAGGTCACTTACCCCTAACCTAAACCCGACCTGATTCTAATTTCAGGTCGGAAATCTTAACCCAAACCCGACCTTACCGATTTCGGATTGACCCGAAACCAACCCAAAATGACCTAAAATGAAATTCAACTATACAAGCTAAGTTATGAACGTATGGGTTAATGACCAGAAATGAAATTTAGGTGATCCAAGCAATGGGCTTGGCTTAATACAAATAAGAATAACAAAAGATAGGTTGTATAAGTTATGAAAATCTAGGTTAATTTTAGGTTGATCCGACATGAAAATAATCCGACTTTTAAATCAGGTTATTCGGGTTATTTTCAGGTTCAAAAAGTCAACCCGAACCTAACCCATTATATTTTCAGGTCGGGTTGGGTCGACCCATTTTTTATTTGAGGTCGAAAATCTCAACCCAAACCTGGAATTTTCAGGTCAGTTTCAGGTCGAGTTATCGGGTTGGGATAACTTTTGCCAGCCCTACTCAAGACAAATAGACAATGAAGGAGGGTGCCTTAACGTGGACCCCAGACAATAAAAATCAGGAAATTGGAGTATTTGGCATTGGGGGGTGAGAAATGAGAATGACAGCCTTGAGGCTGCTATATAGTAGTATATAAATCAATTATCAATATAAACACTCAGCTACCTTTGTTAAAAGTACATATTAAACCCTACAATATTACTGCTTGCTTAATACTATCATTCAGTAGGGTTTGTCAGACTATCCAAAGCAGCTAGCGCAGAGTAGCTGACATTAAAATCCAATAATCATTAATTATTTAACTAATATAATTAAGTAAGTACTAACTAACTATATGGTTGATTTGGACAGTAATGATTCCATTAACATACTATGATGATATATAGGTGGTGAGTTGAAACAATGTTTTGCAAGTTGCAACCAATTAGTTTGTCTAAATGCATGTTGAACCAACTATTTAGCTACTTGCAAACTTTATAAATACTTCTATTAAGGAAAAATGTGATTTTTTTTCCTGATAAAAAGAAATATAAGTTATTTTTTAGATGATAATATAATTAATCATTGTTGTTGCATACTTTTTGGTATTATGTTTTGGATTAGGCCATCTATTGTTGTCCAAAGATCAGATTAATTACTAAGCTTTTTCAGTTATTGTTTAAAAAAAGTTTGGTGGAATTTTGGTGTTCCTTAGATGTTGGATATTCTTAATGGAAATTAAAAGCGTAGTTAGCCACTTGTAAAAATATCTTAGTCCAATATAACCATTTTACTTGTGGAGATATATGTAATGTCCAGTTGGAAAAAAAAAGCTATGAAATAAAGTATTCAAATAACTTTTTTATTTATTTAAAAAATCATTTTAAATCAGTAGTTTCATGTAAGGACAACTAAAATCAGTTACCTTAATTAAATTAAGCTCCTTTAAGCAACTTATTATTTAAGCTCAATTATGACCCCGGCGAACATATAAGTATTTCTCCAAAATCACAAAAATTTGCAATCCTTTTAGAGTTTTGACTTATATACTTGTGTAGTTGTGTTTAGGAAGTAGATAATCAATAGAGGGTTATGGGATCATCGTTAGTACTAGATTATTTGGAGGTCGTTTGATTCAAGATATGCAATATAAAGGGAATGGAGATAAATAGAGGAGGAAAATGGTAACAAAAATAGTTACCTTTATTGAGTGTTTGGTTCAAGCCAAAGAATGGAAATGAATGGTAACTATTGCCACCAAGTAATGGATTTTGATACTTGAGGGGGGGGGGGAGGTAACAAATTGGGAGAATCCATTACCATCAAGTAACGGTAACGGATTAATGAGGGATTGAACCAAATAAGAAGAAAGAGAATCGGTAATTGATTCCGTTTCTTGGAGTCCAAGAAATAGTGAGCCAAATGACCCATTTAATGTTTGTTTGATATTAGAGGTTTTGAGTTCAGTCATAATTTTTAGAAAGTTGATAACATGACTATTTTTCTAAGAGTTGATTAAATTTAAAAAAAATTCAAGATAAGTGTATCGCCAAACTTTTATTGGGAAAAGCCTCTTAACAATAAATATGTCAATGTTCGTGTATGTTACTCTAAAAATAAAGGAGCTACTTTAGAAAATCAAGTCGCTAGCTAGGTACTTTATAAATACATCTTTAATTTACATGTCGGTGCTTTAGAGACTCGTGGTCATATAAAGATGTCATTGGCATGTTAGATTGTGCTTTGTACAAGGCTTACAACACGAGCTGACTTACACGTACGTGCCTAGACATAAATTATGTAATGTTGCTATGCTATATCGTGCTGAATTTTGTGTCTCGCATTATTGTGCCATGCTTTCCCAACAAATATAGAGATTCGAGCATGACACACAACTTAGACACACAATTTCATGTCACATAATGCTTTGAGTAGGCCAATTCAAAACCGTTTTTATAAACTTTGAACAAGCAACACATGACGATCATATGCACTCTAAGAGAATAAGTATTAGTTAACAACCATAAGAGTTAAATTTTACCAAACATCACTATACAATTCATAAATGCAATCAGCTAACCATCTTAGCTAACATTTACAAAAGAAATACCCTTTGATTATTAAAGAAGTACCTTTTTTTCTTCATTTTTTTGTCCAAATTCCTATACTACAGTCTACACCCCTAAGATGCTACCCTTGTTGGAAATTAGTGTTGACTTACAATTGTGGTCTACTAGCTCTTGCTTTCATTCAGTGAGCACTGAGCAGATTGATTACGCCTACTCACAATTGCTAGGAAACTTCTATTCTTATCAATCAGTGCCTCATATTTCACAGATAAAAGAAAAAAGAAGTTTACTTCTTAATGGAGTACTTGTAACATGAGTATTTATTTTGAGATATTTCACTGATAGGATAATATTTAGGATATTAATTTCTCACCTAAGATAGTATTTTGTATAGTTTAATTATTATATTTTTTGGATTCCTAACATAGTTAGGATTTTTATTTTTGTAAATCATATAAATATTAATGAAATTACTCCAAGATTACGAAGTTTTTCACACAATCTAATATTCACAATACTTGTAATATTTTTTTTCCAGGTTTTCAATGTGTCTCCTTTTATTAATTGGTGTGCTGTTTCATATGTTACGAGTATTAGAAAACGGAGAAAACTTGTATTCACATAATAGGTGGAAAAATTCTACTTCCATACTCCACTAAAAAAAAAGTTCATGTATGGGTGCAACAAATAAATTAATCAATAATCACCCATTCACGAAACGCTTTAATTGGAAATTGTAAACATATAATTTAATTTTCTTGTGAAAGTAAATATAATTTAATTAAATTAAGTGAGGAGAGAGAAAATGAAAAAAAAGGCCCGGAAAATGCTGCTAATTGGCTCGAAGTTTTCCGGACGTAGAGACGAAACTCTAAACCCTGTTTTCTCTCTCTTCCTCTGTCTCTCATTCAGTCATTCTCTCTGCATTTCCCCCTCTTTCTCTCTCTAGATTTTCTCTCTTCTAAAACTAAACATACATTTTAGATCCCTCCAAAGAATAAAGGAGCTATCTTTTGTCAAGATCTCTTTTTTTCAAAAACTGGGTTTATCTTTTTTTTACCTTTTTTGTTTGTTTGAATCAACAAGTCAAGCATTGTGATTATCGCAGGTAATAAAATCATCAGCTCTTTTTTTTTTTACAATTTTTTCTGTTCTGGGTAATCTTTATTTTTCTTTCTTAAATGTTTAATTGTTATGGGTTGGGGAAAATCTTGCTTGATTTTATCTGGGTATGATTTTGATTTTGTTGGGTATGAAGCTGAGCTGGGTTATCTTGTCTGATAGAATTCACATTCTTGGGTAATTAAGTTTTTTGGGCATTTCTTGTTATAAGATTGTTGTTTGTTTTAAATGTATGATCATACAAATTATATGATTTTGACCATTATTCTTCATTATTGGATCAGTCTTTAGCATTAGATTGAGAATTTTTCTTTAATTTTTTTTCTCTGATTTGCCTCCTCGTCTATTTCCATTCTTTAATTCATGGTTGAAAAAGTGCTTTTTTTGGGTTGTAGAGAATTTTTATTATGTTGACTTTAGAATTGTGAAATATTATTACATGTGAAAAAAATAACAAGATATGTGTTTCGATTCTGCATACATTATATTGACTTTATCCATGTTGGAATTGCTTTGAATCAGCCAATCATTTTCTGGGCTTTGGTGGTTTCTTGGAATTTTCAGCTGAAAATTTGAAGGGATGGTCTCCCATGAGATGATTTTAATTTTGTTAAGATATCTTAACTGAGAGTTGGAAAGCTTAAGATATGGCAAAGGGTAGGATTAGGGCAAAGCTTCGTCGGAGCAATCTTTACACATTTTCCTGTGTCCGGCCTCAACCACCGAAGCCTGATGATCCGAGCTCATTGCCTGAGGGACCGGGCTTTTCTCGACTTGTATATTGCAACCAATCTGAGCTTCATCGCAGAAAACCTCTTAAATACCGGTCTAATAATATATCAACTACAAAATACAATGTCATTACATTTCTTCCAAAGGGTCTCTTTGAGCAATTCCGCCGTGCTGCCAATATGTACTTCCTCTTGGCTGCAATTCTGTCTGTTACCTCAGTGTCACCTTTTGGTGCAGTTAGTATGATTGCTCCTTTGTCCATTGTGGTTGGGCTTACTATGGCCAAGGAAGCTGTTGAGGATTGGCGTAGGTTTATTCAAGATATGAAGGTCAATAATCGAAAAGTTTGTCTTCACAAAGGGGATGGCGTGTTTGGGGATAGGTCATGGCAAAATATTTGTGTTGGAGATGTGGTAAAGGTAAAGAAAGATGAGTTTTTCCCAGCAGATTTGTTGCTGCTGTCTTCAAGTTATGAGGATGGTATATGCTATGTGGAGACTATGAACTTAGATGGCGAGACGAACTTGAAAGTAAAGAGAGCTCTAGAAGTAACCTTACCATTGGATGAGGACACTTCATTCAGGGATTTTAAGGCAATGATCAGATGTGAGGACCCAAATCCCAACCTTTACACATTTGTTGGTAATTTGGATTTCGAGCGCCAAATCTTTCCTATTGATCCAAATCAGATTCTTCTAAGGGACTCAAAGCTCAGGAATACTGGTTATGTCTATGGAGTTGTTATATTTACTGGACATGACAGCAAAGTGATGCAAAATGCAACAGAGTCCCCTTCAAAAAGAAGTAGGATAGAGAAGAAAATGGATCATATCATTTATATCCTATTTTCTGTGCTTGTGTTGATCTCCTTGATTAGCTCAATTGGCTTCTCAGTGAGGACCAAGTATGACATGCCAAAGTGGTGGTACTTGAGAGCCCCAGACTCTAAGGGCTTGTATGATCCTACTAGGCCAGCATTGTCTGGTCTCTTCCATCTTGTCACCGCACTCATACTGTATGGGTATTTAATCCCAATCTCACTGTATGTTTCTATTGAGTTTGTAAAGTTTCTGCAAGCCATCTTCATTGATCAGGACATACACATGTATGATGAAGAATCAGGAACACCAGCACAGGCTAGGACATCAAATTTAAATGAGGAATTGGGGCAAGTTGACACAATCCTGTCAGACAAAACTGGTACTTTGACATGCAATCAAATGGATTTTCTCAAGTGTTCCATTGCGGGTGTTGCATATGGCACACGTTCTAGTGAAGTTGAACTTGCTGCTGCTAAACAGATGGCTAAGGACCTGGAGGAGCAAGATGCAGAAATGTCTAATTCTACATTCAGAAGGTCAGAAATAGAGTTGGAAACTGTAATAACTTCCAGAGATGAGAGAGATCATAAGCCCGTGATCAAAGGCTTCAGTTTTGAGGATGACCGGCTCCTTGGTGGCCATTGGTTAAAAGAACCTAATGTGCAGACTATGCTGTTGTTTTTCCGCATTCTTGCAGTCTGTCATACTGCCATCCCAGAGCTAAATGAAGAGACTGGGACTTACACTTATGAAGCAGAGTCTCCCGACGAAGCTGCGTTTCTTGCGGCTGCCAGGGAATTTGGTTTTGAATTTGTCAAAAGAACCCAATCAACTGTTGTTGTTCGTGAGAGATATCCTAACCATGGACAACCTGTTGAAAGGTCAGCATGTGTTAACAAGATGTTCTTACTTAAAAATTATCTTCCTGTCTTGGTCCTCAGTTTTGAAATTTATTGAAACAATTTCTTTTCCATGTGAATTTGTCAGGGAGTATAAAATTCTTACTCTTTTAGATTTCACAAGCAAGAGAAAACGGATGTCTGTAATTGTGCGTGATGAGGACGGCCAGATCCTGCTCTTCTGCAAAGGAGCAGACAGGTATGTGTCTATGGTCTTTCTCCATTGTTTCTTGGCATTGCGAATGTATCAATAAAATGAAATTATCTCAGGTTCATATTGATTTAATTAGCTTTGTTGATCTGGCTATACATATGAGAGTTGACACTGCGTTTTTATATCTAATTTGGTCTTACATCAACTTGAAGATTAGAAGCCCTCTCATTAACCTTTCATGATTCTGTGGGTCTACAGCATAATTTTTGACCGGCTCTCAAAAAATGGAAAAACGTATCTGGAAGACACTACAAAGCATCTGAATGAATATGGAGATAATGGGTTGCGTACATTGGCCCTTGCTTATAAAAAGCTTGAAGAGTCTGAATTTTCTGATTGGAACAATGAATTTCTGAAAGCTAAGAGCTCGATTGGGAGTGATAGGGACGTAAATCTGGAGCGGGTTTCAGATATGATGGAGAGAGACTTAATTCTCGTAGGTGCAACAGCTGTTGAAGACAAGCTGCAGAAAGGGGTATGTCTCTGTTTTGTCTCAGAAGTACAATGTACTTCCTACATTTTACATCCTATATTCTGCATATAATTACATTTTCTTTTAATGCAGGTGCCTGAATGTATTGATAAACTTGCACAAGCTGGTCTCAAGATATGGGTTCTCACTGGTGATAAAATGGAAACTGCTATAAATATTGGGTGTGTGCTCTCATCCTCTTCCTTGCCTGATTGAAAGGCGGAACACAAATTCTCCTTTTCAATTATCCAAAGAGAGATGTGTAACTTGTAGTAAAATCTGAGCTGAATTAGAATATTAGTGTCGGACTTGTGTGCTGAATCTCTTTATGACATTGAATAGTAACCTGAACATGAAAACCATTTTTTTGGTCTATGCAGCTTTTCTTGCAGTCTCCTTCGTCAAGGCATGAAACAGATATGTATAACAACAGCTCATGTTGAAGGAACTGCCAATGACTCAAAAGAGGTACCCTACTGTCTACAGAAATAATCTGAGAGTTTGGCTTCAGAAAATTTATTGTATTTCATGCTAGAAAGTTTTGTTTGTGACCAACCAGGCTATCAAGGAGAACATAACATTACAAATTACCAACGCTTCTCAAATGATTAAGCTTGAAAAGGATCCACATGCTGCGTTTGCCTTGATCATTGACGGGAAAGGTTTGACCTATGCTCTAGAAGATGATATGAAGTATCAGTTCTTGAGTCTAGCAGTTGAGTGTGCATCAGTTATTTGCTGTCGTGTTTCTCCCAAGCAAAAGGCACTGGTATGCATTCTCATTCTGTTGTCTTCAATCATTTTTTGTGTTGATGTTTGATTTTGCTTTCCCCTTTTCGGATTTTCTTCTCTGCTTGTGCCCCCTTCCACCACCCCTAATTTAAAGAAAACATATTGAAAAGTAACTATAATTTTCATAATTAGGTAACGAGGTTGGTCAAAGAAGGGACTGGAAAAACCACTTTGGCCATTGGTGATGGTGCTAATGATGTTGGAATGATCCAAGAAGCCGATATTGGTGTGGGCATTAGTGGGGCTGAAGGTATGCAGGTAGGTGGTATCCATGACAGTTTCTTCCCCTCTCTCTGACCTGTATTTTGTTCTTGCATCATGTCAAATCGTGAGGTTTGAGAGCCATCTCCTGTGTTGTTCTTTCCTTTTTCCTGCTCTTCTCTACCTCTTAATGACAGAGCAAGGTCTTTAAGCTTTTGTTATACTCTTATTGAACTATCTCTTGCCAGCAAATATTCTTCACTCTTGATGACTGCAATGCTTTTAAGGCCTATGATTAGAATTATTGATTATTGTGATTATCTTGCATATTGAGTTATTTTGAAAATATTGTAATTTGGACACCGAGCACTCGAGAAGTATAGACCTTAGCTAGTGGGCTGTCCTCATGTGTTGATAAACAAGCACCTAACTAAAAGGCACAATCCTGTTTTAGTTTGTTCCTCCTTTAATCAATGACGCAACCATTGTGAAGCACTGTTTCTGCTACTGTTCACCCAAATGATCTTTTGATGATTTTCTATTGTTAAGTTTTTTAACCCTACATGCACTTCTCATTGGAGACAGGCTTACAATAACTTTCAGCTTTTTGCAGGCGGTGATGGCTAGTGATTTTGCCATTGCACAGTTTCGGTTTCTGGAAAGATTGTTGCTTGTACATGGACATTGGTGTTACAAGAGAATAGCTCAAATGGTAAGGAATTTAAACTCAAACCTTGTGTATGATATATATTCATATCATGATATAATCATACTTATGCATCTTTTTTGCCTTTTGGTACAGATTTGCTACTTTTTCTACAAGAATATAGCTTTTGGCCTCACACTCTTTTATTTTGAGGCCTTTGCTGGCTTTTCCGGGCAAACAATCTATGATGATTGGTATTCTCTCTCTTTCAATGTAATCCTCACATCATTGCCTGTCATCTCTCTTGGAGTTTTTGAGCAGGATGTTTCTTCAGATGTCTGCTTGGAGGCAAGTTCTCATCATCAAAATCTATATCCATTAACATATTTTTATTTATGTCAAAAGCTGTGGCCTAATTCATATAATTGTTGCTTTCACTATTTCCAGTTCCCTGCACTATATCAGCAAGGCCCAAGAAACCTGTTTTTCGACTGGTATAGGATATTTGGATGGATAGGAAATGGGCTCTACACTTCTATAATAGTATTCTTCTTCAACATCATCATCTTCTACAATCAAGCATTTCGCTCTGGAGGCCAGATTGCTGACATGTCAGCAGTTGGAACCATCATGTTCACTGGAATAATCTGGGCGGTCAATTTTCAGATTGCCCTCACGATGAGTCATTTTACGTGGATCCAACACTTGCTTGTTTGGGGCAGTATTGGAATGTGGTACATATTTCTGTTGATATATGGTGCAATGCCTTCTACTGTATCTGGGAATGCTCATAAGCTGCTCGTGGAAGCCCTTGCACCTGCACCCATTTATTGGACCACAACTCTCTTGGTAACAATTGCGTGTGTTCTTCCCTACTTCGCTCATATTGTGTTCCAACGATCTTTCAACCCGTTGGATCACCATATAATCCAAGAGATTAAGTACTACAAGAAGGATGTTGAAGATCAAACTATGTGGGTCAGGGAACAATCCAAAGCAAGGCAAACGACCAAGATTGGTTTCAGTGCAAGAGTCGAAGCCAAAATCAGACAGTTAAAAACCAAACTGAACAAGAAGCATTCTGGAACTGGAACAGCCTACCAATCTCCTGTATCATAATTGATTTCTTTTTGTTTTTCTTTTTTTTTTTTCACCCTTTTTAGGCTTGATTTTACAAGATCTCCCATTTTGGTAGGTGTTTTGGGCTTTGGCTTTCTCTTTTTTCTTCTTTTTCTTTTTTGATTCATATATCAGCCATTTTTTCATGGTATCCTCTATGTCCCACATTCATTGAACAAGAGCTTAATATAGCTGTTGTATGTACCATATCTATACGAGTAAATCAATAGTACAGCTTGTGAATCAACTTGACAATTGACACTGAGACTTCTGCCTTTTTCCCCTCTTCTGGATTTGTTGAACTTTGTTTTTTTTTTCCTAACGGTTTTATAGAGAACAAAGTGTATATTGACTTGCTACCCTTACCAACAAAAAATTTGAGGTACAAAATGTAAGGTTACAAACTTACAATCCAATATGCAATTTGTGCTATACATAACGATTAGGCATTAAATAAGTTAAAGAAATCATTATCATAAACAACAAAGTTCATCTTTTCTAACATGTGTACTAAAGTTAGTGTTTGGTTGGGAGGAAAAGTTCATCTTTCCTAACATTTGTACTAAGGTGTGTTTGGTTGGGAGGAAAGTGTTTTTCAGGAAAACTATTGTCCTACACTTTTTAATGTTTGGATTGGAACGGGATCAAAGAAGGAAAAATATAGGCTGAACTTCAATTTCCAAGGTGGAAAATTATTTTCCCTAAGGATGCAAGGGAAGCCACACGTTTCCACACTCTATCAAACAATAGCACAATACAAACAAAGGAAAATAAATTCAAAGGAAAGTTACTTTCCTTGCAACCAAACAAAGGAAAATCAATCTAGAATTGTGTTTTCCTCTAAAAAATGATTTTCATATAAAACCACTTTGCGTTGGACGGTCCAATCAAACACACCCTAACAGATGAACAACCATTCAAAAAATTTATTGATTAAGGGTATCTTCAAATGAAGTGTGATTTGTCAAATTGTTAGGTTTGAGACATGCACATTTCATTTTCAGAATGTTATACACCTTTCACATCCCTATTGGCTACATTTGTTAGATATGGAATTAGTTGCAGCCTTGCAGGCTGCTCAGCTTAATAGTACTTCTACTAGCATATCTTTGTTACTTTGTATTCTAAATTGTTTTTTTTTTCAAGAGATTATGTATGTCATCAAAAATCATGGCAAACATTTTCCTCTTTCCGAGACCTATATGCGTGAATTAAGCAAAGGCGATTGTCTTAATCATTAGGGCAATAATCATCTACTACATTTTAGGTGGTCTTAGGTTCAAGGTAGCTTAAGGTGAGAAAGAGATTTGGCTCAAAACAAATTTTGGTGTGGTATGTGTATGTCCATAACATATTGTAAGATAAGAATTTTCCCACATTACCCTTAAACGTAATAACAACCTCCTCCAAAAGAAATAAAAATAATAACAACCAATGAAAACCATATCAAGTATTTTTCAACCATTTTATATAATTTAATTCATATATACACTTTTCATGTTAGATTTTTGTTACCCTTAGAGTAAGTTTATGATTAGTCTTAGAGACAATTCTGAAGCAAAGACTCTGCTAGTCTCACACGATATTGTTCTGTAAAGGTTGAGAAAGTCTTGGATGTACTTTTGGTTTCCAAAACTTTGACAAAGACTCTCTTTGTCTTTGCTGGCAATATTGCCATGTCCCACCCAAGCACAAATTGCAACGGCTAATTCTTTCCCAACACACGTGTTATAAATTTTCCTTCAAAAAACGGTCATAATTTGTATAATTTATTGTATATTAATTTGTAATAATGCCTATAAATAACACTTTGTGTAC
Organism: Beta corolliflora; assembly: GCA_947648045.1. Classification (NCBI taxonomy): domain Eukaryota; kingdom Viridiplantae; phylum Streptophyta; class Magnoliopsida; order Caryophyllales; family Amaranthaceae; genus Beta; species Beta corolliflora. The sequence goes on from CANSZD010004241.1 coordinate 1,502,043, forward strand.
AACTTTTGACATTCTCCTATATTCTCCCATATCAATTTCCCTTTTCTCTTCTTTCTCTCAAAAAAACAATTCGCCTATTATATTTTTAATGGATCTAAATCTAAATTTTGATTTGAACTCCCTTATGTATGCAACTAATTATGTTTATGAATGCCTTTAATTATGTCATTATTTCAAATGTACTCAATTTGTGTCCCATAAATTATATAAGATTAAGGTAAGCTTTAAAATGTTAAATAAATAATTACATAAATTATAATTTTAATGATATAATAGTCGGTAAATATTTGAACTATATATTCTCATGACATATTAATGAAATAGATTAGATATATAATAATATGTTAAACTTTTTGTAGAGAGTATGGAGAGAGTCTGAGGAATAAAGTGTAAAACTGGAATGAGTCTGGAGTGAGTTTGAAAAATAAAAAGTTAGTGGAAAATTGATGTGGCACAGTCTAAAGTTTGGGTTTGGATCTGAGGGATAAACACACCCTTAAGAGTATTAACAACCAACATACCATATCATTAACTCATTAAGTTGTGTGTTAGTCACAACAATTCATAATGGGTGCTAGATTGCTTAATATTGGTCACAAATAATAATAGGTAAAGCTTTGCTTTGATGAGATGACGTTAAGGTTGTTGTGAAAGCTTATCTTCCTTTCCATATGAGAAACTGTTTTCTCTTTGTTTATTTACTTTTAAAATTCGTAAACTTGAGATTTGGTTGTTTTATTGTTCGCTCCATCTTTTTTCTTAAGTGTATCTAAGTAGGTTAATTCCTAATACAGGAAGTCCAATTACTTGTTACTTTTACCTTTTATTTTGGAAAGGAAACCTTAAAAATATTTATACTTTCTCCCAATATCAAAATATTATGTAGGATGGTTCAAATATGACAATTTATTGATAATCTACTCCAAGAACAATACAACAATTTAGGGTGGGTTTGCTTTAGAACAATACAACAAAGCTCACAATTTACAAGAAATCTTTCACATTTTTACCAATCTTTCACATTTTTTCTTTATAAATAATCCAACTAGCATATCATCCTCAACATGTGGATATTGCTTCTCAAATTTCAATTAACTTTTCAATCTTTAGCCACTTCCTTAACTTTAAAAGAGTTTTCCTTTTTAGCTAACTTATTATTTTCAATTCATTCTATTAAACGCATCTTACCTATCTCTAATCACCGTAACATTTAACCTCAATTACAAACTTACCTACTTTATAATTTTAAATCATGAAAAAGTTGCAAATGACACCAAAAAAAATCTAAAATTATCCACATCCAATTTCATGAAGTCTAAAATAAATAAAAATCTGAATTATATGATTCCCTTTTAATTTTTTTAAATAAAATAAAATAACATAAAATTTAACAATCAAATAAAATAAAAGAGAGAGGAACAAAAGAATAGAAAAGGAAAAAAACAGAAAAAGGAGCTGTTAATGAACGCAACAGCGGCAAGGCTTCGTTGGATCAAATCGAAGCGCCTGCGCTCAATATCAATATCATCACTTTCTCTCTCCTCTTTCTTCTTTCTTCTTTCTGCAATTTTTTCTCCAAATTTATTTTCCCCTTTTATATCATTAATAAAAATAAATAATCCACACCCACCTTTTTATTTCTATTTTTTTTTTGAAGTTTGAGAAAAATTAATAATGTGATTAAAAAAGGGAAATTTAGAAAAAAATACGGGTGCGAGAGAGAAAAAATAAAAATAAAAATCAAAGCTTTAATTTCTCCCTTCATTTAATTATTTAATTTATTATATGGGTATTTCCTTTTTTGTTTTTTTTGATGGGGGTTACCTTCCAATTTTCTCTTCATTGCTGTTTTCCTCTTCCATTTTGACAACAATCATATTTCTTAACTAGGGTTGGTTTATTGATTGATTGTTTTTCTTTATTTTTCGAATATTAAAAAAAAATTAAAATAAAACCCTGAAAAATTGATTTAATTTTACATGGAACCTCGAGTTGGTAACAAGTTTCGACTTGGTCGGAAGATCGGAAGTGGCTCTTTTGGAGAGATCTACCTTGGTTTGTTTTAATTTTTGTTGTTGTTGTTGTTGTTTTTTTTTTTTTTTTTTTTTATATTTTCTTAGTTTGCTTTTTTTTTTTGTGACTTTTGATTAAATATAATCATGTTTTACTGATTTTGATATGATTTTGTAATTTGGGTTAGGTACTAATGTACAGACCAATGAGGAGGTGGCAATCAAGCTTGTGAGTCTTGCTTCACTAATTTTTTTGGGTTTATATAAATTTTGTGATGGGAACTTATTTATTAATAGAGAAGTAAATACTCCTATGATTGTTTTTTACTAGTTGTTAATAGGAACTTGTGATTGAATTGGTAAAAGTATTAGCTTTATGGTGTTCATGTTACGAGATAATACTTATTAGTGATGGTGTAGATTTTGGGTTCATGAATCATCGAATGTCGGTTTTTGTATTACTTTACTGAGTAGTTATGTCGTATTTGCTATGCTAACTAAATTTTGTGTGCTCTATCGAGTTTGCATTTGCTATAGGAGGGAAGTAATCATAGCCTTGTTACATATATTCTTGTTGTGGTTCTTCATGGACTTTGTAAATATTTGGTTTTCCATCGGCCATTTATTAGTTGGTTTTTTTTCGTTCTCTCTTATAGTTGGTTCAAGCCTTCTTAATTGATTATTCTATGACAATGAACACTACGTTTATCGAGCTCAGCTGGGTCTGTTAGTCATTTAGCTGAGAATGTAATTCACAGTTTTAGTGATTTTAGTTGTTTGCGATTTGGGTTTTCAGTTAAATGTACTTGATATGGATTGTTGTTAGTGGAGTTAAAGAATGTCTACATTCATCCAGATATAGAGGGTAAAGGGAAGCGTTTTAGGCTTTTAGGTAGAAAATGGAAGACGTTGAAGCTGTATTATGTGTAGAATCATCAAACTAGAGTAGTTTTGATGGACTTGGATAATATTTGTTAATGTGGTACTGTTATTGGAATTCATTTTAGATATGAAGGGTGCATGTAGGGGTTTCCTAAGATTCGTGTTTATACATGTCAGAAACGCTGCAGTGGCCTTTATAAATTCGAGCATGTAGGATTCTTTGAGATCAGTCTGCCTATGCTTCTAGCCTTGGTGAATGAAGTTTGACTTTGTTCTATGTGTTATTCAAATCATTCAATATCAAAACTATGCTAAATTTGGTGACATTGCAATTTTATGTCCAGTACCTACATTTACTATAGGGCTTTGCGTTCCACTATGCTAGTATTGGGTATTACCCGTCCGTCTCAGATTAGTTTGGAAAGTCTTCATGGCACATAGTTCTAGGATTTAAGTTGTTGAGTTACTTTCAGTTGTTATTTTTACGAATATGTTGGATGTGAGGTTTTTTTTTCTGTTGAGAGTGAGAGAGTGTGGTTGACCATAGGGGGTAGGAGATAAGTATTAAAATATTAGTGGAACCATTCCCCAAGGAAGGTGTTCGAACTAATATGGGATGGAGAGAATATCTTTATTAGGCATAAGATGGATATTATTAGTGTTATTTCCATACATGTTGACGCCATCTCAAGTTCATACAATCGTGGTCCTATGATGTTTCTTGTTTCTAGCTGGCTTGACGTCATCATTTCTCATGGTAGACTGTTGTTTCAAACTTCAAATTATGGGGGTAATCTAGGGTCAAGAACAGCTGTAGGAAGTGGCCTTGTCTGGTCATCCCTAAATATTAAAATATATGGTGAAGATAATCTCAAAAACAGACAGTTTTGCTCTATGTGTTTTTATGCAGCACAGCAGGCACCAAGGAAGATCACTTAAAAAGTCCTTTCCTGTGTTGAACTTTGGTAATGGGAGCTTGTTTGTCAATTCTTGATGGACTCATGACTTCTACTACTTCTTGCTCTTTTTTTTCCTCAGCCTCTAGGGGTGTGTGTGTGTGGGGGGGGGATTGTAGCAGCTTTATTGGCAAGCAACACCAGAGAGGGTGAGAGTGTGGGTTGGGGACTTGGGATTGTTTATTATCACCAGTCTGCTGTAATTTCTTCTTTTAAAGTTGGCTTTTGCCTTTTCTGTTGTGGCAAGTGGCAACATCTACTTTAAACATCTTTTAATATTGTTCTCATCATTTCTACTGCTCAACAACAACCATGCCCTAGTCTTAAAATGATTTTGGATCGGCTAATATTAACTGTCATGAGGAACCGTCCGTGAAAGCGAAACAAGAAAAATGAAGGAATAAGTAAAAAGGGTAAACCCAAAAAAGTGTGAAATTGAAAGTGAGAGAAGTAAGGCGAGATAATGTATAAGGAACAAGAAAGAACAAGAAAACTAGTGCGGTGTAAAGTGGGAACCAAAATATGAGATATAAAATAAATTTGAGAGAGTCGAGGGGAAAAATTGTGAAAAAAAACAAATACAAAGGGAAGTAGCCCACCTGCTGAAAGATAAGTAGGAGAGATAATTTGGGTTGTCTGTTTAGAAATAATATAATCATTTTTTGTTGCACTTCAATATCAATGTATTTTTAGTATCATTTAATACAAGTCTTGTCCACAAAAGAGACAAAGTGAATGTAATCCTAGGACCTGCTTTGCTTGTTAAGACTTTGTGAATGTTGCAAGGGAAGAGCAACAAGTGCACTTCGCTTATTGAAAGGTGCGAAAGAGAAGTTGCCTCTGTGATTTGGGAGGAAAGTGAGCCTTTTTGTGTTTACTGCTCATTAATTGATTTTTAAGAATAAATCTCTCTGTAGTAGTTGTAACACCCGACCCATACTGAGCCGAGTCTATCGTCACCAATGCGCGTCCAGGGCCAACAACTGTCCTCAATAACCAACACAAGTTCTTCCGGCGCATTTTGTCCTCACTCATGCGCACCCTGAGAAACTTCCCAGGAGGTCACCCATCCCAAGACTACTCCCAGCCAAGCACGCTTAATAGTGGAGTAACTAAGGAAATAAGCTTCATAAAAGAAAGATGCATTTTGTTGGAATGAGTAGCCTGCTAAATCCCTTTAAAGCAATCATGAGGGGTATTACATACACCCCCACTTGAGAACAGCAACGTCCTCGTTGCGCCTGAGGACTCCACATATTCGGCATATGGCCTGTGGGTCGCCCCAGCCTGAAGACTGATCGCCGGAGACTCTTGATATTCGGTCTGACCTTATGACAATGCAGCCTCAGAATCCTCCCCCACTAGGCGCCTGAGGACTCCTAATATTCGGCCTTACGGCCTTAGGGTCGCCCCAACACGCGGTCGCAGAGTTGCTCTGATACCAACTGTAACACCCCGTCCCTCTACTACTAAAATACTAAACAATATTTATTCTAGATTTACTAAAAGACGTTAGCGGAAATAACGTCAAGACGATTATGCTACTTTAAAACAATAAACAAAGACAACATCGACTAAAGTTTCATAGCTTCCAAAAAAATAATAATATCTCAAAACATTATAATTCTTAATCAAAAGGGAACATCCCAAATCATAATAGAACATATCATTATCCAAAACTACGAGACATGCAAGTCCCTCATAAAAACTCAAATAAAACTAAATGTCCTTGAGATCTAGCATAACATAGGACTCTCTATTGTCTGCATATAACTAATCTACCAAAAAGACTACCAAAAGCTTCCTCTCATTACCGACCCACACTCTGCTAGCCCAAGCAGTCACAAGTCTAGCAGTCATTTCAATCTGTGGAATTATTTAATATATCCCTGCAGATGGAAATGACTGCTAGATTCTGGATTGCCACAGCAGAGTGTGGTCTGGTAATGAGAGGAAGCTTCTGGTAGTCTTTTTGGTAGATGAGTTCTATGCAGACAATAAGAGTCCTATGTTATGTAGGTCTCAAGGACATTCAGTTTTATTTGAGTTTTTATTAGGGACTTGCATATCTCGTAGTTTTGGATGATGATATGTTCTATTATGATTAGGGATGTTCCCTTTTGATTAAGAATTATAATGTTTTGAGATTTTTTTTTTGGAAGCTATGAAACTTTAGTTGAGGTTGTCTTTGTTTATTGTTTTAGAGTAGCATAACCGTCATGACGTTATTTCCGCTAACGTCTTTTAGTAAATCTAGAATAAATATTGTTTAGTATTTTAGTATTAGAGGGACGGGGTGTTACAGTAGTTGTAAACTATCTTTTGTCCACCTTGAGTTGTTTCTGTAGTATTGGATATGCTTTTGTGCAAGGAAGTACCTCAAGTGCTTCTTTTGCTCTTACCTTCTAGAAGCTGTATTTGTCACGTGGCATCTCCTGTTCCTTTGAGGATTGTGGTCAATCATAGCTGATAACTTTGTGAACCATTGTATTGGTCTCAGGGTCTCTATTTGCACCATTGTCGTTCTGTTGAGCTTTATATTCATTGCATATGTAAGGAGACTATTGAGTGACTTTGACAAACTAGGTTTTTTCTTATTCAATTTCCCTTCCACTTGACATTTTTGCATAGATACTTTTGAAAAGTATTTTTTGGAGATGGGACTTTAGTGATACATATTGCTTTTGATAAATTTTAAGATGATTAGGAGAACCCAGTACCTTACATTTCAATTTCAGTTTGAATAACGCCTTGTAAGTGGACCTAAATTCGTGTCACCACTACTTTTACAAATCTCTGGCTTACTTTACATTCTTATACTTCCCTCTGTTCACCATATCCTCAGCAACCATGAGATGAGTAGCCTGGCTGCAAAAGTGGTGTTAGCATTTGCGCTGAAGGCCTTTTCTAGAGCTTGATGCAGTATTAGAGCTTTTAGAACCCCATTTGAAAGCGATGAGATTTCAACTGTTGCTTTGGGTCTTGCTTCAATTGATTGTATTATTCAACAGTTGGAGGCTTGGAGCTATAAGAGGAAACTCAGTTTTCGGAAACAAGTGTAGCTGACAAAAACTGAAGTTTAATGCAATTTAGGCAAATCAATCTGGGTTTTTAGCAACTCAAAACCTATGTAAAAAAATTTAAGGATTTTGTTACAAGCTTGCAGATGCATGGAATGATGAAGAGATGGGGTTTGACTCTATACTTTGTGGTAGAATGTGAATGAAGAATCCAAACATCCTTCATTATTTACATGAGCTTGAAATTACGTAGACTAAGAAGTATTTTAGGAACCTTCATTTAAAATAAAATGCCTTCTGCAACCCCTGAGATCCATCCAGATCTGATGCAGCCTAAGGAGAATAAGTCATTTTGCTGTATGTGTGCATCTTATCCAGGTAGTTGTGGATTTGTGGAGATGCAATTGCATCATTTTTTGTCATGAAGTTTATGGTCTGTTTAGTATTGCTTTAGTCATGGATGTTTGATAAAATTAATACGGTGCAGCTGCTTGAATCTTTCTGTCAGTTCAACATGAACTGAAAGGAATTATTGTATGTGATCTTGTTAAGTTGTTGTTATATGTTGAAATTGATGTAATTGGCTTCTGCTTGAATATTGGAACAAGCTTTGCCATATTGTATCTCTCAGTGACCGTATTTCAAATTTTTTCAATGTTTTTCAGGAAACTGTGAAAACAAAGCATCCTCAACTGCTGTATGAGTCCAAATTATATAAAATTCTGCAAGGAGGAAGTAATGAACTTATCCTACCAGTCTTGCGTCTAAATTGTTTCTAAAGCTAATCCTGTATTCTGATATTGTTCTTACTCTGGTTGTCTGATGTTTGCAGCTGGAATTCCTAACGTAAGATGGTTTGGTGTTGAAGGGGACTACAACGTTCTAGTCATAGATCTACTTGGTCCCAGCTTAGAAGATTTATTCAACTTCTGTAGTAGGAAATTTTCGTTGAAGACTGTCCTGATGCTTGCTGATCAGATGGTATATTCTTTCTTTCTTTAAATTTTTCTTCTATTACTTTCTCTTTGATGTCAAAATCATTTTTGTGATTAGTTGAAATGATATTTTCAGATCAATCGAGTTGAATTTGTTCATTCCAAATCATTCTTGCATCGAGATATCAAGCCAGATAACTTCCTCATGGGGTTAGGGAGACGAGCAAATCAGGTGTGAATCAGTTTGCACAGAGGAGGGGAGAGATTAAATTTGTTTTGTTACAGTTGTTCTTATATTCTAATGCACTTGTGTGCATTCACTAACTTCATGCAGGTCTACATGATTGATTTTGGTCTTGCGAAGAAGTATAGAGACAGTACAACCCATCAACACATTCCTTATAGGTGAGTCATGAGTACGTATTGTTAGTGTTGCAACTGACATGTTGGAAGCTACGAGCCTGCTAATCTTTGTTACTGCTGCTGTATCATCTTTGTTGTCATCAGCATCTTTGGTATTATATTTATTGTTGTGGTTGTTTCCCTAGCCTCTTTGAATCAATAAATGAACTATCTTGCACTTTGAGAAATAAACTTCACCTTCTCATTTTAGTTGTCTTTCTACCTTTTTTCAATTGGGTAAAGTTGCATTCTTCTAAACCCTCACCTTGACAATACCAGGTTCTGGTTGTTCTTGTCATTGTTATTGTTTTCGTCTGGACGGAGTTGGTTAGAAAGAATTTTGTTATTCTCTGTGAATTTTCTTTGATGGAAATTCCGTAGGTGGTGGTAAAGAGGGGTGGAAAAAGCATATAGAGACATAATTTTATCATTGTTTTGCTAGTGACATGGTTATAGGTTTGGAATTTCCTTCCTAGCAAAGTTGTATAGGTTAGAGAGTACTTAATATAACACGACTTCCAATAGAGTAAAGAACTTGCTTTGTTGATTTTGTGGAAATTTACTTTTGATTGTATCATGACCTCCAATTGTCAAAAAATTCATGCTCCACATGCCCGATGTCATAGTTATTAGATCTGTTCATTTTGGATAAGATAACCAATATGCCCATTGTCTATTGATTACCGTTCCATCTTTTACTAATTCATGAGTCCAGTGCACCATATTGCTCTGGTGTGCAATCTAGAGCACATAAAGTGGTGAACTACACCTTCGTGAATCGTGACCTGTTCTCTTTATCCTATAAGCAATTGGTTTTGATGAAAAACATTGTTCGAAAATGCGGTTTCGGTCACGATCGCTGTAACGGTCATGGTGATGCGGGAACGGGGATGATGCGTTTGCCGTACCGCCAAATATCGGCTCAGACCATGAAAAAATATCCCTTGAACCCAACTCAAACGCGGTATTGCCATTTATTTACCTAAGTCATCTCAAAAGTCTCGCTAACCCTGAGTTTTTCCTGTCTCTTTTCTTCTCCTTCTCTTATATTTAACTTTGAAATCCCTAGAAATTGAAGAAGACCAATTGATTCATGAAATTGGAATTTAAGAGGAAATTTGCATAAGTTAGGAGCAAATTAAACACACAAAAATGGAAATAAATTGATTTAAAGGAAAAATGAAGATAAATTTGTATGGAGGTACGTACATATAGTAGCATCCTGAATTAGGGAGTTTGTCTAATATAGAAACTGATGATTGCAAGTTGTTTCCTAATGTCAAATAACAAGGGCAAAACAGAGAAATTCCTTAAATGGAAATATTGACAGAGTTAATCGTAGATTAGTAAATACCAGAATGTAATTACTAAACCACAGCGCATCAAAGTGTAAATAAGATAACCATGGGCACCAATATAGAATTACTAAACCACATGGGCCCAAAGTGGAAATTGTTCCTATAATGAATTAGGTTGAGTTACCCTGTAAATTCTTGTTGATCGCTTATCACAAGATACAAGGAATTGCTGTCTTGATGATCTAGCAACCACATAAAGTTATCTATTTTAGTTATTTGGCATGCTGATCTGTAGGCTTTTTTGTTCATGTATGAGTCTTCGTGATGCAAGGCTTCATTTCTACGAGTGACTTTTGCTTCAATTCTGTTTTATTGTTATTATCGTGCTTTCTTCATGCTTTTTGCTATTGTTTTGTTGTCTTACCGTACTCCCCCCTCCCCCCAAAGGAAAATGTTGGAGGAGGAAGAGATAATGTAGTAATTTACTCAAACACTTATCTAAAGTGACTGCTTGGTTGTGCTGTAGGGAGAACAAGAATTTGACAGGGACTGCTAGATATGCAAGCATGAACACTCACTTAGGAATTGGTATGGTTTTCCATTCTGTTGTTCATTGATCATTTTCTCTCTGTCTTCTGCTTCCGTAGTCTAAAATACTTGTTAAACTAAGCATTTAAATGGTTCGTTTTGACACTATATTCAATTTTTTGTATACAGAACAAAGCCGGAGGGATGACTTAGAATCACTGGGTTATGTTCTTATGTATTTTTTAAGAGGAAGGTAAAAACTGGTTAGTTCACATTATAATTGTACTCTTTTGTCTCTGTCGTCATTTTTTTGATGCTGCCTCTATTTTTTTTGTAGTCTTCCCTGGCAGGGGCTGAAAGCTGGGACCAAGAAACAGAAGTACGAAAAGATTAGTGAGAAAAAAGTCTCGACCTCTATTGAGGTAATTTTGTCTCTTCCAAGCCTCTTCTATGGTTTGTAGTTTTACATTGGCGTGTTGATTACAATTTTCCTTCAGGCTTTATGTCGAGGTTATCCAACAGAATTTGCATCGTACTTCCATTACTGCCGTTCAATGCGGTTCGATGATAAGCCAGATTATGCTTATCTGAAAAGGATCTTTCGTGACCTATTTATTCGTGAAGGTACACAAAGATATCAGTCTCGATGGGTATTAGGCTTTACTGGAGGTTCCACAGATTTTGATTGTGGTATTCATATCTTCCTTCAGGATTTCAGTTTGATTATGTCTTCGACTGGACCATATTGAAGTATCAGCAATCTCAGATTGTTGCCCCCCCTCCACGTGCTCTTGTAAGTGAACTTGGTCTTTGCCTTGTTTGACTATATTGCATGAAACTCAGCTACTTATGTACTTGTTTAATAACTGCATCAGGGTGCTGCTGGACCAAGCTCTGGGCTGCCTCATGGCGCCAATGACAGACAACCTGGTACTCTTCTGCAATTAAGTATTACTTTTGTTTGTAATTGTTTAAATCCACCCACTGTTCTATACATGTCTTCCTGAAACTTTTTATATAAATTATCTTCATTCTTGTATTACTATATTTTAACTGTTATTTTTCATGAGAGCATGTTTTGAGGAAGAGAGGTCTGTAAAGCATGTGAAAATTGCTCAACAATAGAAACAGTTATAAAGCACATTCCCACATAGCTATAAGAGCAAGCTTAGTCTAATACCTCTCTTAAAACCCAATCCAGAAAATGGGATCCAGTCCCCGTTTCTGAAGCTCCACATTGCCTTTTTTTTTCCAGAATTTCTTGGCTGAATAACCAATTGGATTTGGCTTTTAATGCTTTATACATGATTTACTAATTGCCCACAACTTGTCCGATAAAACTTGTCCAGGATTATCACCCTTTTATTCTACAGTTTTGTCTATCTAATCTGCTTGGTAGGACTAGCTGCAGGCATTAGAGTCTAGAGGTCACTTGGTCTGGACTCTGGAGTATTATTTTTTCGACTCCTGTTGCATGCAAACACCTATTATCGACCAAAGCTGATGACCTTTCTTTTAGGTGCTGAAGAAGGAAGACCTTCTAATTGGCTTTCTGCAGACTCATCTCGTAGGAGAATGGCGAGTTTGCCTAAGCAGAAAAGTCCTGCTGGAAATGATCCAGCTGCAGCTAAAGACCCCATGGTAAGATCTTTTACAGAGCTTGCCACATATGCAAGTTAACTACTGTTAGTAACATTATAAATGGGTTTACACATGGCATGCTGTTTACTTGTGGTTCTTGAACCTTGTCTTTACTATCTGATCAATTGCTGTCTGTGAACGTGAGTCAGCTATTCAGCAGCTGATAGTAAATGATGTTCAGAGTCTTCAGACTCTGATGAGTTAGTTAGATCTGGCTGTGAACTGGTTAGTGGAATGCCTATACATATTCTATGGGTAAAATTTATTTTTTAATTTTAATTTTGTACAACAGGAAACAGTAAGGAAATATCTGAGAGAAAGGAAACTAAATATAATACCTTGGAAAAGAAAAGGTCCGGAAAAATCAAGGAGGCAGAAAAAAATATTTCAAAAAAAAAAGAGGCAGAAGAAAAGGTCAAGAGGCAACCTTAAGTTGTCTTCTTTGAGAGAACCTTGAGTTGAGGCCAACAGCTAGGAACTTCTGTTTATCTACGAATCTACCAAAAGTCCAAAAGAAAAAAGAAATGACCCATGCCCCACGGTCATCAATTAGAAGAATTCACAGTTTCCAGTAATAATTAAGGAAAGCTATAGAATACAAGATCTCTAGATCTTCGTATCTTATTTTCTTCATTTTCTCCCTTTCTGTGGCTCATGTCTTGGGTATAGCCAATGTATGAGATGATGTTTCTATTTGCTATCTCACTTCTTCTGTATATGCAGTGCGTTTGATTCCAAAATTTGTTTTCTTTTTGTTTGTATTTTTGTTTTTTCCTTATTTTTATTGGAGGGGGGGTATTGGGGTTATTGGGATTCCATTAACTGATATGGGGGATTTCTGGGTGTCCAAAGTGTGGGATTCAGCAAGGCAAAATTTGCAAACCAAATGCTTGGTATGTGATTAAGTCGATCCAAATCCATGTCTAATGCGAGTACAATTGCAGAATTAGGTCCAAGTGGTTACCTCATTTTTTACCTGATGATGATTCCATCTAATATCAAAATGATTGTCCTGATGAGCTACTAAGAGATTCAATTATTGAGCTAGTAAGTGGTAGGTATTGACCAAATACTGTATTGGGACTGTAGATTGGGAGGTGAAGATGGTTTATTTTGGTCGATTGATCTTCCAATATGCTAGTTTCAACAATTCTCGTTCTTTACACTTCTTCTTAGCTGCTTGGCCTGTAGGGTTCGGCCAATTGATATGTTTCCACAAATAATTGAAATTCAATTTCTTGGCAAAAAAGGGAAAATAGGTGCTTTTCTATTGCACATAACAAGTTTCCCCTTGTGGCCGTGTCCATATAACCATGTCTTCATATCTTCAAGTTCAGAAATTGGCACGTAAGACTTATATATATCCAAGTTTGGCACTCGCTTCCGAGTCTGAGATCATCGTACATTCGTGCAGAAATTCGGTATTAATTCAGGGAGACTTAGGCTCCGTTTGTTCTGGAGGAAAACTTTTTCTAAGAAAACAATTTCCCCCATTTTCGTTGTTTGGTTGGACATGGGATTTAAAAAGGAAAACTAAGGTGGAAAAGTGTTTCCCATCTCTTTGTAAACATTTTCCTCCACTCTCTCATTCCCAACATCTCCATTTTCCCTAGATAGCATAATAGTTTTCCATCAAACCAAACAAAGGAAAACTAATACTTAGTATTCATTTGCGTTTTCCACCATAAATTATTTTCCATGGAAAACCATTTTCCATGAAACCAAACGGACCCTTAAAGTACTATTTTAAATATCTTAAACAGGGAGGAACTGAGGAAGCATAAAAATGTGCACCAATTTACTGCTATTCTTTTATGCTCAACTTGTTACGCATGCACTTTAAATTCAAGGCACCACAAATGTACCGAGGCAATCTTGAATATTGATGATATGATGCAAATATCTTTAGATTATGCATCCATTGATCGTATGGCTTTCTTGGTTTCCTTGGCAGCTACCTAGCTCTCTTATGAGAACAAGCACGTCAGCAAGGCGTGCTGCTGGGTCAAGTAGTCGTGATGCAGTGTTTGCCGGGAGTGACGCAGATGCCAGTCGCCCAGCTACTGGGGACCCGAGTCTTCAGAAAGTCTCGAGTGGGCATCGTATTTCGCCGTTTGTATCATCGGAGCATCCTCGTTCATTTTCTGCCAGGGTAGCGTCAAATGAACATAATCTTGAATCTACCATCAAGAAAATTGAGGGCCTTAATGTGAGCAATGAAGAGAGGCCGTAGTGATTAGTTTCTGCTCAAAGGTTTTAGACCTCACTTTCTCCCATGTAAATCTCAAATAACAGTTTGTTTCTATGGATCGTATGTGTTCTTGTCTTTCTTCAAATTTAGGCTCTGCATGTTGTTCGTTTTTCTTCCCTTTATTATTTTTGTACAATTTTTTTTAGGACAGGCGAAAGCCGGAAAATGAAGGCATGAAACTGGAAGAGGTAAGGACTCTGCTAGCACTTGTAAAGAAATTTTAATGGAAGTCCCCTTCACTTGAGGTGGAATGCAGAAATTTTACGTCTTGGATTCTCCCGTGTGCTGTTTTTTTTGGTTATTTTTGGTGTTTGGGTTATCTCTATAGTTATCTTGTCCTTGACATATGTACGGTGGTACATGACTCTCCAATCAGCTCTCCATTCGCTCATCTATTCTATCTCTTCAAGCTACTCTTAAAAACTATAACACCCAACAACAATAAAGCTTTTTAAAAGAGCCTTCTATTTAACTTTTCTCTATTTGGTGTTTCTCATGTCAATAAATGGAACTCATTTATCAGATTTTGCAACTAGCAAAGGACTTCGATTGGACATGGTCATCTAGGTTGCTAGGGTGGATATGCAGCGCTCATGTTATTGCAAAGCGTTGTGTGGATTCTTTCTTGTACTTCTCTTTCATTGTAGCTCTGTAAAAAACATAGAATTTTACTTTATTATCTACTCTTGTAACCTGTGTATGACACGGGTAACAAGTCTCATCCTATTACAAACTATTCCCTCTGTATTATTCTACTTTTGGCACTTTCAAAAAGTCTCTAACCATAAATATACTGTATTTAATTAGGTGAGAATGAGGTAATAGCCTAGTGGTGTTGGTATCACCTCTGATCTCATAGGTTCGGGGAGTGAGTGTCACCCCTGACAAGAGGGATCCTCAAATTCCCCTCTACTTGTAAAATGACTTTAATTTACCTTAAAATTTTTCTAATTAGGTATTTCAAAATTTATGAAAAAGTTGATATTCCAAAAGTTTACATCACAAAGAATCCAACTAGATCTGACATAACTATATTTATTATACATATCTATATAAATATATTAAATGGCGTTCCTATCAAAGGAACGGTGCCACGTGACACTTTTCTCAAGCTTCTAATATGCATGTTTATAATCTCATTTAAAAATATTAACAATGTGTAGATAGTAGGATTTGAACACATGACCTTTGAAATGAAATGTGGGAGTTCAACCACTAATCCACTACAATTTCAATGCTTAATGTTTCAAAGTAAAACATAATAAAGTCTTATAATTATATGTAATTATTAAGACATAGATAAGTTTTTTGATCTCTTACCCCAATTCCATTGAAATTGTTATTAAGTAATAATAACATTCTCTCACCCCAATTCCATTGAAATTGTTATTTTTATCCCCAATTCATTAGAAGTTTTTTAAAACAATTTATCATGCCATAATGTCCATTTTCCAATTTTCCACTAGACAGAATATTACGAAAAGCTAATAAAATCAATTATGAAATTTATGAATGATAATATATTTGATCATTGTAACTGACCCGGGGTATCGTCCAGGCCAAAATACTAGTTACCAATTAAAAGTAGTTAAAGTTGACTTGAATATTCTAACCGGGTAAAATAAGAAACATGAAACATGCAGAGAGTATTATCTAGGATGGATTAGAAGTAAAAGGAGTTTTCTATGGTAAAAGTTGGCTCGATTAGTTAGGCCTCTTTACGCCTCCCTCGATATAATTAATACTCAGAGTGTGAAACTGGCCCTATAAAAAAAGAAAGTCTTTATCAGTAGGAACCCTTGAGGTTTTACCAAAGGCATGTGTATCTCTTTGTTTTCAAAAAGTAATCAAGTACCTCTTATGTTTGCATATAATGTACTCCCTCCGTCCTAGAATAGTATGAACACTTTCCTTTTATGTTTGTCCCAAATTAGTTTGAACACTTCCATTTTTGACATGGTCCCACTATTAATATATTATTTCCTTTACACATCTTTGGCCCACACTCTACCTTTTATCAATAAAAAATTACTCAACTTTCTCTCTCCTCTAATAAAAAATACCCCACCAACTCCTATCACATCTACTTTTTAAATAAAATAACATTTGATAACCACACTACAACTTATCACATTAAACTACGTGTCCCAACAAGTATTCAGATCTTTCTGGAACGGAGGGAGTTCCAAACACCATTACCAATGTTCATTATGTTAACTTAAATGATCCTATCCTAGTTCCCAAATGTTCCACGCTATGATAAAAAAAGTCATTTAAAGTAGATGAAATTGCTTAAAAGATACTTCGAAATTATTAAAGTTATTTTGATTGCAGAAAAAAAGGCACTTTGTATCGCTATGAAAACACATTTTGGATGTAAAGTGGGTTAACAGGCTAATTGGGTTGGAGCTTAAATGATTTCGGGTCATTTAAGTTAACATATGAGCATTGCTATTTAATTAAGGGTCTCTGGCATAATATGCAAACCTAAAGAGTATTTGGTGAATATATATATAGCTTGGAACATTAAAATATATAACAAACTGATTTGGAATAAATACGAGCTCAAAACTTAGAAGTATTATTCAAAGTAAAAACTTGGGGCATTGCCCGAGCTACACACTAGTTTCTATTATATAAAGGAAGATGTAAAGATATATATATATATATATATATATATATATATATATATATATATATATATATATATATATATATATATATATATATATATATATATATATATATATATATATATATATATATATATATACCATCAAATAAAAAAATAAAAAACTCATCTTTGCCCTTCTTTCTTTTTATACAAAAATGCGAATTTAGAAGACAATTCTATCAAATCTTAAGGCAGTTTCTTATTTTCATTAACTTCTTTCTTTTAGTTAAAATTAAGGATTTGGATTAGAGGTTATCAAAATGCGGGCTGAGTCGGGTTAGGGTCGGGTTGACACTATTAAAAATCGGCCCGAATAATGGGCCGGGCCAGCCCAAATTTTCGGGTTGATATTTGCTGCCCAAAGCTCGTTTTTTCGGGCGAAAACGCGCTGGACAAAATTTAGACAAAAAGGTCATTTTCTACTTGCCCAAAGCCCGTCCCAAACCCAAAAAAATTCGGGCCGGGCCCAAACAATCTGCTAAGCCCGGGCATTTCGGGTCGGATCGAGTTACCTTTGAACAACTCTAATTTGGATAGATGTAATTAACAATTCAACTTGGTATTTGCTTTTACACGCATTCCGTGCATGTAAGACTTATCATTATATGAATGTAGGGTGGGGGGTTTGACAATTTGGAAAATCATATAATAAGCTAGTTTGATTTTAAATGGATCATAAAAGTTGTTTGAAGATCAAAGTACTATTTCTAAAAAAAAAAATTGAAAACCATCCAGTAATCCCTAGAGCTCACCATACTTCGACTAATTCAGATTCAAGTCAAGAAAAAGCCCATAATGGTAAAGCTCTCCCAACAAGTGTTTATTCTTTCTGAAAAGTTCGAATTTGTTGGTATCGAAAAACAATCTTAAGACTCAAAAAGACATTCCTTCCCTTTGATACGAGTTGTTCTACTTTGACTTTTAACATTATATATGTTTCACTTTGGTAAAATATTGTTGCACTCGTCCAAATGTATATTTTCAAACGATTGTATATTTATGAATATTGATATTAGATAGTTAAGGTATCAGTTTTCAAAATTTTCCTTTGACAAATACGATAATCAAATAGGAATAACTGTAAATACGCGGATGGGTTATAAACTTGGCGGTACAAAATTAAAGCAACAACAACATTCTGCGTGTGATCAAATCAATAACATGTTCCTGGTGTATGCAACAAATTAAAGTTCAGGAGATTACTTTTGCAACTAACCAAAGTAAGATCTGATGCCATGAAGAACTTACATAATACTATATTCCAATTTCCAAGTGTATGGAATACCATTCAATAACTTCACTAGTCTATAAATTTATGGCCTTTTGCCTTAACATTCATTATTCATACCACAAACGTAAACAAAAACATACCATATTTTGTTATAATATCCATGTTTCTATTTCATAATCATAAATATAATGGGCGTCCATTATTGCAAAACTAGTCGGAGGTGTTACCAATGTCTTTTGCAAGCCTATCATCTTCGACAAGATAAAACAAATTAAAAACTACAAACATAACATAATCGAACTCCAGTCAAGATACCAAGACCTGGAAAGCAACAAGGAAACAATTAGTGACATAATTAAACGAGGAGAGGAGAATCTGCAAAAAAGTACAGCAGTAGCTGATCGTTGGCTTGAAAAAGTCCACCAGTTAGATGAGAAATTGCAGCCGCTCATTGATGACAAGAGAAGAAAAGTGAAGGATCAGTGTTGTTTTGGTCGTTTCTAATAGAATATATGTAAATATATGTAATATCTTTTGATTGTGTCAATATCTTGTATAATAGGCAACCGTATATTTAGGCCTCTTCATTGTAGCCTTTCTTATCTCCTTATAGGTTGTATATAATATTTGCTTAGTGAATGAAAACGGCACGGTTAATCCTTCTTACATGGTATCAGTAGTTTTAGGTTTCCTCACCTATCTTCCGCCACTCTAAATTTATTTTTCTTCAACCGTCACATTCTCTCGGCCTCCATGACTGAAAGTAAGAACACCTTTCACCCGGCTCTTGCCGTCTCCAACATCAAAAACCATATTCCAATTACTCTTGAAATGGAAAATGTTCACTATTCTACATGGGCCGAATTATTTAAGATTCACGCTCGTTCCCACTGGGTTATTCACCACATCATTGCTCCGGCTACCGCAAGTACTACCACAACCAACCCCGCTACCATCGATCCTGAATTATGGTCCACTTTAGACGCCACCGTTCTTCAGTGGATCTATTCCACCATATCCAGTGACCTATTACATACTATTATCGAACCGGATGCTAAGGCCATGGATGCATGGAATCGTTTGCGTGATATCTTTCAAGATAACGAGCACTCCCGTGCCGTTACCTTAGAACAAGAGTTCTCTCATACTCATTTGAGTGACTTTCCCAACATCTCGGCGTACTGTCAACGCCTTAAACTTCTCTCTGACCAGTTACAAAATGTAGGTGCACCTGTCACCAATAGCCGGCTCGTACTTCAACTTGTTTCCGGCCTCACTGAGTCATATAACAATGTTGGGACGTTAATTCGTCAATCTAAGCCACTTCCCAAATTCTATGAGGCTCGTTCCATGCTTACTCTTGAAGAAGCAAGTCTTGCCAAGAAAGCCGCCACCGAATCTCACTCAGCTTTACTTACTGCCTCCCCTAAAGACATTGATGATGCTTCCTCTTACACCGATTCTAGACCACAATACCGTAATTATCATAAAAACAATAGGCAAAACAAAAAAAATCACGGTTCCAATGGTGGTCGGAACTCCGGCAAAGGTGGTGGTAAGGGTGGCCACGGCGGTGGACCACAGCATGGTGGTGGCAGTCGCGGCGTGTCTCCGCAGCAGCAGTGGCAGCAGCCACAATACCCCTCATGGCAGCAGTGGGCGTGGTCTCAACCCCCTGCTTGGCCTTTTCCTCCTTGCCCCTTTCCTACTCAAAACTGGGCTCGGCCCAATGGCCTTGCTGCTCGTACTTCTCCTGGTCTTCTTGGGCCACGCCCAGCCCAAGCCTACAATGCAGAAACTTATTGTCCAACTGAGATTGATGCTGCATTCAACACCATGAACCTCTCTCAACCGGATCCTTCTTGGTATATGGACACCGGCGCGACGTCTCACATGACATCTAATCCAGGTACTCTTTCGTCCTATTTTCAATTGAATAATAATCATGGTATTCTTGTCGGAAATGGTCATTCTATTCCTATTAGTGGTTATGGTAGCTCACATATACCCTCCCCTCATCCTCCTCTTTCCCTCAAAAATGTGTTACATGCTCCCAAACTTATCAAAAATCTAATTTCTGTTCGCAAGTTTACTGTTGATAACAATGTCTCTGTGGAATTTGATCCGTTTGGATTTTCTGTGAAGGACCTTCAGACGGGGGTAGCTCTCATGAGATGTGAGAGTCAGGGCGATCTCTATCCTATCACCACTTTCTCTCATCAAGACACAAATTCTCCGTCCTTTGATGCTTTAGCTTCATCACTTTGGCATGATCGCTTGGGTCATCCGGGGGCTACAGTTTTAGATTCTCTTAGAAGGAATAAATTTATTGAGTGTAATAAAAATAGTTCTATTTTTTGTCACTCTTGTCCGCTTGGAAAACATGTTAAATTGCCGTTTGTTGCTTCTCCTAATTCAACTACTATGCCATTTGATATACTTCATAGTGATGTATGGACTTCACCTGTTTTGAGTTCTGCTGGTCATCGATACTATGTTCTTTTCCTAGATGATTTTTCAAATTTTCTATGGACCTTCCCCATATCCCGTAAATCCCAAGTATCTTCCATTTTTCTTTCTCTCCATGCATACATCAACACTCATTTCAACAGGAAAGTCAAAAACATCCAATGTGATAATGGTAAAGAATATGATAATGGGACATTTTTTCAATTCTGTCAAGCAAATGGTATTTCTTTTCGTTTTTCTTGTCCATACACCTCTTCTCAAAATGGCAAAGCTGAACGCAAAATTCGTGCCATTAATAACATTATTCGCACACTTCTTGCTCATGCTTCTCTCCCTCCGTCATTCTGGCATCACGCCCTCCAAATGGCCACCTACCTACTTAACATACTTCCAAGCAAAGTTCTGCATTACGACACTCCTCTTCATATTCTCTACAACAAAGTCCCATCTTATTCTCACCTTCGAGTTTTTGGGTGCTTATGTTACCCTCTTATTCCTTCCACTACTATTCATAAACTTCAACCTCGATCCACTCCTTGTGTCTTCTTAGGTTTTCCTTCTAATCATCGTGGTTACAAATGTTATGATTTATCCTCACATAAAATCATCCTTTGTCGCCATGTTTTATTTGATAAATCACAATTTCCTTTTTCCAAATTTCACACGCCATCATCCTCCACTTATGATTTTGTGGACCATGGCGTCTCTCCTTATGTGATCCAACATCTCACAAATAATCCACTACACATTCCCACTCCACCTGCTGCCCCTCATTCCCCTAGTGCAGGCCCACAACCTGACACTCCCACCAACTCTACTCATTCTCCACCTGCAGGCCCACGCGTGCCACTTTCTGACGGCCCAACTCCCACAAACCTTCCCCCCCTTACTCACGGTCCACCTGCAATTAATTCCACCATTTCAAATGGACTCAGCGTCCCCTCATCATCTCCAGTGGGCGTTCCAGGCCCAATGCTCCCCTCTTCTAATACGGATCGCTCATCATCTCTCCAGCCCCCTCCAGATTTAGGCCACAAACCTGTAACTCGCAGTCAACATGGTATTATCAAACCCAACAAAAAATATCACCATAGTCTTGTTACTCAAATTACAAAATCTCCCCTTCCTAGTAACCCCGTGGCTGCTCTTAAGGATCCTAATTGGAAAATGGCTATGGATGATGAATAAAATGCTTTAATTGAAAATAGGACGTGGGAGTTAGTTCCTCGTCCTCCTAATGTTAATGTGATTCGTTCTTTGTGGATATTTCGTCATAAAGAAAATTCTGACGGTTCTTTTGAGCGTCATAAGGCTCGCCTTGTTGGTAATGGTGCAGGTCAACAGGTTGGTATCGATTGTGGTGAAACTTTCAGTCCAGTTTTCAAACCAGCAACTATTCGCACTGTGCTCAGCCTTGCTCTCTCCAAAGCATGGCCCATTCATCAGCTCGACGTCAAAAATGCATTTCTTCATGGTGATCTCCAAGAGACAGTTTACATGCATCAACCTCTTGGTTATCGTGACCCGTCATATCCTAATCATGTTTGTTTGCTGAAGAAATCACTCTATGGCCTGAAACAAGCCCCTAGAGCTTGGTACAAACGTTTTGCTGACTATGTCTCCACAATCGGTTTTTGTCACAGCACCTCCGATAATTCTCTCTTTATATACCGTCAAGGCCATGACATGGCCTACATTCTTTTGTATGTGGATGATATTATTTTGACAGCTTCATCTGATCACCTCCGACGCTCCATTT
Source organism: Beta corolliflora (assembly GCA_947648045.1). Classification (NCBI taxonomy): domain Eukaryota; kingdom Viridiplantae; phylum Streptophyta; class Magnoliopsida; order Caryophyllales; family Amaranthaceae; genus Beta; species Beta corolliflora. Next base: position 1,524,101 of record CANSZD010004241.1, read on the forward strand.
TGACTCTCCTCAGTTCTGAATTTGCTATGAAGGACTTGGGTCCCTTGAGCTATTTTCTGGGTATTGCTATCACTCGTCATTCCAATGGTCTCTTTCTATCTCAAAAGAAATATGCAGAAGACATTATTGAACGTGCTGGCATGTCCAATTGTAAACCTTCTTCCACTCCTGTTGATACTAAGTCAAAGCTGAGTGCTGCCTCTAGTACTCCATTTGCTGATCCCTCTCATTATCGCAGTCTTGCTGGTGCTTTACAATATCTCACCTTCACAAGGCCTGATATCTCTTATGCTGTGCAACAGATTTGCTTATTTATGCACAACCCCATGGATGAACACATGCATGCTTTAAAGCGCATTGTGCGCTATCTGAAGGGCACCTTGAGTCACGGTCTTCATCTGTATCCTTCATCCACTTCCACTCTTATTTCATATACTGATGCAGATTGGGGTGGTTGTCCCGATACCAGGCGCTCTACCTCCGGCTACTGTGTATTTCTTGGTGACAATTTGCTTTCTTGGTCTGCTAAACGTCAAGCAACACTGTCTCGCTCTAGCGCTGAAGCTGAATATCGTGGCGTGGCAAATGTTGTATCTGAATCTTGCTGGCTACGCAATCTTCTCCTTGAACTTCACTTCCCTATTCGTAAAGCAACTTTAGTTTACTGCGATAATGTTAGTGCAGTTTATCTTTCTGGTAATCCTGTCCAACATCAACGCACTAAACATATTGAAATAGATATTCACTTTGTTCGGGAAAAAGTTGCTCGCAGCGAAGTTCGTGTTCTTCATGTTCCTTCTCGTCATCAAATTGCAGATATCTTTACTAAAGGTCTTCCTTTAATCCTGTTTGAAGATTTTCGAGCCAGTCTCAGCGTTCACCCACCTCCCGCTTCGACTGAGGGGGTGTAATAGAATATACGGTTTTTTCACCATATACCCCTGACAAATTTTTTTTTGCACCGTATACCCTCGCAAGTTTCCAAATGCACCATATACCCCTCACGTTTCAAAAAATACACCGACATGCCCTTATGACTAACAGTGTTAGAGTTTTGTTAGTCATTAGGCCCTAATCCTACCCTAACCCTAATTAACTAACCTAAATCTACCCCTAATCCTAACCTTAACCCAATTCACTAACTTGGGCCCTAACCCTAACCACCCCTTACCCCCACCTGCACCACCACCCCGTCACCACCACCACGTCACCACCACCACCACCACCACCCCCTCCCCTTCCCCGTCACCACCACCACCCCTCCCCTTCCCCTTCCCCCCGCCGCCCCCTCCCCTCCCCCTTCCCCACCGACCCCTCCTCGTCGCCCTTCCCCGTCACCACCACCATCCCTCCCCCTTCACCCCACCCCGCGGCCCCCTCCCCTGCGGTCGCCCAACCCCCCCCTTCCCTTCCCCGTCACCACCACCTCCCTCCCCTTCCCTCGTAGCGAACCGCCCATCCCCTCTCCCCCCTCGTCGCGAACCCCTCTCCCCCATCCCCGCCGATTTCCAAAGACACACGCCGGGTGGCTGCGTTTAAAAGAGAACCATTTTCCGCAACGTCGCAACGGCGAGTACCAAGGGGGGGAGATCCGACGGAGGCATCCTAAAGAGACGGGGAGGGGGGGGGGGAGGGGTTTGGTGCTACGGAAAGTTGCGGGGAAGGGGAGGGGGAGGGGGTTGCGGGACCGAGGGGGGGAGGGGTTGCGGGGGGTGGGGATGCGGGGAGGGGCTGCGGGGATGGGACCTGCCGGGAGGGGGGGTTGCGGGGTGGGCTGCTCGCGGCGGCGGCGCTGGGGGTGGGGGCTGCTGGGGAGGGGCCGCTGGAGGGGGGGCGTGGGCGTGGTGGAGGGAAGGGGTGGGGTGGGGGGGTGGGGGTGGGGTGGGGTGGGGTGGGGTTAGGGTTTAGGGTTGATTAGGGTTAAAGGAGGATTAGGGTAGGGTTTAGGGTTAATTAGGTTAGAGGGGGTTAGGATTAGGGCCTAATGACTAACGGAACTCTAACACCGTTAGTCATAAGGGCATGTCGGTGTATTTTTTGAAACGTGAGGGGTATATGGTGCATTTGGAAACTTGCGAGGGTATACGGTGCAAAAAAAAATTTGTCAGGGGTATATGGTGAAAAAACCGTAGAATATATGTAAATATATGTAATATCTTTTGATTGTGTCAATATCTTGTATAATAGGCAACCGTATATTTAGGCCTCTTCATTGTAGCCTTTCTTATCTCCTTATAGGTTGTATATAATATTTGCTTAGTGAATGAAAACGGCACGGTTAATCCTTCTTACAGTTTCCATTGCAATCTGTATCAACGTTATGTGATGAGCAAAACAGCTGAAGATAAGTTGAAGGAAATTCAAGCCATAATTCGAGAAAAACCAGATTCAATGATCACTGAACCTGTACAAGATTTGGAAGTCATGCCTGATGATTTTTTAATGACCTTGCCTTCAAGAGCAGCGCTCATGGAGGAAATAATGCATATGTTACAAGATGATCAAGTTCATGCTGTTGGCATATACGGCATGGGAGCCATAGGTAAACTTTAATTATGTACTCTTATTTAGCCGCTTAAATTATACATACGTAGTTTACGATTTACCAGCTTATATGATGAGGTTCACTGTACGAATCAACAATTACACTTTGTTTAGATTGGAGAAAATGAAGGGAAAGGGAAGGAAGGAAAAGAGAGGAGAACAAGTTCCCTTGTTTGGATAATGGGTTGAGGGAAGGAAGGGAGGAAAAGAGAAAGATCTATTTTCCTCCCTCTTTAATAAATCCCTTCCAAATTAGAGATATTTGAAGGAAAAATGAAATTTCGTCTTCCCGGTCCCCATCCTTTCCCTCCTACACTGCTATCCAAATAAAGTGTAAATCTCCAATGGTCGTTCACATGGATTAATTAAGAAACACCCCCACAATGTTATCATGCTCATACATTCATCTAGGTGTTATTTTGGTTGTCGCCTGCCACACCCTTTCTCTTTTATGTGTAGTACGTACGTAGTTGGGATCAGTTGGGAGTGAGACTCAGGCTCCGTTTGTTTTGGAGGAAAATGATTTTCCCATGTTTTGTTGTTTGGTTGGACAAGAGATTTGGAAAACTAAGGTGGAAAAGAGTTTTCCATCCAAAATTTGAAAGAAAACCATTTTCCTCCATTCTCTCTTTCCCAACATCTTCGTTTTTCCCTTCTTAGTTTAATAATTTTCCATCTAACCAAATAAAGGAAAACTAATATTCATATGCATTTTCCACCAGATCGGAAAATACTTTCCATGGAAAATCATTTTCCGTGGAAAATGTTTTGAAACCAAACAGACCCTTAATTGAAAGAAGGAATTTAACATAAAGAATATACCGAACCTCTATATAATTATTTATCACAAAAATCAGAGGTGAGTAATACAACGAGCCTGTTTGGCGAAACTAGCGGTTCTAATAGCTGTTAACTGTTGTAGTAGCTGTAGCTGTTGGGGTAGCTGCTGGCTGTCTACTAGTAGCTGTTAGCGATTAGCGTTTTAAAATAGTGGTTCAATTAGAAGTGTTTGAGAAAAGTAGTTGTTGAAATTGTAAAAGACAATAAATGACATTTATTCAAATATGAAATGAACTAAAACAATTTCATTAGTTAGTTCAATAGTTAAATTTAATGTTTATTTTTCAAAGAACTTACATAGAAAAAGGAGTATACGATCTTTTAACTACTCAAGGAAATGTATAAATTTGAGATGATATTTAACTTTCAAAAGATTTATATTACCTATTTTAATTAAAATGCTTGTGGAATTTGGAGTATAAAACATTGTGAAATATCAGTTATAACTTCTTTTTAAAATAAATATTTAAATCACATCCTTGTTATTGTAAAATAAAAAAAATGAATTGCCACAAAAATGCAATTAATAAACAGAAAAAGGAAAAAGAAATTACAAATATTGGTTCACAATTCTACCTTATACTAGTATTTAGTGTTTATTCGATAGACCGTACGGTTACCTATAAATCTCAAACATTACCTATTGTAATGTTCTACAACCGCTACCCATAATCTACTCCAACCGCTACCCGCTATTACAACCACTACCTTACCAAACACTCATACTTTCTTAGGTAGCTGACAAAGGAAAATTTGGTCATTAATGATCTCCTAAAGGTCAAACTACCTAACTAACCACTAACCTAAGTAGAGTGGTAAGCAAGGGTCGAGATCCACAAGGAATAGCAAGACAAACACCAAGATTGTTAATTGTTGCAAGCTAAGTCGAAGATTCGAGCAAGAGAATTGTTTTACTAGGCTAAAGACTAAAATAACTAATTAATTAAGACCTCAGAAAGACGCACAACACGATTAGACAAGATATCAAATGAGAAAAACGTTAGGAGATGGGGTTCAACACCAACCAATCATGATTTAGGCAATTAGAAGGGTGAAGTATAGGGGAAAGAAAACCAAGCAACTAATTGAGGTTATTGACTCTTAAATAGTTTTAAGCCTTCTCTCAAGGGTGCATAAAATAACCTAGATCATATAATTAAGTCACTCTCATGATCTCAAACATGCAACCGAGTGATAATCACAATGTCAATCCACAAAACCCTCACTCAAATCTCACTCTCATGAGCAATTAAGTAAGAAAATAGCATAAATGTCAACCTTACACTCCTCTTTCAACTTGATTATTAAGGCATGAATAAAACAAACATCCAAGTGGCCAACTAGAATGCAAGCAAATAGTAATCATGCTATTAATCAATTAAGAAGCCTAATCAAACCCCTAACTTCACATTCAAACACCCAAATCAATTCACGGTTGTGTTCTCACCCCAACCTCCAACTAATCAACTACTCACTAATCATCCTAGTAATGCTAATCAAAGGAGAAGATAAATCAAACATCATTACTTGATACAAGGGTGAAAAAGGGGAGGACGATTAAACACTAAATCAACACTAAACAAGATGTAAGTGATCAAGGGGAGGGGGAAAGGCTAAGAAATCCTAAATATTAGCATGCACCGATAGAGGATGACAATGTGGAGAATGGAGGGAGAAAATGCACAAAAATGCAAAACTAGCATGCAAAAACTATCAAAGTATATCCTAAATTCTCAATCATCAGTAGCGTTTTGATCTTATCCAACCGTTACTGGCTAGCTACCTGAAACGCTAGTGTCAAATAGGGCCAACATATAGCTTAGTTAGAAGCTACCAACTTACCAATACCCTTAAGTTTAGTCACAATTAGTTGTGCATAAATCACCATTATTGTACACCAACTCTCACCAATGTTTACATCATACACCTCTCAGGCTCTCACATGGACCCTTATAATGAGCTTGGAAACTCCAAGCTAAGCCAATTTATAAGACTCACAAGTTCCGAACCATAGACTATCTATCTTTCTTTTAGTAAATTATCAAACTTCTTTATATCAAACACTAGATATTCTATCGACTAGAATATTGTTATAACCTTTCTCAAGTGCAATCAACTATATAAGAATTAAACTGGAACTAGAAACTCATCGCAAGGGGAAAATTAAATAAAAAAACAACAAAATCAAGAACATGAACCATTTCATATCCATTAATTAGGTGTTGAAGTAGAAGACTAAAGAACTTGGTTTCTGTTAAGGTGTTAACCCACATGTGAGCTTGTCCCACATTGAAGAAAAAGAGAGAGATTGACTAACATATAAACTTAATGGGCTACTCCTCCTATTGCCAATTGGTTTTAGGATGGAACCTCATCTGGGCTTGTTAATATAGAGCGCATTCAAGATCGAATAGCTGAACAAGTCCATCTAGATTTAGACCGCGTGCACAGTATACAGGATAGGGCGCAAAAAGTATATCACAGACTAAAGCAGGTGAAAGTTAAAGACCAAGAAACTACTAAGAAACTCATAATCTCAGACAACCTTTGGGAAAAGCTGGATTTAAATGAAGTGGGGATTCCTCAGGAGAACACAAAAGAATATGGCTGCAAGATATTGGTGACAAGCAGGAAAAAAAACGTGTGTGAAGCGATAGGAGTGTCAGAGACTAATATTATAATAGTGCCTCTACTAAATTATGATGAAGCAAAAGAACTATTCAGAGCACAAGTAGGACATAGATGGAAAGATCGAGAGGCCGCGGTACCGGTAGAGAAGAAATTGTTAGACAAGTGCAAAGGATTACCTCTTGCTATCATATCCTTAGCCAATGTGCTAAGAAATCAAGATTTTTCAAAGTGGGAGCATTTTGCAAACGAGCTTGAAAAACCTACCTCAAATCAAGCTTCAATTCATGATGCACATCGGCAAATTTACTCCATTCTAGAAACAAGTTATAAGCTTATGGACAATGAAGATAAAAGGAGGTTTTTTTTTGCTTGCTTGTTTGTTTCCTCTTGGTTCAAGTATACCAATATCAGTAGAACAAATAATGAGATATGGTATTGGATTAGGGTTGTTTCAACATGTTAACAACCTTACCGAAGCCATGAAGCAAGTTGACACATGGGTCGAGGAGCTTAAATCAGCATCTTTGTTATTAGATGGTGAGAGTAGTGACTCTGTGAAAATTCATGATGTTGTTCGATCATCTACAATTTCATTGGCAGAAAAAGGTATGCATGTCAAGGCCTTTAAAGTTACAATTAATATTTTATTTTTGAAAAGATTGTCAATTTGTGACCATAATATAATCCAATGTTTGGGGGTGGTTGTCCATATTAATTCAATATTTGATCTATGTGAGAATGATCTCAAGTTTGGTAATATCATTCCTATATTAGTCCCAATTCAAATTGGATCAATTTAACAGTACAAGTAACAAGATGAGTTCATGTAACATGTCATGAAATTTAAGGTCAAAGTTTTTGAAGTTTGATGATCTGAATTGTATATATGGAATGGATGCAGATGGGGATATGCTTATGGTAGAAGCCCTTCCTCGATGGATGTACGAGGAGAGTTATGAAAAGTACAATGCCATATCATTGATGTCTAAGGCTGATCATTCTCTTTTGAATGGAATCAAGCTGGGGAAGCTTCAAATTTTGATATTAGATAAGAGTAAACCTCGAGTATTTGATGATCATACTAACAATTTCTTTAAAGGGATGACGAATCTAAAGGTTTTGGTAATGAAAGGAATGACTTTTAAGCAGCATGGCTTACCAAAATCCATAAGAAAACTCAAGAATAGTCTTAGAACATTGCATTTGGAAAAATGTCAATTGGAAGATCTTGAAGAAATCGGTGAGTTGGTGAAGTTAGTTGTTCTTAGCTTGCGTGGATCATCATTGAAAGAGTTACCTGGAGAGGCAATGAAGAAACTTTGCAAACTTCGGTTGTTGGATTTAAGAAAGTGCAAGTTTAGTGGTAGCACGGAAGGAGAAATCGGAGCCAATTTTGTAGCTGAACTGCATCATTTGGAAGGCATTTACACGTATGATCGTAAAAATAATAAGTTCGGAATGATAAGTATTGATGCGTTGAATAAGTTAAGGTACTTGAAACTACTTGAGTTGCAAGTAGATCACTTACAGCAATTACCAATGGATGATGATCAATTTGTCAACAACTTAGACCAGTTCCTAATTCGTATATGTATAAACAACAACATTACTGGATATGATGATAAATTTGGTTACAGTGCAATCATTGACACTGATAAACCAAAATTTATGTCGGATGATGACTATGGGTTCGTATGCAATCGTGTTGTCGAAATTGGTAATCTGGATATGAGCACGGATGTTGAAAAGAGTTTGTGTTTAAGGACATTGCTACCCAAAATTGAAGGCTTACTTCTATATCAGATTATTACTGGGTTGGAGCATGTTGTAACGGAAGCGTGGGCTAAAGGTTACCAGAATCGTTGCTCACAAAAGTATAAGACTCTCCTCACAAAATAGAATTGCAATGCAAAGTATAGCAAGAAATTATAGAGAATATAGACAAGTGTTTAATGAGGAAATTTGAATTTCCTCCCCTCAAGAATAATGTATTGTATTAATTGTATTCAACCTCACAACAATCATACAATCCCTCTCAGTTATTCTCCTCTTTTGTTTAGCCTAAAAGACTCCCCTATTTATACTAAACAACCCTAATCCTTTTTAGGAGAAGAACTTGATCTCCAAGTCTAATTCCTTAAAAGATTACTTACCAAAATTCTATCTTATTTCCTAAATACATCCACCTCTAGTAAATAAGAATAAAATAACAAATACGTAAAAGATAAACAAGGAAATAAAAATAAACAAGAAAATAAACAAGATCGACTTCAAAGCAACTTTAGGTGCGCGACCCGGGCACTGGAAACTGACAAAACCCCAGTTTTGCTCGAAGTGCCCGACCCGGGCACAAGCTTCTGCCTGGCGCCTCCCCTGCTTGCTGTGCTCAATCTTCACGTTCTTTTCTTCTCCTTCCTTGTTCTCTTCCACCTGCTACATGCTAACACATTGTGATTGTTTTCCAACAGAGCAGTTGTCCCATGTGTTGATTTCGAGGCTGTATAGCCTTAAGTACCTAAAGATTTGGGAGTGTAATGATCTTGTTCAATGTTCTGAATCATGGATATATATTATGAATCTGGAGTATTTATATTTGAAAACCTTAAATAATCTGAAGATGATATTCCCCATATGTCATCCACCACCACATTCTAATACCTTTTCAGAACTAAGATGCCTCCTACTTCATTCCTTGCCCAACTTAGGAGTTAGGACCCTATGCACTACCCATTCATTTTTTGCCCCCTAACTTAATAGCTTTGGGTGTGAGAGATTGTGTTAAGGTGAAGTTCATTTTCGGGGACAATCAAATTACTGCCACTTCCGAGTCACGTGTTCTAAAAACACTGTACGTGGATATGATGATTGGTCTTCAAAGCATGTATGGCCTGGTACCAAACAATGAAAATGATCTACAAGCTCCCCACGCTTTCTTCAATAAAAAGGTACGTATGTACTATAAATTTTATCTACTTCACCAGTAAAAATACTCTATAAAGAATTGATAAATCTGGTAACATTTCACATAATAATAATGAATGATACAATAGTATGTTACACGAAAACTTATATCTAACACATCTACCTGTTAGATGATTATCATCCATCCCTCAGATAATCACGTTTTCAATGCATTAATAATATTTGGTAATATCATATTACAGCTCATATGTCCGTCGTTGGAGGAGGTATTCATAAGCAGTGCAGACTTTGCAAAATTATGGGATATGCGGTGTCAGGAGATAGCTTATACTAATAGCTTTAAGAATCTAAAAACATTAGCCATTTATGGGGATAACGATAAGGATAAGGACGATAAACTATCAAGTTTTTGCTCGCTCTCTATAGCTGCTGCTCTTGTGAAACTACAGAAATTGATAATTCGGGACTGCTTGAAGTTACAGGAATTCTCATCCATGCCCTTCAAAGCACCCAACTTACGTAAGTTGAAGATCAGTTACCAAAATATGGATGAAAAATTCGGCAGGGACGAATTACGAAGTCATCATGACATTAATCACTTCATAAGAGGCAAGAGCCATCGTTGAGTCCATTATCATTATTCATTAGTCTCGACATTAATCACTTCATAAGAGCCATCGCCGAGTCCATTTATTAGGAACATTATCAGTAATCTTTATTATCAGTAATGTTCCTAATAAATTAGGAAATGGAGGGCCCTATCTGGAGAAGTTAATAAAAAGTGCCCCTAAGCTTATAATATGAGTGCAAATAGTTGTAGATCCGGACGATTTCCTGGGTCATTACATATAATTTGTTTGTTTATTTTATTTTTTAATAAGATTAATTGAATTACTTGTCGCTATATCAGTGTATACATTCAAATGACATGTGACGACCTCCAATACTTCCATACATGTCTTAACAATATACCCCCTCCCCTTTGATTTCCCGTTGCCCCAACCTCCTCCCCTTCGATTTCCCGCAGCCCCTACCCCCTCCCCTTCGATTTCCCGTTGCCCCCACCCCTCCCCTTCGATTTCGCGTTGCCCCCATCCCCTCCCCCTGTTGAATCTGGGTTGATTTTTATAAAAAACATTGGTGGTTGCGACGGTCATGGTGGTTACGGGGATGGAGGACTAGGCTGGCGGCGGTCATGGTGGTTGTGGGGGTGGAGGGGAGGGGGTGGGGGCTGGGCTGGGGGGCTGGCTGGTGGGAGGGTTGAGAGAAAAGCCCAGAAATACAAAGAGATAACGGTAAACGTTACGTTCATTTAACGTAGGGGTACTATGTAGAAAACTTAAAAAACTCAGGGGTACAGTGTAGAATAAAAAAACATGAGGGGTACATTATAGAATTGTAAAAAACACAGGGGTATATCATAAAAAAACCCAAAAAATTAAATGATTGTAGATTGAAGCTAGTGGCAAGAATCCGTGCCCCATACCACCCACCGGCCACCAGACCTTCACTCATATCGACTATAGTACCTAATTTAGGCAAATGCGGAGCCCACTAACATCCGCATAAATATTTAATAATAATACTAATAATTATATAGGCATTTAATTGGTTTGATGTTTAAATAAAGGCATAGAAGTAATTTATTAAAAGGCGTTCCTACACAAGGAACGACGATACGTACGTGGTGCTCTCTCTTACTGTATTTTACTCAATGTAATCTACATATAAAAAGAATTAAAAATTACATTGTATAAGATTTGATTCCATGACTTCAAGCTTATATACAAAAGTTTTTACCACTAAACAAAATGATATTTGGTGTGACCATTTTAAAGAAAAATATTTATAGATGAAAAATATTTATAAATGAAAAATATAATTACCTGGGTCAATGCACATGCCTAAAAACTAGTCTTATTTAGAAAATATTGACTATTGTGAGTAAAAATACAAAATTTTATGCTACACACTTTACTCAGAGTTAATCTTACGTGGACCTGGTCCATACTAGTATTAGTGCGCACTAAAGTCATTCATGTAACATAACCCGTCAATCACATACTTCCCCTATTTCTTTTTTATAAACCGTCCTTTTACTTGCTACGTTTCTTGTATCATTAATATCTATAATTATCAAAGAAACAAACGCAAAAGTTAGTCAAAGTAGAATATGTAGATAGTGTGAAGTCAAAACATATCAACTAAAAAGAAACCGATTATGAAGTATAAGAATTTATATGCAAAAGAGAAATTAACAAATCAAACCATGAAAATTTGAAAAATGAGAATACATAATTAAGATTTACCTATGGCTCCCATGCCGTATATGCCAACAGCATGAACTTGATCATCTTGTAACATATGCATTATTTCCTCCATAAGCGCTACTCTTGAACGCAAGCTCTTTAAAAATTCAGTAGGAATGCCTTCCAAATCTTGTTTACTTACAGGTTTAGTGATCATTGAATCTCGTGGTACGTCTTCAATTATGTCTCCAATCTCCTTGAGCTTATCTTCAGCTGTTTTGCTCATCTCATAACGTTGATACAGATTGCAATCGAAACGACGAAAGCAATACTGATCCTTCCCTTTTCTGCTCTTCTCATTAATGAGTAGCTGCAATTCCTTATCTTCTTCAAGGAGCTGGTGGACTTTGTCAAGCCAACGATCAGCTACTGCTGTACTTTTTTGCAGATTCTCCTCTCCTCGTTTAATTATGTCACTAATTGTTTCCTTTTGGCTTTTGAGGTGATCGTATTTTGAGTGGAGTTTGCTTATGTTATCTTTGTACTTTTTAATTTGTGTTATCTTGTCGAGGATGATAGGCTTGCAAAAGTCATTGGTTACACCTCCGACTTCTTTTGCAATGGACGGCCATTCCATTTATGAGATTAGAGTTTATGGAATAGAAATATGGATATTATAAAAAAAAAAACGTGTATAATATGGTATGTAATTGTTTATGTTTGTGGTATGAATAATGGATGTTATGGCAAAAGGCCATAAATTTATAGACAAGTGAAGTTACTGAATGGTATTCCATATACTTGCAATATAGTACTTCCTCCGTTCTAAAATAAGTGAAACACTTGTCTTAAAAAGCTCTCACATAAATGAGAAAAGTGTTTCACTTATTTTGGAATGGAGGAAGTATTATGTAAGTTCTTCATGGCATCAGATCTTACTTTGGTTAGTTGCAAAAGTAATCTCCTGAACTTTGTTGCATACACCAGGAACATGTTATTGATTTGATCACACGCAGAATGTTGTTGCCTCTTTTGTACCGCCAAGTTTATACCCGGTCCGCGTATTTATAGTTGTTGCTATTTGATTATCATATTCGCCAACAGAAAGGTTTAAAAATTGATACCATAATAAGTATCGGAAAATGTTTGGGTATCATATTATACTTTCTCTCTATCTCTCACATAAGGGTCGCCAACCTTTAGGGTTACTCTATCATTTTTCTTAACTATCTATTATCAAAATTCATAAATATGCAATTGTTTGTAAATATACATTTGGATAAGTGCAACAAAATTTTACCAAAGTGAAACATATATATAATATCAAAAGTTAAAGTGACAAATTTAGGGTAAATGGTTAATTGTGTGGGTTGAATACTATCCATCAATAGGTAGTATTTTCCGATACTGATTATATCTCGTATCTCTAACACCCTCCCGCAATCGTAACGGCAGTAACACGAACGTTGCGGTTGGAAATTCTTCTCTTTGTTGAAGTCGAGATGCACAAATCTGGTGATGTCGCCTTCAATTTTTATTTTTATTTAAATGATGAGAACGTTCATCTTTTTCGAACCCATCAATCATCAATCAAACAGGAACGTCATTCTTTTCGAACCTGCAAATGTAATATTATAATGAGAACGTCTCTTCTTCTCGAACTCGTTGTATTTTGGTTTTTTTTCCGGAGCAAAACCGTGCTCCAATCAAATATAACATTACAACGAGAACGTCTCTTCTTCTCGAACTCGTTGTATTTTGGTTTTTCCTGAGCAAAACCGTGCTCCAATCAAATATTGGTTTTTCAGAGCAAACCACACTCAAATCAGTTAGAAACCTTGTCTCACGGCACAAGGAGACCCAAACCTTGTCTCACAATACAAGGAGAACACAGGAGAGCCGAAACTTTTTTTTTAATTAGCAATGAAGTGGTGAAGAGATACTTGGAGGAAAAAAATATACCCGAAATTAATGGAAAAGGGGATTTTCTCTATCCTCAACACAGTAACAAATTAGAATAAAGGGAAGTTGTGGTCCAAGAATTGAACTGCCAATCGTGAAAAAGTGCGGCAATTGTAAAATATAACAAAATCTATTGCATGCAAGATGAGATCAACAAACACTTGCTGCAAGTTTGTAGATTGGTGGCGCAAGAATTTTAGACAAATAATGGCGGAAGTGTGATTGAGCGCCATACGTTCCAAAGAAAAAAGTAAAAATTTGTGCTTTATGATGGTTTGTGAATCCCGCCGGTAGGTTTAGTCTACCAACCCACCGGCAGGAGGAAATTTCTCTTGACAATTCCAAGATCTAACTCGCTCTTGATACCATGACAAATTTAGGGTAAATGGTTGATTGTGTGGGTTGAATATTATCCATCAATAGGTAGAGTATTTATACAAAACCTAAGGTAACATATAGGATAGGAAACAATCTTCCTAAAAGATATAAGACCATAACCATAAATTATTCACCAAATAATATTTTAACATAAATAAACCTAAATATATTAAACTCTTAATAATATCAATATGGAAAATATATCATACATATATTTTCCGATACTGATTATATCTCGTATCTCTAACATAAAGTACTCGAACAACACATATCAAGGTTTAGGAATGTCTTTTTGAGTGTTAAAATAGTTCTTCAATACCAACAAATTCGAACTTTTCATAAAGAGTAAACACTTGTTGGGAGAGTTTTAACTTTATGGGCCTTCTTGAATATGAATCTGTAATAGTCGAACTATTGTGAGCTCTGGGTATTACAAAAGGATTTTCATTTTTTTTTTAAAATAGTTATCTGATCTTTAAACAAGTTTTATGGTCCATTTAAAATCAAACTAGCTTATAATATGATTTAATTTTCCAAAGTGAAAGTCTAGCGTGTAACTACCCCATCGCCAAGCTTACGACATGCGTTCGTTTTCTTCAATGAAAAAACTCTCTAGCTAGTTGCGAAATTCGAATGAATGAATTTGCCATAATCAGATAATTTAGACCAGAAGAAGATGAACTTTGGATGGACAAATTGAGAGGACGAATTCGAATGAAATGAGGTCGGAACTGAGCAAATGAAATTCGAATCAGATTCGATCAAATTTGTTTCGAACTATCAAGAAGATGTTGCGAATCAACAAATAGCAGCAATAATCTCGAAAATTCGCCGGAGAAGGCAACATCTAGGGTTTTGCGGTGGTTATGGAAGAGAGAGAGAAAGCATTTGGTGGTAGAGCAGAGGGTGAATTTCGAGGAGAGAGAAAGCTTGATAATTCGCATATTTAGTAGCCTAAATTGGAGTTAAAATGTGAAGAATTGATAATTTTAGGGATTTGAATGTGAGATTTGGGAAGAAGATGAGTTTGGAGAGTTATAAATGTTAATCGTTATCATTCGAATGTGAGAATGGAAGTTTATGGTCTGCACAAGGCTCACATCTCCAATAACAAATGATGCTTGCTCATCCTCTTCGAATTTTTTTATACCAGATTGCTCTATAGATGCTACCAGGCTCACAATGTTTTAGTTCTTCTTGTTTAATGATGTTATGATCATTCGAATGTGATAATAAAAGTCGGGTAATATAATCCACAATTAATATGTGATTGAAGTGGTGTTGTGTTGATTTCGAAAATTAGGAGGAGAATTTGAAGTTGAGATGATGAAGTGAGGGCAAAGAGTGAAGTGGTGGTGTAGTGGCCTGGTGATGTGATGGTGCTTCTTGAGCCATGAACCGGTGGCGTGGTGGCATGGTGGTGTGGTGGGCTATGCTGGTGCGTAGGGAAGGGTGGGTGGGGGTCAGGTTTTGAAAGGGGGAGGAGAGAGGAAGAGACATGTTTTAAATTGTATATTCCCCCTTCAATTTTTTATTAAAAAAGATAGAGATAATAGGCAAAAGCTAATGGACGCCCACGGAGCATTGGATACCAGGGCTGCCCACTACTACAAAAAAGGGAAAAGAGAACAGTCGAAATAGGCTTTATAGAACGCCTTAGGACCGTTCTCCTGCTAAGTGCTTTATAAAGTTTATAGAACGGGTAGAAGAGGCGTTATGACAGAGAACGGTTGTCTGACATGACCGTTCTCTATTCCCTTCCTTGAATAATTTCTATTTTGAATTGCAATAAAGAGCAGTTGCCTTAGACAACTGTTCTCTATTCTTCCTTTATCATGGAAAAAAAATACACCTAAAATCACGTATTCAAAATCTTTACAAATGCACGATACCCATTATCCCTAAAATTACGCAAATTCAAGATATTCAATGTCAAATACCCTGACGACATATTTTCGAGTAAACAGAGTATTGCTTTTATACAATATAGAAATACAAAAATATGAACATTCTGTTACTCCCACAAAATAGCTAATTTACACTGAAGAGCAGCTGCAAAATCATGAAAATCTCCAAGTGCAAAACAAAAAAACCAATCTGCTACACATCTTCCTCAAACTAAAGTGAAGCTTGTATTCAATTTGTTCAATAAGAAAAGGGGTCTTATTCTCATCCAAACTCCTCATCGAACTCGACAAACTAGGGCGCAATCGCTTGAATTTCCCCATGTACTTGGACACTAAGTTGGCCGATCATGCGTCCTCAAAGTCCTGTTAAATCGCACAATATTATGAAGCTAGCTAGGTTCTTTCAATTACATACACAACCCAAACACAAAAAGAATACTTGTTTTTGCAAACAAATCACAATCAAACATGAAAAATTAAGAAAGGAATGAAATCGAGCAAGCGTACACCTTAGGGTATCGAAATTAATAGTATTTTTTATAAATTTTAAAAAGTAAAAATTAATGAAACTAAAAAAAAGGAGAAGAAGAAAAGAGGACATACACGCCACGAGCAGAAAGAAGAGAAACCACCATGCAATTACTGCAGCTGAAGGCTTTCTTCAACATTTTTCTGTGATCTCTCTCTTCCTTTATATAAAGCTCTGGAAATCACAAATTAAATACCTGCCATGACGTCACAATGAAGATAATCATGAAAATTGTATGATCGAACAATGAGATCCATTCAGTAGTACTCATGGCTTTCATCTTGGACCTCCAACAAGCGAAAGTTGAGGAAGACGACGTCGTAATGGAGAAGCCAGGAGATGATATCGTTTCCGGGTGTTGAAGTGGTATGACCTTAACCGGACGGTTAGTGTAAGTTCTGGGAAGTCCAGCGAGGTCGCCGGAGCTCGGTAAAGCGTAGGATTTCTCCATGCTCATGTTGTCGGATGGCGGGAGAGAGAGAGAACAAAGGTGAAGGGTGAATTCACGCCTTAGGCTAATGTTATAGATTTGACACGCTAGTAAATACTAGTTGATATAAAACCGTATTCTATTTACTAAATAACTAATATAAAAACCGTATTCTGCTTTACAAGATTTTCTAATTTAATTTTTTTTTGTTATGATAAAAAAGACACACAAAACAGTTAGATATGACAAGCGTTTTATATTCTTTTCCTCACAAAACAGTTATATAAGTATAGCGTTCTCTACAGTTGTAGGAAATGTTTATTCAAGTTGACCGTTCTCTATCGTGCGTTTCTTATTCCACTTTTTGTTGTAGTGATCTATCGAAAAGGTATGTCGTATTCTCAATCCTCGTACATGGTATCAAAACCATAATTTTCCTCCCAGTCAAATTTTCGGCCCTCTCCCTTTTTCTTTTCAATGTCTTATTCTCAAAGTCTTGATTTTCGATTTCTATGGTATCTTCTTCGACCGCGTTGTCTCACCGCCTCGCCAATCCACCTATTTCAACCACACTTTCTGCCACTGTCCCTTTCGCGATGGCTCGTCGACAACAGTGTCCATGTCTGACGCCCAGGCACAACCTATGATGTCGCCTCCTTTCGTTGCTAACACCTCTAATACGGGTGTTTGCTCTTCTACGCGACTTCCCTTCCGGGTTTTGGCTCCTTCTCGACAACCACTATTGTTGTGTCGCAACCTCCGTTTCCTGGCCTTCAGTTTACGCTGCCATCGTCAACCACACAGCCCTCTATGCCGCTGCCGCAAATGATGACCTCCCTGCCACTGTTATCTTCGTCCTCTCCTTAGGGCTACTCGCCGAGACTGCCGCAATTTACCGGTGCTTCTCCACAATTGCCGGTCTCTAATCCTACTAACTTTGTGACCATTCAACTCGCGTCACCCGATAATTATTTATCATGGAAAGCTCATATGCAATGCCTTCTCATCTCTCACAAATTATTTGATATGGTTGACAGTACTATCCTACTTCCTCCTCCTACGTTTGTTGATAATCAAGGTCACTACAAGAAAAGACTAAATCAACGACTGCTTTACTGCGACGGTTAAAATAACGGTCGTTATTCTTGCACTCAGCGACTGTTTTGATCCATCGTTGCCACCGACTGCTTTTAAAGTGGACAGCGACGGATAAACAGTCGTTGTTTAATCAGCGACCGTATAAAACAGTCGTTGATTTTATTATTTTAAATTTTAATTTTTTTACCTTAGGCGACTGTATTAAACGGTCGCTGATGAAAAAGGAGATAAAATAAAGTTGGCCTCTTCATTCGATTTTATTTCAGAGACAAAGGGAATAGATCGCGTGAAGTAGAAGAAGCCATTGAAGGCCGAGGTCCGACCTCCACCTTCCTCCAACGACCAGCGACATCCCATTATCTCTCTCCTTGCCGCCGGTAATGCTTGAAGCTTCATGTTTCTATTTTTTTAAAAATTTTTTGTTACTCATCAAACCCTAATAATTGGGTTTTTTGGGATATAGGTGGCCCAACACCACCGTACGCCGGCCGTACGACTGTCGCCGCTTCTAATTTTGTCTCCTCGCCGCCGGTAATACCCAAACCCTACGTATTTAAATTTTTTTTTGAATTTTTGGTACTCACCAAAAATGGTGGCACAAAACCAAGGGGATCTATTTGATTCTTATTTTAAAAGAGCATATTTGGATCGAGATGGTAGAATTAATGGTGCTGAAGCTGTCGCTTTTTTTCAGGGCTCAAATTTGCCAAAGCAAGTTCTTGCTCAGGTCTCGTTCTCTCTCTCTCTCGCTTTTTCACTGTATCTCGGCACATACTTCTAAACATATATTTAAGTTAGTTTTGATTGAAAATACATATAGACATGTTAGAACCAAATATAGGCCATTTTACTTGAAAATGAATGAATATGAGTAGTTTGAAGTTAGTTTAAGTTATAAACACCTCAAACATCATATATATACTTTGTTTCATGTGTTTAATAGTAGTTTTGATTGAAAATACAAAATATAGGCATGTTAGAACCAAATATAGGCCATTTTAGGCCATTTTACTTGAAAATGAATGAATATGAGTAGTTTGAAGTTATTTTAAGTTATAAACACCTCAAACATCATATATATACTTTGTTTCATGTATTTATTAGTAGTTTTGATTGAAAATACAAAATATAGGCATGTTAGAACCAAGTAACACAAATATAGTTTGTTTGGTGAGTCACATAGTAGTTTTTACTTGAAAATGCATGAATATGAGTACATTTAACCAAATGCAGGGGATATACAACAAGAAGTTGGATGATTGTACCACTAAGGGGTCACAGCCGAACCCTGATATGTTGTATTGGGAGACAGTTGGTGGGAGGAACAGAGGAAAAGTGCAGGGGTTGGGTCGGGGAGATCATTTGTACTACAACTCTTCATCTGGGCGAGGAGATGGCTCGTCACAACCATATGAGCCGTCTAATTTTTCTCAGCTTGAGGCGCAGGTGGAGGCAAAGGTCGCTGCACTGATGGAAGAGGTGGAGGCAAAGGTCGCAGTACGGGTGGAAGAGTCAAACCGGGCCCTCCTGCAGGAAATGATGAGGAACATGTCTAGTTTCGGCCACATGTTCTCAGGTTGCAACACAAGCCCCCCTCCACAACGCAGACCAGAAGATGTCCCAGGGTTTGGTGGCGGCAGTAGTGCTACACAGACACCCGTGACATAGTAGTTTGTTGGGTTTTGGCAACTAGGTAACTAACTTTAGACTTATAGTTTCTATATAGTTAGTCTAACTATATGCATTTAGTGTCTATATTTATCGGCATCTAGCTTTGTTTCTAGATGTGTCGGTATATTTTTTTAGAACCCGACTTCTACTTTATATCCCGACACCGGGATCTATTTTGCGTATATATATTTAATCTAGGTAGTTTGTCTAACTATAGACATTTAGTGTCTATATTTATCGGCATCTAGCTTATTAGTTTCTAGATTTGTCGATATATATTTTGTAGAACCCGACTTCTACTTTATTTCCCGACACCGGGATCTATTTTGTGTACATAAATTTAATCTATTTCATGTAATTATATAAGTATCTACGCATATTGTAATATATATTAAAATTGCATATTTTTTTAGTTGAATATATTGAATGCGATGCAGGAACAAGTTTTGTGTAGTATATTTAGGTGTAGGTACAGGTTTAATTATAATTTGGAACATTATTATCTAATTAATGTAATTTAAATAAACAACGACGGCTAAACAGTCATTGTAAAAGAAAGTAAAGCTGTCACGGATGCAAAAGGCAACGACTGCTGTTAAATGCCAGCGACTGATTTATACCGTCGTTAAATGAACGACTGTTTTAAACCGTCGTTGATACAACGACTGTTTTAAACCGTCGTTGATTTAACGTCTGTTAACAACCGTTGTTGTTTCAGCGACAGCTCCAAACAGTAGGTGGCATATTCTCAACGTTGGTATTAAAAACAGAAGCTGATAAATAAGAAAATTGTCGTTGATATTGGTACCGACTGCCTGACGGTTGTTGATGCCTAAATCAGCGACCATTGATGCAACGACTGTCAGTCAACGACTGTTGACCGTCGTTGATGCAGTTAGCGACTGTTTTCGAGTCTGTCAGCGACGGTTCTAAGCTGTCGTTGATATCGTCTTTTCTTGTAGTGGGAATTTCACATCCTAATCGGCAATTTCATGATTATTTACGGATTGATCAACATGTTAAGTCATGGTTATTTGCAACTCTATCTCGTGATGTGTTGACTGATGTGCATGATCTTTACACGGGGCGGAAAATTGGGCTCGTTTGTGATCTCGTTTTATGCATGCTAGGCTAGGACTATGGAATAAAGGGTCGGTTAACAGTTAACACATATTAAGAAAACTAACCACCAATGTGTATTATGAAACTCTGGTCATCACTTTACTTTACTCATGGCTACCCCTCACTTTTCATGATTTACGTTCTAAACTACTTTTGCAAGAACAATCAAATTGAGTAAATCTTATGATGAGTCGTCTGGTTCCCAGCATACTTTGGTAGCTCAAACGACTACCTCTTTTGTATCTTCTCTTCTACTGGTAAGAATCAAGGGGGTGGTCGCAATAAAGGTCTCCTGATTTTTTTTATAGAGATAAGGAAAAAAAGCATTAGGAGACCATGTGCTCGAGGGGAGCACCTAATGCGTCGGTTACAAGAATTCTAGAAAGACTTGTAGCATTACAAAGATCAATAGTCAAAGAGGAATCTACAAGATGCCCCACATTAGCTATCCAATCGACCGCTCTGTTTTCTTCCCGGTATACATGAGAAATCTGGTAGGAGTGAAATTAATGAAGGATGAGCTGAATGTCTGTGATAAGTACTTGAATCTACCATGGTGCATTCTAGATACCTTTGATTTCATTAATGCACAAGGAGGTTGTCGCCTTCAATCAGTAGGTTGGTGACATTAAGTTGTAGTGCAAAGACGATGCCTTGATGAAGAGTAGTAGCTTCAGCTACAAAAACAGGGGCGGAGCCAAGGTTGTAAGTCTTGACGTGGAGGCCTTTACCAATATGATTTCTGATGATAAACCCAGCAGCTGTGGAATTATTTTTGACGGATCCATTAAAATTGAGCTTGAGGAAGTTGGTAGGAGGCGGAAGCCATGAAATGAGGATAGATGAAGAATGAGGGGAAAGGGTAGGGGGCAGTGCTCCCTTTAGGGGAGATCCTTGTAAATGAAGTTTGTCAACGAAGGATCTTGTGATCCATTCTAAATGATAGAATCTCCCTCGGTGAAGTACTATGTGCATACACCACGGCTCATTTGAAAAATAACAGCATTCCTTTCCTTCCAAAGGCTCCAAAGAAGGAAGCTGAATTTATTGATGCTTTTGTGATTTTTAAAATTTTCAAGCAGGTTTAGTAAAGTACAAGAGGAAGTAGGATCACTTATCTAAAGCCACTCAATAGTTTGAGGGGCACGCCAACGTATAGAAGCTTTATGGCAGTTTATGAAACGATGGTCTAAGGTTTCGCTGTGAAGATTACAGATGGGGCATTGGTCTTTAGGAATTACTTTGCGCGTATGAAGTGTATGCCTGGTTCAGAGACTTTTATGGCAGATTTGCCATAAGAAAATCTGAAGCTTTGGAGGGATATCAAGCTTTCAAATCCATTTGAAAGGCCAAGACTGGGAGATTGGGCACCAAATCGGGGTATCCTCTATGTTATTGATAGGGAGTGGAATTCCTTTAATTCTGGAGATTAAGTATTCTGGTAAATATTGCTGGAGAAGGGTAGTATCCCACGAATGGTCTGATTTAATAAATCTTGCTACTGTGAGGTTAATTAAGGTCTAGATGGTTCACATTTTGCTTTAGAGCTGAAGCTAAGCTGTCATTTAGCACCCAGTTATCAACCCAGGAGAGGGTAGACTTTCCATTGCCAATTCTCCATCTAATTCCTTTTCTAAGAATACACCGTTGGCCTAGCATTTTTTTTTCCAAATTAAATGAATGAGTCGTTTGGTTTTGGTGAGTATTCAAAGAAAGTTTTGTGGCGTAAATATTTTTCTTTTATTAACTTGGACCATAAGCTATTATGATTAGAAGCTATAATAACCAGCCTAACTTGGCTAGGAATGCTTGATTTATGGGTTGGGTTTAACGAAGGCCCAGGCCGCCTTATGCTTTAGGTTGACAGATTTTGTTCCAGCTGATTAAAGGTATGCTATTTTTATCCTTATTTTTTCTCCAAAAAAAATTGGATATGAATTGAATCTAATTTAAGACAAATATTTGAAGGGAGAAGAGACGAAGAGCAAGAGTACGGAGGGAGAGATTCTAAGTTTGATTGTATTAGAGTAAATCTACCTGCTCTGGACAGAAATCCTGCTTCCCAATGTTGAATGTGTTGTTGGGTTTTTTCCAGAATTAGGCGGAAATCTTTTTTGAGATAATGGAAAGAGGAGAAGACGACTCCTAGATACCGCCCAAGGTGGCCATTTGTAGTCATATTAAAATGACTAGCAATTGTAGATTTCCTAGAATTAGGAATTTTGTGAGAAAGGACCAAGGCTGATTTATGAAAATTAATTAATTGCCCTGATAGCGCATAGAATTCATCTAGAATGGATTTGAGTCTATGACATGCTGAAGAGGTTGCTTTGCAAATGACAAAACTGTCATCTGCAAACGAACATAAGACATAAAATACGAGTTCCCTTTGGGCAAAGCTTGATGCCTAGGCCTGAATTAGGCTTAGTGCTCTCAAAGGATATTTTTTGGATGAGCACATCCATAAAGATGATAAAAAGATACGGTGATAGCGGGTCACCCTGACGAAGACCCTTATGGGGCTTGAATCAAGGGGTCGTTTCACCATTAATTTTGACAAAGTAAGATACATTGGTAACACATTCCTGAATCGATTTTATCCACTAGTACTGTTCTGGAAAGCCCAGTTGTAATCCCCCGTAAATTTATGAATTTTATAAATATATTTTAATATACGGTTTTTTCACCATATACCCCTGACTAATTTTTTTTTGCACCGTATACCCTCGCAAGTTTTCAAATTCACCATATACCCTCCACGTTTCAAAGAATACATCAAAGTACCCTTTTGACTAACGGTGTTAGACTTCCGTTAGTCATTAACCTTTAATCCCCCCTAACCCTCCTGATTAACTAACCTAAACCTAAGTCAAACCCTAAGTCAAACCCTAACCCCTAATCTAATACCCTAACCTCAACCTCCCCCCCCCCCCCCCCCTTACACCACCACCCCTTACACCACCACCCCCCCCCCACCCCCTTACACCACCACCCCCTTACCCCAAGGGCCGGCCCACTCCCACCATCCCTTACCCCACCGCAACGCCACCCCAACAGTTCCCCTCCCTCCCCCTTCCCCCGCACCCCCTCCACGCAAACCCCCCACCCCCACCCACGCAAACCCCCCCTTCCCCGTAGTCCCGTCGTGCTTGCCGCCCACAAACATAACTCAAACCACGAGCCCGGAAAATCAAACGGTAACTCAAATCGAGCCCAAAGAAACCCCCCACCACCCCCGCCACCCCCACCACCATCGCACCACCTGCGAAATCGTCGCACCACCCTCACACCACCTCGAAACCGTTGCACCACCCTCGCACCACCCCTAAAATCGTCGCACCACTCCTAAAACCCTCGCACCTCCCTTAAAAATCCTCGCACCACCCCGAAAACCTCGCACCACCCTCGCACCACCCCTAAAACCTCGCACCATCATCGCACCTCCCCGAAAAACGTCGCACCATCCTCGCACCTCCCCGATAAAAGCCGGATTTCGGCCCCGCAACCACCTATTGACGTAAGACAACTTGACGGGGGAGGGGGTTGCGCGATTTTGCAGGGGGAGGGGGGGTTGCTCAATTTTGCGGGGGAGGGGGTTGCGCGAGTTTGCGAGGGAGACTTTTGCGGTCTTTGCGGGGTGTCGGAAGGTGGATGGGGTTGCGGTCTTTGCGGGCGGCGGAAGGGGGAGGAGGTTGCGGCGGCTGCGGGTGGCGAAGGGGGCGGGGGGTGGTGGGGAGGGAGGGGCTGCGGTGGTGGGGGGTGGGGGTGGGGTTGGAGTTGGGGGGGGGGGGGTGGGGGATGGGGTTAGGGTTAGGGTATTAGGGTTAAGGTTAGATTTAGGTTAGTTAAGTAGGATTAGAGGGTGATTAGGGGTTAATGACTAACGGAGTTTAACGCCATTAGTCATTAAGGGTAACTGGATGTATTTTTTCAAAAGTGAGGGGTATATGGTGAATTTCAAAAGTCGAAAGGGTATATGGTGCAAAAAAAATTAGTCAGGGGTATATGGTGAAAAAACCGTTTAATGTATATTTATATATATTTTTGAATATTATAGTATTTAAACGATTTATTTCTTCAAAGGTTGACTATTTGAAAGTCAAAGGAATTATTTTAATGATTTAAAGAAGTCAAATATTTTGTCTAGTCATGCTTTGAAAAAATGTTTGAAAAGCTTAAAACACTTTTTGGGTTGTGAAAAGAATTTTTAATTGGGCATGTGGAACCCAAACACTAAATTCATCAATCATTAAACAATACCTTTGGCCCAATTATCTTTTCCTAAGCCCAAAAGGGGAACCTATATAAACTCCAAAAACCCCCCAAATTCCCACATTTTATTTTCTCTCTCCTTCCTCCTCATTTTTTTCGGCCTCCCTCCTCTTTCTCTCTCTTTTCTTTTTCTCTCTCTTCTCCTCTTCGGCCTTCGCTCCTCCTCTTCGTGGTTCACAGCCGCCAACCGACCACCGCCAGCCGACAGCCGTGCTGCCGCTGCTCCTCCCCGCCAGCGTCCTTCTCTCTCCTCCTTTGTTTGGTTGTTATTTCTTCCTCCTCAAGTTTTTATTTAATGCAAAGTTTGTATTTTTTAAGGGTTTGTTTTAATATGTTATGTTTAAAAGTTGTAGTTTGATGATTTAATGGTGAATCTAAAATTATATGATTTGTGTAATGAAGAAATAAATTTTCAGATTTACTTATTTTGTTTAAAATAGGGTTTTGAGTAGTAAAGCATGGATTTTTAGGGTTTTAAAGGTCGAAAAATCATAGTTGTATATTATAGTTTATGGAATTGGGTATTCTTATGACTTTAAGCATGTTTGAGTATGTTTAAAAAGAGTTTTACTATATAATATGTTGCTGGAAATTTGAAAAGAGTGTTGTTGATGGAATATTTATGATTTAAACATGAGTTTTAAGGGTTTTAATCAACTAGTGTAGTAATACTATACTAGGGGGTTATACTAATTAAGTTTTAATGATGGAAAAAGGTTTTTAAACACTTTTAGAAGGGGTTTAAAGTACTTTGTTATTGCTGTAAATTCATAAGGGATTGATTGTGGATTTATATTGGTTGTTTTAGGCGGAGAATTCTCTTTAGACGACTTTTAATTAAGGTTGTGAAAGTGGCCGCTCGATTTATCTACACAAGGTACGTACATACCTATGTGTTGATTGGACTAGTAACATATCCTAAGGATGAGAATGGATGTAGTATCATGTATAGGGAACTATTTTTAGTTCATATGTGATTTCTATTAAGTTGGATTTGCATGTTTTATGCCGTTGTGTAAGCATATTGGTTATGATATTGATATTATGTTTGTATGGAATGTTGATGCAAGCATATGGGATTTGGGAACTTTATTTTATCAATTCACATGAGGGATTAATATTTATGTTGGTTTGGATCATGATTGAATCATGTTGTTCCCTTTGGATTATTTAATCACTTTATGAGGACCGAGGGCCTTATTTGGTAAGTTGATATATTTTATACCTTTGAAAGGTTGGTTGGTTGTTGACTTGGTTCAACAAATAAAGGAATGTTATGGATTAAGAGTTGGAATTAATCTTGGGTTGTTAAGTTGTTGTTGATCACTTATCTAATCCTAAGATAAAAATGGAAGTGTATAATTGTTTGATGATTATATTATTTGTATTGCTTGTGAGTCTTAATAAGTGAATAAATTATTAATCATGTAAAGTGAAACGTGGATAGCAATAGCTTTAGACTTATGCACGTCTAAAGTGTTGGACAAGTATGAGTTCGAGTACATGGTGGTATCCCATGGCTTTTCTTGGGACCGGATTGATCACCGTGTCCTATTTTTATTTCAATGGTTCCTCGATATTGTAGGTTATGGGAATACGGAGTCGCACCCGTATTTCGTCTTCTAAATTGAAGAATGGTTTTGGTTAGACAACTCGTTCCATTGACTATCCATTTAAGTTAATTAACTAATTGGTTGTGGAGTTTAGTTCAGTAAAAGTAGTCTGCTATGTTGTTGTATCATTATTTATTCCTGTTTATTATTTATTAGTGTCATGTTAGGATTGTTTATCTATTTATTATGTAGTACTCAGCTTTGCTGATTACGTGCTTTGTGTGTGTATGTTGATCCTAGCTATGCCTTATTGATCCTGTGATGACCCTTATGGTGAGCAGTCTCCAGGGATCAATAGTGCATCGTCATTTACAGGTTTGAAGATGATGGATCATGGGTTCGGGATTGGAGAGCTTGTGAAGATTATTTATCATATTTTGACTTTACACTTTTCGTAGTTGACTTTGACTTTGACTTTTGTCGTTGACTTTGACTTTTGAGGTTGACTTGACTTTTGTTGGTTTGACTTTTAGAGTTGACTTTGTGGTTCACTAAGTTTATTTCTAAAGTTTTATTATTATGTTTTCCGCTGCAAAATTCTGAATAAGCCAATAAGTTTTCACACCGGCGATAATACTTTGATAATTCTCTATGTTTTATATAAAAAAAAGGTATTTTAGAAAAGAGAGAATTGTCGGGGTGTTACACCAGTGAGACCAGACATTGCCACAGAAAATCTCATTCAATTCGGTCATAAGCTTTTTCCATATCGAGTTTCAGAGCACACCAACCTGTTTTAGAGTTTGATTTTTGAAAGAAATCCATAATTTCTTGGACAATTAGTATATTGTCGTGAATGGATCTATCAGGAGTGAAAGCATTTTGCAGAGGGCTGATATTATTCTTTAAGATAGAACATAATCGTTGAACAATTAGCTTGGAAATGGCTTTATAAAGCGTGTTGATAAGACTTATTGGTCTAAAGTGGTTTGGCGTTTCTGGATTAGAATTTTTTGGAATTAACGCTATTATGGTGTGGTTCAAAGATGGCGGCAATTTGCCATGTTGAAAGAAGCTCTTAATGGCTAAATAAAATTCAGCCTCAATGAGCGTTCAATACGCCGGAAAAAAGAGAGCGCTAAACCCATCAGAGCTGGAGCTTTGTGGGGATTCATATCAAAGAAGACCTGTTTGATTTCTTCTATGGAGTATATGGCAGTTGAATCAGACACCTCAGAAGGGGAGATGATGGGTTGGATAAAGCTTAAATCAATGGGCCTGTTATTAGGTACGGAAGAAGTAAAACATTTTTTGAAAGCATCATGCAACAAAATTTTCAATTCTAAGGGATTGTCAATCCAAACATCATTTTCAGATTGGAGCCTGTAAATTTAAGAATTTGACATTTTCTTTTTCATTTTTTTGTGAAAAATTTTGGTATTGCGATCACCTTGCGAAAGCCAAGTTTTCCTGGACATGGATGCCCAGTACCTTTGACCAAAAAGCAAGAGTTTTTCTCTTTGCCGAATAAGCCTTGAAAGGTGTTGTTGAAGAATTGGGTTGAAACGTTGTGCCCAAAGTCTTTGTTCTACATCTTTTATTTTAGTATCATTCTAAATAAGTTTGTTATTGGAGTGGCCATATCTAGTATTAGCCCATTGCTTTAGTTGAATTTTGATTCGGCATAATTTTTGTTGAATGTGGAAGAAACGCGAACCTTTGATGGGCTGACCCCAAACTTTTTTTTACAATATTGTGCGAGTTAGGTTCAAGTAACCAGTAATTATGGAACCTAAAGTGTCTAGGAACATAATTACCATTAGATTTTGAATCAAAAATAATCGGTGCATGGTCCGAGAATGTAAAGTTACCATTATAAGAAATCTCGGAGGGGAAAATTGAAGTAATCTCTTGGTTAGCGATGGCACGGTCTAGTCGTTCGTAAATAGTGGTGTCATTAATGGTCTTTTTCCAAGAGAAAGAAGATTGTAGACAAGTGTAGGTGTGTTTTTATTTCGCCTACGCGGGATGAGCGCGTATTTGATTTGACTACCCCACTGTAAAGGTTTTATTGAAAATTGTTTTGAAAGAAGTCGCCAACAATTCTTTTTAGGAAAAATCATAAACCTAATTGGATATAGGAAAACCGTAGGGACAAATTATCCAATGTAGATTTTCCCGTCCTGACTCCATAGATGGTCAAAGTGAACCAAAGATTGAGTTCGGGGGTGAAGGTACGAATATAGTCATAATGAACCACATTCGCCCAAAGTTGGCCTCTACTAAATATCGATTCATTATAGATATATGCTAAAGAATAACCAAATAATGTTTTCAACACCCTAAAAATATTTAGTCTAAGTTGGTTCAGGAAACACATAAAAAGACTATTTTTTAGTGATATGTTATTAGGCAATCAATATTACAGGGAACCTAATAGGTTGTCCAAATTAATCTGATTAATGTTAGAACATTTCTTTAGGTCTTTGATTAGCAATAAATAACATGTGGGTGATAAAAGCAGTAAAGCAGGACAATCATAATAATATGCATAGAATATTCAGGCATGCATGATAATAATATGAAAAATAAATAAAAAGAAAGAAGAAGGTTTAGAATATACAGTAGAACGCTTTTATATTAAAGATCTACATCATGAAAGAAAACTGTTAGTAACTTCAATATAAAAATAAGTTATTCAAGGACCCTCAGGATTATACCTATGCGGCTTAGATTGAGGAGCGCAACGATCTTTAGGCGGAGCAATCGTGGAACCAAGAACGCAGTGTGGAAGTATAAATTGATTGAAAGTATTGAAAGTATTTGAGTGTTTGAGGTATTCGAAGTGTATTGTAGTGGTATTCGTAAGTTTTTTGTATTCGTGATAAAATAATATGAAAAGCCGTCCGTAATTCATGAAATCACGGGTATTTATAGAAGACAACGCACGTGCGCCTCACGCACGCCCTGCGCCAGGCGCAGGCCTACGTGGCAGGCGTAGTGCCACGCGTTAGGCGCACATTGGTGTGCCTGACGCAGCCAGCCCAATCAGGTTTAGGCACGTGTAAACGCGTTTTGAAAAGATAGAAAAGAAAGTTGCGTCTCACACAGAACTTGCGTCAGACGCAGGACTCTGTGTGAGTCACAAAATCTACGTGTCAGGCGCTCATTGGCTCGCCTGACGCGATATGACCAATGTGCTGGACGCACGTGGCGCGCTGAGCGCAGCCCCCGCGTCCGGCGCATATTCCATTGCGCGTCTTTCAAAGATACTTTTTTATCCCTAAAATTCCGGAGATGGAATTTTACGGATTAAAAATCTGATTTATTTATCAAAGATAATAAAATATTTATGAAAAATATCTATTAAAATAATAAATATTTGATTGGGCTTTTAAAATGGATTTAAAACATTTTATGGGCTTGAAATACAATTAATCATCATGAACAATTAATTGGGCTTTAGAATATCATTGGTTTTTTAGACTGCTCTTCCGCTGGGTCGCGCCAACTAATGTCGCGGTATGTTTCATCATCGGATCCTTAAATGGGGATACAAGATTACGTGTCTACAACAAGGGATATCGATGGCATTAAGATTTGTAAGTAGGCGTGGTAATCTTATCAATTGATTTGCTCTAAGAGGTCTGCCTCCTTTTTTTGTCACTATAGGAGAGCATTTCATTGAAATATCCTATAGTAATCCAAGGAAAATTAAGGGGGCGGTAAGAATCAAGGGGGTAGTCGCAATAAAGGTCTCCTGAATTTATCAGCCCCAAAATGCTATAAAATAAATTTTGCATATTAAAGCGTATAACAGATGCTCTACGGCGCAGTGGTAGAAACATGATCTCTCTAAGCAATGGATCAAGGTTCTCTCTGCACGTCCTTTTTCATTTGAAAACAAAATTGCATTTTGTAAAGGGTTAAAGTGTTGTTTATTCGTTTGCACATTAATACGATTTTCATTTATAAGAAGCAATCCATGCTAAACAAATTAATTGCAGTTGTTGGTATTCGGTTTCCAATTTCAAATGATTCAAATCCTTTTACTCTTTATTTCCATCTTCATATATGTTACCCCTTTTCGTTAAATCTTACCTTCAACAAATAAATCCACTACCATTTTTCATCTTCAAAAATACTTCTAGATTATCTTCTTTGTATGCAATTTAATTCGAATATTGAAAATAATGCAAAATCTCTGCTATTCCTGAAAAAAAATGGGGGGTACTCTTAATTTACACCCCTTTTATATTATTTTGGAGAATAAAGAAGTAGAAAGTTTCTAAAAGTTGGAGAAAATAAAAGAAAAATCACATGGGAGTTGATATGCAAAAGCTCTAAAGAGAAACCCGTACAATTTATATACAATAGAATCTCCTGGTAAATTTTCTCTTAAATTATTTAAATTAATGTGTATTAGTTTATATAATTGAATTTATCATGAACTAGTCGTATTTTCCTCTCTCCCTCATTAATTCTATAGTTTACTTTGACACTATCACCTTATAGAAGTTATAGTTTAATTCTATACCATAATTTATATAGAGCGGTACTATTTTTAGTCACAATAATGACAATGTTTGTTTAACACGTACCAACGGCAAAAGAAAATTTTACACTGATGGAGGGTGGAGGGCCCAATCTACATTATTTGCACATGACCCCTAATTTCTTCGAGATGGCACTGTAGATTTGTGAAGGCCATGGTGAAAACACTGGCACGTAAGAGTATCCTTAACCATGAACCCAAATAAATGGTTCATCCTTCTCTCTCCTCTTTTCTCTCTCCTCCACATCACTTTCACAAATCATTTCCAATTTCACTCTAAACCATGAACCAATAAATAATGGTTCATCACTCTCTCTCATCCTTTTTTCCTACCCCACCGCCTTTTATCTCTCTTTAATTAATTTTATGGAGTTGTATTGATTAATGTAAAACCAATTTACGCTAATTGATAGTAATTAACTCTTATAATTATTAATTCGTAATTAATAATTTTTATTATATAATAATTATAGATGACTAATTAATTTTTAATTTGGAAATTAATTAATATTATGTTATGAAAGAAATGATATTAGGAGGAGAAGAGAAAAATGAAATTATGGGCAAAGTATAGTAAAATGGGTGTCTATTTATAGAGAATGAAAAATTATGAATTTTGGTATTTTTTTTATTTTTTTGAATTATATTTTTTGGAATATTAACGGTACAAAAATTGTAATGTTAATAATAAAAGAACAAATAGGAGTGACACAAGTGGCGGACTGCAAGTGGGTGGTTAGAGCTTTCTGACGCGCTGGTGGGTGCGGCTTTGTGTCGTGTGCACCTAACCAAAGATAAATTTCTCCTACTCTCTTTTACAATTAAATGTAGAAGGGAAGTAAGGTTCGTATCCACAGGGAAACAGGGACGAGTTTAATATTTAGCGTGAATCAGTACCTAGATTAAGCTAAGGGTCGAGTAACCTAATAAAAAGGGGGGTTTTCAAGTAGATTATAAACAAACTACAATTAACTATCAAATAAATAAAATGAGAAATCAATACGGAAAGATCTTGAATCCGATTAACATGCACTTCAATTTCATTATCGATCATTGAACCTCAACTCTAATTATTTCCATGATTATCTATTGTCGAGAACTAATCTCGTATTCTCCTTATTCTTATTCTTAGTTGAATAGCACGATCAGCGTGACTATAAAACCCTAACTAAAGGATAACCTAGTCCGATCAGTGTCTAAGTTATTAATCCAATAGCAACAATAAACACAGAGAACCAATAGACCTGCTAATGTCATACACGCGATAAACATTCAACAGTTGATTCAATTTCCCTAAGAAATAACCAAGACGATCTGCATCTAAGTTACTCCCTAGTTTGCTACAAGTAGATAAAAGAATAAAACAATCCGATTCTATTCTTAAATCTAGCATTAGATTAATTACACAATCAAACTAGTAACGTTCCTACCATAATTATGCAAAAATCATAAAGTATAATCATAGAAATTAAACCATAATCAAGGAAAATAGATAGAGAGGAAAGATCTCACAATAATGGTTGAAGCTTCATGTTAATTTTCTTCAAGAACAGTTCAAGCTACAATCCGATAGCATAAACCAAATCCAACATTGAAATCTCTAATAAAACTAAGAAAACTAAGAAAAATAACAAAAGTGAGGAAGGAGAATTAAGAGAGGAGTGTTTTTCTCTCTCCTCCATTTCAGCTCTACTCCTCCTCTCTTCAAACATTAGGTTTTAGGAGGCTTTTAAACCCCGCACAAAACGTGGCCCCAAACCGACTTAAGCGTCGCGAGTCGCGAGGCTAGTCGCGACGTGCTCACTGACATCCGCACAACTCAACACAGACTTGACATGGCACAAAGGGTCGCGACCCGCGACGTATATCGCGAGGTGCGAAGCAGGGGTCGCGAGTCGCGATCAAGCTCACGAGGCGCGACATGCGTGTGCGCTGCTAGGCAGGCTGCTGCTGTGCTCGGCTAACGCTTGCGGCAGTGCTTGGGCTCTTACTTTGCTGGCTTCGAGACTGTTATGGGCTTGTTGGGCTGACATGAGCTGTGTGGGTGGTGCCATGGACTGTTGTGGATGAACTTGCTGCTGTGCGTGGTGAGAATGCCCAGGATGGAGAGGGGTTGTAAATGGGTTGTTGATGAAATGGTGGCTCTCACGCCACCTCACCATCTCATTTGTCCTTGACCATTTCATTATAATACAATACAATTCCCATAATAGATTGCTCAAATATAATTGACGTTAATAACTCGCAATTTAGGACATTAACCTTATTTTACCAACAAAACTCCAAGTTCCGCTAAAGGCTAAATAAAACGCAAACGTTAACAATTATGATCAAGACCCTTAGCAAAAAGCACCCAAAATATAATAAAAACACCGTATAACTTGAGCGTATCAAATACCCCCACACTTGAACTTTACTCGACCTCGAGTAAACTCAAAAATGAGAAATACCAATTAAATGATCACCCAAGCTATCGACACCAACCTACAATCTCCATCAACAACATCATCATCATCACATCTTAACAACAACCGCTCAAAACCTAAACGTAAGGGACGATGATAATAGGATTTAAGATGCGGAAATATAAACAAATTTATACAAAACCTATTCCCAAGAACACCCTAAAATACTATAATGAATCTACAAAAGGAGGTGAAGTAATTATACCTGAAGCGTGCCTCGTTGATGTTTAAGAACGTCAATTGAAGTTCCTCTACAAAGGTCCACCACCACAAGTTGAATATACCTTGGTTTACTAGAACCTAAAAACAAACTCCTTTGTTTTTGTATGAACTTTTTGAAAATGAAAATTGTGAGAAACTCTCAATCTCAGTATGTATAAACCCTCAGCAATGACACGGCAATATCTCATACATATATGAGTCAACTACTCACATATATGTAACCTTCATATTTAGGCTATAAAAAGCATATAAAAGGAATGATTTATTTTCCTTTTAATTAAGAGGATATCAATCCATTAATTGATTGACTTTCTGAATCAATTAATATTGATATCAATCAATTATCCTATAATTGATTTTGATCTAAAATAGTAAGATATTACCCATAGCTTATTTGTTTTATGGTCAAAAGAACATATAGGCATTATCGTATAATATTAATCTAAAAAGACTAACTAATCAACAATGTAGTTTATGTGTGACCCTGTAGGTCCAATATAGTTTAGTAGTAAATATTAATCGTTTATTAATATTACAAGTCAAGATTGGCTCCTAGTAAAGCATCATGACTACCCAAACTATATTGGATATAATTAATAATTTATAACTTTTGAGTTATGCACTTGATCGTAGGACATACTCCAACAATCTCCCACTTGTCCTAGAGCAAGTGGTGCTTTATAATCCCTTTGTCTCTTATTGTTATATCTGAACATAAGGTAAGAAAACTTGTCATCCTTATGAAGTACAGAATATTTCTCAGTCTCAAGTTCAACTGTCAAACGAATGATTGAATCACAATCCATTCGAGCACGGCCATGCATTTTACAGTCTAAACTCTCCGAGAGGCCCAAAACAACATTCCTATGTAATAGGAGGACAATTCCATCTTATTTACCCTCTATCCTTCACACGACTCATAGCAACATGTACATTGCCTTTATAGTCTCCTTTTACGGCACGACGTTTGACAATGCCAAAGTGTACTAGTCATCAATGTAAGGAATCAGTGATAAACTCAAGTCTGAGGAATCAACTCATTTATATTTTAGAGAAACTTATGACATTCAGTTCTTAAAGATTTCTCTATGTGGGTCAAATCCAATGTGTATTCACCAATTCACATTAATATAATTGATTAGACATCCAATGCCCCTATGATCCATGAAACATGATCATCAATCAATCTATAAACTAATCATTATAGGTCATTAATGTACCTACTTAATGACCTGATTAGGGACAAGGTAATCAATTATCTTAGTTCACTTAATAGGGTTTCATGGTTGAGTCTTCGTACTCAACATCCTATATAAAACAACTGATTACTTTGGACATTTGTTTAATACTAAACTGAATTTAAACAAATATAACTTTATAAAAATAAACATAAACCTTTTATTTCAATAATGAACAACATTCAAAATTAAGTACAAAAATAGGTCATTCTCCAATGTTCCTAATTCCCATAGCTGAAGTATGAATCTCATGTTTCTGCTGAGAAAGTGGCTTAGTAAGCGGATCTGCAACATTGCTATCCGTATGAACTTTACATATCCTAATATCTCCTCGATCAACTATCTCTCGAATCAGATGAAATCTCCTGAGTACATGTTTGGATTTTTGGTGTGATCTTGGTTCCTTTGCTTGTGCTATAGCTCCAGTGTTATCACAATAAACATCCAAAGCACTAGCAATACTAGGAACCACTCCAAGTTCAAAAATGAATTTTTTTATCCAAACGGCTTCTTTTGCTGCTTCTGATGCAGCAATATACTCAGCTTCAGTTGTAGAATCTGCTATAGTGCTCTGTTTGGAACTTTTCCAACTCACTGCTCCTCCATTCAAACAAAATATGAATCCCGACTGCGATCGAAAATCATCCTTATCTGTTTGAAAACTAGCATCAGTATAACCTTTTATACTTAGCTCATCCTCTCCTCCATACACTAAGAATTTTTCTTTAGTCCTGTTAAGGTACTTTAGAATATTCTTCACAGCAGTCCAATGGTCATCACCTGGATTTGCTTGGAATCTACTGGTCATGCTCAAAGCATAGGAAACATCTGGTCTAGTACATATCATGGCATACATGATGGATCCAATAGCTGACGCATAAGGGATCTTGCTCATGCGGTCTTTCTCATCAGTCGTCGAAGGACACTGAGTCTTGCTCAGACTTATGCCATGAGACATGGGTAGAAAACCTCTTTTACAACCTTTCATATTGAACCTAGTTAGAACCTTATCAATATAAGTTTCTTGACTTAGTCCAATCATTCTTTTAGATCTATCTCTATAGATCTTAATGCCTAGTATGTATTGAGCTTCACCAAGGTCTTTCATTGAAAAACATTTTCCAAGCCATATCTTTACAGACTTTAGCATAGGAATGTCATTTCCAATCAGATTTATGTCATCCACATACAAGACCAAGAAAACAATCTTACTCCCACTAACTTTCTTGTAAACACAAGATTCCTCTTCATTTCTGAGAAAACCAAAACCTTTGATTGACTCGTCAAATCGGAGGTTCCAACTCCTTGATGCTTGCTTCAATCCATAAATGGACTTTTGAAGCTTGCAGACCTTTCTAGGTGCATTAGGATCAATAAAACCCTCAGGTTGTGTCATGTACACTTCTTCTTCCAAAAAACCATTTAGGAAGGCGGTTTTAACATCCATTTGCCATATTTCATAGTCATAATATGAGGCAATTGCTAGAAGTATCCGAATAGATTTCAGCATAGCTACTGGTGAAAAGGTTTCATCTTAGTCTATACCATGAATTTGTTTGAAACCTTGTGCCACTAGCCTAGCTTTGTGGATATATACATTTCCATCCATGTCAGTTTTCAACTTGAAAACCCATTTGCATCCAATAGGTTTAACCCCATCGGGCAAATCAACCAAGTTCCAAACTTGATTTTCATACATGGAATCCATTTCGGATTTCATGGCTTTTGACCATAATTCGGAATCTGAACTAGCCATAGCTGCTTTGTAGGTAGTAGGCTCATTGTTTTCTAAAAACAATATTTCTTTATTATCAGACACGAGAAATCCATATCTCTCAGGTGCTGAAATTTTCCTAGTAGACCTACGAGGGGCAGGTGCCACGGAGGTAGATTCCACAACAGGTTGTGGAGTCTTATCAGTTTCCACAATTACTTGTGTAGGCTCCTGATTTTGTGGCTCATTTTCAGCTCGAATTTCTTCGAGGTGAATATTTCTCCCACTTGAATTTCTAGAAAGATTTTCTCTTTCGAGAAAGACACCAGTTCGAGCCACAAACACTTTGTTCTCAGTTTTGTTGTAGAAGTAATACCCCTTTGTTTCTTTTGGATTACCCACAAAGTAACATTTGTCAGATTTAGGTGCAAGTTTGTCAGATTGTAAACGTTTTACATAAACTTCGCATCCCCAAATCTTAAGAAAAGACATACTTGGAGTTTTTCCAGCCCATAACTCATATGGAGTCTTTTCAACAGCTTTGGTTGGAGTTCTATTTAAGATTAGTGCGGCAGTTTCCAAGGCATGACCCCAGAATGATATCGGAAGATCGGCCTGACTCATCATTGATCGAACCATATCTAATAGAGTTCGATTTCTCCTTTCGGACACACCATTCCATTGTGGTGTTCCTGGAGGAATTAGTTGGGAAAGAATTCCACAACTTTTGAGATGGTCATCAAACTCTTGGCTTAAATACTCACCACCTCGATCAGATCGGAGGGTTTTTATTGTCTTGCCAAGCTGATTCTGTACTTCCATTTGAAATTCTTTAAACCTTTCAAAAAGCTTCAGATTTGTGCCTCATAAGGTAGATATACCCATATCTACTGAAGTCATCTGTGAATGTTATGAAGTACTGATAATTGCCTCTAGCATTTGTACTCATTGGTCCACAAACATCAGAATGTATGAGACCTAATAAGTCACTTGCTCTTTCACTTACACCAGTGAAAGGAGCTTTTGTCATTTTGCCAAGTAAGCAAGATGCGCATGTATCATATGATTCGAAAGCAAATGATTCCAAAATTCCTTCCTTTTGAAGTTTTTGTATACGTCTCTCATTTATGTGGCCAAGACGACAATGCCAAAGGTAAGTTTTATTTGAATCATTTGATTTGGCCTTTTTAGTATCAATGTTATAAACTTGTCTTTCTAAATCTAGCAAATAGAGCCCATTAAATAAGTGAGCACTACCATAAAACATTCCATCCTTTTGAAAAGAAAGACATTTATTCTTAATTTCAAAAGTAAACCCTTCTGTATCCAAACAGGAAACAGAAATAATGTTTTTAGAAATAGCTGGAACAAAATAACAATTATTCAAATCCAAAACAAGCCCAGAGGGCATTATTAAACTAAAAGTGCCTACGGCTAAAGCTGCAACCTTTGCTCCGTTGCCAACACGTAGGTCCACTTCCCCTCGAGCCAAGCTCCTACTTTTCTTTAGTCCCTGCACATTTGTACAAATGTGAGATCCACATCCGGTATCAAATACCCAAGAATTAGAAATAGTGAGATTAACTTCAATAACATGTATACCTGAGGTAGAAGCAATATTGCCATTCTTCTTGTCCTCTAGATACTTAGGACAATTCCTCTTCCAATGATCTGGTTTGTGGCAATGAAAGCATTCTTGGTCCGGAGTAGCTCCACTTTAGTTTTGACAACTCTGTTTGCCCTTACCCTTACTCTGAGGGTATTGTTTTTTATTGCCTTTCTTCTTGAAAACCCCTTTCTTTTTCTGAATCATAAGAACTGGATTCTTAGGTGCAACCTTGATACTTGGTTCAGCAGTCTTGAGCATTCCTAGAAGCTCATTCATAGTTTTCTCCAACTCATTCATGTTAAAGTTTAACACGAATTGGTCATACACCTTATGAAGGGAGTGGAGAGTGATGTCAATTGGTAGCTCATCACCTAAAGTGACACCTAATCGTTCCAAATTCTCAAAATAACCCATCATTTTGAGAACGTGTGGACCAACAGGTTCACTTTCTTTGAGACTGCTCTCAAGGATAGCCTTAACCGTTTCGTAGCGCTCAATTCTTGCTTGTTTCTGAAACATAGCTCTGAGCTGATGAATGATGTCAAAAGCCTCCATATTTTCAAATTGTTTTTGCAATTCAGAATTCATGGATGCTAACATCAAACACGTGACATCAAGAGATCTAGCTACTGCCGTATCATATGCTTTTCGAGTCTCAGCAGATGCTCGAAGGGTAGGTTCAGCAGGGAGAGGGTTTTCAAGAACATCCAGTTTCATTTCAGACTTAAGAACTATTCTCAAGTTGCGATACCAATCCAGAAAATTGTTTCCATTAAGTTTTTCCTTTTCGAGAATAGAGCGAATACCAAAAGATGACATAGCGGAGTTTGAATTAGGAGTAACCATCTACAAATGAAAAAGCAAAGTTTTAGGTTTATGATTATAAACAATAACTTCAAATTTTAACCAAGTTAAAACAAGTTAAAGGCTTTTAGTCTAAAAAAACGTCCTCATTTAGGCTAAAAGATTCCAAGACCCCAACTCATTTAATCCTAAGCCGGCTTTGGCCGGTCACCTAAGAGATAAATGGTTTAGGTAAATAACACTTTATTAGTTATACTCCTATAACTCTTGGTTAATGGGAAACATCGCATGTAATAGCCCATTCCTATACCCCAAAGCCCAAGTCCTAATTGGATACTTTGTTGAATAAAACCATACATACTTGTAAATTTCTTAAATATACTCTAAAAGGTCTAAGATAAAAAATAATACCTTGCTTTGGCAAGCCCATTACCAATGATCAAAGACATGAATAGAGGTTTGTAAGGGTGGGTATCTAAGTATTCAAATTTTAAAATTTAGGACTTTAAGTTACTATGTCGGTTCTAAATTTAGTGAACTAATAGCAATTTAGAACAAAAACATAATAACAAAATAAAAGCAATAATTTAAATGCATAATTAAAAATGATCCTAGTATGGCCCCTACACCTAAAACTAAACTTGAAGGTGCTTCCTCGTAACCGCCTTTTGATCTCCATCAAAGCTTGATTCTCCAATCATCGTACAAGTTAATTTAAATTTAAATAAAATTACAAAAATACAAAACGGCTCGCAGTCCGTATTTAAGATACAAAAAATACATAACGGTACGCAGACCGTAATTTCTATCCTAATTTGGGCCATACTAGTCATGCAACATTCATGCATAAAATTATTCATTCATTCACTTACTTAGAGTAAGTGACCCAGTGTATATTAGACAATTCTAATACAAAATATTAGTTAAACTAATCAACAATTTTAATTAGTCCAAAAAATAACAATATTTAATAGTGTTAGAAATTATACTTGAACTTTATATTATCATGATAATAAAATTGCAACTTATCCAAAAAATTTGAGAGTTAAATATCAATCTAATAAACTCCCACTAAGAAATGGATCACCTAACTATTAGGTTCAAAATTTAGATTGAAGAAACTTGGGTTAAACACATTTTAAGCCCAAAAACTTAATAGAAGTAATGCTGTCCAAACAAGCAAAATAAGCCCAAAATAATTTTTTTTTTTTTTTATAAAAGTTGTAGCCCAGACCCAGCAGTAGACTCACAAGAGCCCCTGCCAGGCCCATTACGACAGCAAGCCAGATCTGCTGTCTGGCCCAGCAGTCCAGATTAGGCTGTTCAGCCCAGCCCAGACGCTGGGAACCAAACAGATAGCAGATCAACATGCTTTTGTACCGTTGCAAGCCAACTTTTCCAAAATAAACTAAAGACACGGTGCTGCTACTGCCAGCCAACTTTTCCCATCTTTTTTTTTTTTAATAGAAGAACCCCATTTTCAAAAAAAAAAAAATTATTATATGAACTATTCATAAAATAAACTGAAAAACAAAAATTAAAATATCATTATATCAATATTATTCGAATTCCAATAAAACCCAAATTATTAAATTGCAATTTCATAAGTCCAAATTTAATACTAACAAGATTAAATAATATGCATTTTTTAAGATCAAAATAGCATAATTAGGGAGGCGACTGATACCACTAAAAGGATTTAAGATGCGGAAATATAAACAAATTTATACAAAACCTATTCCCAAGAACACCCTAAAATACTATAATGAATCTACAAAAGGAGGTGAAGTAATTATACCTTTGAAGCGTGCCTCGTTGATGTTTAAGAACGTCAATTGAAGTTCCTCTACAAAGGTCCACCACCACAAGTTGAATATACCTTGGTTTACTAGAACCTAAAAACAAACTCCTTTGTTTTTGTATGAACTTTTTGAAAATGAAAATTGTGAGAAACTCTCAATCTCAGTATGTATAAACCCTCAGCAATGACACGACAATATCTCATACATATATGAGTCAACTACTCACATATATGTAACCTTCATATTTAGGCTATAATAAGCATATAAAAGGAATGATTTATTTTCCTTTTAATTAAGAGGATATCAATCCATTAATTGATTGACTTTCTCAATCAATTAATATTGATATCAATCAATTATCCTATAATTGATTTTGATCTAAAATAGTAAGATATTACCCATAGCTTATTTGTTTTATGGTCAAAAGAACATATAGGTATTATCGTATAATATTAATCTAAAAAGACTAACTAATCAACAATGTAGTTTATGTGTGACCCTGTAGGTCCAATATAGTTTAGTAGTAAATATTAATCGTTTATTAATATTACAAGTCAAGATTGGCTCCTAGTAAAGCATCATGACTACCCAAACTATATTGGATATAATTAATAATTTATAACTTTTGAGTTATGCACTTGATCGTAGGACATACTCCAACAGATGATTCCCCCACACTTAGCTTCGAGCTCACCTGAAAAATACAAAGACGCGACAACAATAATAACCAGCAACACCGACAAGAATCAAAATGTCAGCTCACGACATACTTAAACTATCAGTTCTCCCAAACCTCAAAAGATGACCTACTACTACTACAACTAACTTAGAATAGCAAGCCATGGAACAATGACAAAAAGGGATAAATTCCATGCTTACTCCCAAAAACAATCAATCAACCAATGGAAATTCAAATCCCTATTTGCTAAGGACTCAAACTTAACTTCAATAATGACCTCCAATTCACCAAAAATCATCAAAAGAATGTGAAAGCCAACTATAAATAGATCTTCACAAAACAAAGGATGAATTCAGTAACCCAACTCGAAGACACCTTCCGCCTTATGACACCAACTCCGGCAAATGAGTTTTCAAAATACATAATTCTCTCTTTAATCTCTCATTTTGCCTAGGAGCCCTTTCGGGTTTTCATCCTAGCTTCTCACTTTTTTTTTTCATCTCACCATCTTACCCGCTCAAATTAAGCCACTTTTTTGCATAGGTTGCCCTTTCGGGTTTCCAACCTATCCGGGCCGCCATTTTTGCCCGGGTTGCCCGCCCTTGCGGGCTTTCAACTCAGCGGGTTTCATTTCATCGCTTTTTTTTTATATTTTTTTTTTCATTTTGAAAGTAATACATACAACA
This sequence comes from Beta corolliflora, assembly GCA_947648045.1. Taxonomy (NCBI): domain Eukaryota; kingdom Viridiplantae; phylum Streptophyta; class Magnoliopsida; order Caryophyllales; family Amaranthaceae; genus Beta; species Beta corolliflora. Next base: position 1,565,983 of record CANSZD010004241.1, read on the forward strand.
TAGATACATGAGAATGAGAATACCCTCCTCCCTACTTAAACTACACATTGTCCTCAATGTGACGACAATTAGAAAAAAAAGTAAACTGAAAATGGGGGGAAAATCGAAAATCGGGTAAATCGAAGATCGAAGGCTCAAGACTCATGACAAACAATCCGTCAAACTCAAATTTCTTAACAACACCAACTCGAATCTCATAAATCAACTCACAACCCTCTCCCTCGAATCACTCAAACAAATGGCAAATTTAAATTTTTTAAATTTTTGAGATTTGCACCTAGCTTAAGAGATCGAAAAGATACAACAATCTCACCGTTTCAATTTCGCCAACTCCTAGCGGCTGAACTCTTCCCAACGGGTTTTCTTTTGTGGATTTTGGCTCAAAGTGGATTAAGATTTGTTGTGGTTCTTTTTAGTGGGTGGGCGGTGGGTGAAAGAAAATATGTTGTGGTGGTGGAAATTTGATGAGAAATAAAGAAAAGAACGAAAATAAAAGGGGTCTCGGGTTGCCTCCCGAGAAGCGCTGTTGTTTAAAGTCGTTAGCTCGACTTAGTACCTTAGGCTCAATCATTGGGCTTGTGCTCCATGTGTGACAATGGTGGTTCCATGTCAATCTCCACTTCAAGTACCTGCAAAACTGATTGAGAAGAACTCTTGCAATGCATCGTTAGTGCTATGAGTGTCAACCATAAACAAAGAGCACAAGTAACACCATCCAAAAACCACGCTAAATATAAACAAGTAACACCGTCTCCCCGGCAACGGCGCCAAAATTTGGGTGGGTGAGGCTTTGTGTCGTGTGCACCTAACCAAAGATAAATTTCTCCTACTCTCTTTTACAATTAAATGTAGAAGGGAAGTAAGGTTCGTATCCACAGGGAAACAGGGACGAGTTTAATATTTAGCGTGAATCAGTACCTAGATTAAGCTAAGGGTCGAGTAACCTAATAAAAAGGGGGGTTTTCAAGTAGATTATAAACAAACTACAATTAACTAGCAAATAATTAAAATGAGAAATCAATACGGAAAGATCTTGAATCCGATTAACATGCACTTCAATTTCATTATCGATCATTGAACCTCAACTCTAATTATTTCCATGATTATCTATTGTCGAGAACTAATCTCGTATTCTCCTTATTCTTATTCTTAGTTGAATAGCACGATCAGCGTGACTATAAAACCCTAACTAAAGGATAACCTAGTCCGATCAGCGTCTAAGTTCAATCCAATAGCAGCAATAAACACAGAGAACCAATAGACCTGCTAATGTCATACACGCGATAAACATTCAACAGTTGATTCAATTTCCCTAAGAAATAACCAAGACGATCTGCATCTAAGTTACTCCCTAGTTTGCTACAAGTAGATAAAAGAATAAAACAATCCGATTATATTCTTAAATCAAGCATTAGATTAATTACACAATCAAACTAGTAACGTTCCTAGCATAATTATGCAAAAATCATAAAGTATAATCATAGAAATTAAACCATAATCAAGGAAAATAGATAGAGAGGAAAGATCTCACAATAATGGTTGAAGCTTCATGTTAATTTTCTTCAAGAACAGTTCAAGCTACAATCCGATAGCATAAACCAAATCCAACATTGAAATCTCTAATAAAACTAAGAAAACTAAGAAAAATAACAAAATTGAGGAAGGAGAATTAAGAGAGGAGTGTTTTTTCTCTCTCCTCCATTTCAGCTCTGCTCCTCCTCTCTTCAAACATTAGGTTTTAGGAGGCTTTTAAACCCCGCACAAAACGTGGCCCCAAACCGACTTAAGCGTCGCGAGTCGCGAGGCTGGTCGCGAGTCGTGACGTGCTCATTGACATCCGCACAACTCAACGCAGACTTGGCATGGCACAAAGGGTCGCGACCCGCGACGTATATCGCGAGGTGCGAAGCAGGGGTCGCGAGTCGCGATCAAGCTCGCGAGGCGCGACATGCGTGTGCGCTGCTAGGCAGGCTGCTGCTGTGCTCGGCTAACGCTTGCGGCAGTGCTTGGGCTCCTACGCTGCTGGCTTCGAGACTGTTATGGGCTTGTTGGGCTGACGTGAGCTGTATGGGTGGTGCCATGGACTGTTGTGGATGAACTTGCTGCTGTGCGTGGTGAGAATGCCTAGGATGGAGAGGGGTTGTAAATGGGTTGTTGATGAAATGGTGGCTCTCACACCACCTCACCATCTCATTTGTCCTTGACCATTTCATTATAATACAATACAATTCCCATAATAAATTGCTCAAATATAATTGACGTTAATAACTCGCAATTTAGGACATTAACCTTATTTTACCAACAAAACTCCAAGTTCCGCTAAAGGCTAAATAAAACGCAAACGTTAACAATTATAATCAAGACCCTTAGCAAAAAGCACCCAAAATATAATAAAAACACCGTATAACTTGAGCGTATCACGCGCGTCAATCAAGGTTAGTTTTTTGCTGTTGATGTGCTGCTTTCTCCAATCGTCCAGCGACACGCGGCGCTTTAGAATTTTTTTTGTTTTTTCTTTTCCTTCCCAGCGCCAGCGTGGAAGATGAATCCATTTTCACAAACGATTCGGTAATCCGAATCAGTTCGCCTCGATTCACACACAAACTCTTTTGGGTTAATGATTAAGGCCCAAAATAATTGTTCATCCTTCATGAACCATTTTTGAATTCATTCTTAGAGCATTCTTAGCAATGAACCCAAATAAATGGTTCATGCTTCTCTCTTGTCTTTTCTCTCTCCTCCACATCATTTTCACAAACCATTTCCAATTTCACTCGTAACCATGAACCAATAAATAATGGTTCATCACACTCTTTCATCTTTTTTCCTACCCCACCACATTTTTTATCTCTTCTATGGAGTTGTATTAATGTGTGTAAAATTAATTTACGCTGATTAATTGTAATTAACTCTTATCATTATTAATTAATAATTACTAATTTTTATTGTATAATAATTATCGGTGAAATATTGCACGCTTAAGCTAAAACAAAATTATGAAGTTTCTTTTCCCGAAAGATTGCGAAGCTAAAGGAAATTTATGTGATGAAAGAAATGATATTAGGAGGAGAAGGGAAAAATTAAATTGTGAGTAAAGTATAGCAAAATGGGTGTCTATTTATAGAGAATGAAAAATTATGAATATTGGTATTTTTTTTATTTTTTTTAATTATATTTTTTAAAATATTAACGTTACAAAAATTGTAACGTTAATAATAATAGAAGCAATAGGAAGCTGCCACATGGCGTGAGCTGAATGGGCGAGCAGGAGATCTGACGCGCGTCATAATCTCCTGTCATTGCGTCAGTTTTTGTGCTCCTTTCCTCCACTGGTAGCGCGACATGTGGCGATTTTTTTTTTTTTGCTTTTCTTCTCTTTCCCAACTCCACCGTGGCTGCTTCAACCCATTTCACGAACCATACGGATTTCCGAATGGTTCCACCTTGATCCACGCATGAACTCTTTTGGGTTCATGATTAAGCCAAAAATAATTGTTCATCCTTTATGAATCATTTTTGGGTTCATTGTTATGGATGCTATAAGGATGCTCTAATAGACACCACCAACTGCTGTACAGAAAATCATTTATTGCCAACATATAAAATGAGGAATAAAATAACATCATCAAGTTCATTAAAATGTACATTTGATTGTAGTTTTGACATTGTATATTAAAAACAACATCAACATATAACTAATTTTTTAAACAAAAACCCTAGCCACCCTCTATTCTCTCTCTACCCCAACCACAAAACCCTAGCCACAGCAATCCGCCGCAGCAGGCTTGCTGGTGGCCGCACGTCGCCGGCGAGCTTGCTGCTTGTCTTCTTCGTGTTCGTAGGTCAGAGGCGTTGTTGGCTTTCCCTTCGTCGTCGGGTTTTGTTCGCGTTTTTGGGTCCTCTCCGTTCGCAGGTCAGGTCGTCGCCGCCGCGTGTAGCCTCATGTCGCCGCCAGTTCGGGTCTTCCACCTCCCCCCTCCCCAGTCGCGTCAGTCAGGTCTCCTTCCCCTTCCCCTGTTTTTCGTTTGTTGGGTTAGTGTTTGTTCTTTGTTTCCGTTGCCGATGTTAGTGTTAGTGTTAGTGTTAGTGGTTAGTGTTGTTATGCTAGTTTTATCGTGGGTCTTGTCCCCCTTCCCTGTTCCTTCGTCGGGCTTCCCCACCCCCTCCCCTGTTTAAGGTAGTCGGGCCTCCCCTCCCCTTTCCCCTCCTATGTTCGAGTGGTTTAGTTGCATCATCACCCCATCCCCTGTTCGAGTTTTTAGTCGAATTCCCCCTCCCCTGTTGTTGGTTAATTTTGTTTGGGCATCCCCTTCCCTTCCCCCCTAGTTGTTGGGCTTCCCTTTCCCCTTCCCCCCTAACTAGGTTAATTATCAGTTTGGTGGTTCTACAAAATGTTTGCCAGTTGAATCACGGATGGTGGTGTAAGGTTGTAGTATTAAAATCAGTAGTTTCTTTGAAACGTTTGTTGAAGGAACGGGTACGTCAGATGGATGAGAAGTGTGAGTATGGTCGAGGCGATGTTCGTTTTTCATGGTTGGACTTTGTGTTTTCCGGTTTTATAAATCGGAGGTGTATCCGAGAGCTCACCATGTTTAGCTCTCATTTTCGCTTGGCAATGATTTTTCTGGTCTTTGCCTTGAAAAAATCAAATCTGCAGGCGGCACCCCAGTATCATCTGGTGGATTTCAGCACGCCCCGTTTCTCCTCCTTTACGGAGAAACATGACATACTCTCGACAGAGAGTCATGAGTCACCTAGGAATATGACTCTTCCACAGATCATGAGCCAAGAATCCCATACGTCAGAAGTTCGTTGGGATTGCTCATGCGGCGAGATGCGAATCTTGCCTTTGGTTCGTTGTTCGGATCGTGATCGACATTTGCTTCTCCTACCACATCCATCAGTCCTCAGAGTTTTGACTCCACCAGCACATTCATCGACCAGCGGCGCGCTACTAATAGGCGAATCTGTATTGGCTTTGTTTATTTTTGTTTTTGTAGGGCATGTAATTAAGAGCTCATAAAGCTCCTTTAGGTTTTCCTTTGTTTTTTGTGTGGTTGTATTAGCAATAGGTTGTATTCTGTTTTTTAATCAACGTACGTTTTCTTGATGTTAAAAAAAAAACATTGTATATTAAATAATAAAAAATATAATTCATGTTGTAGCGTTGATTATTATAGTGTTAAAAATATACATTATATCTTAATTTTGAACAGCGTTAAATTCTAAGGACTCCCAATATCATTTCCCAAGAATCTTATGTATTTGGGCAGGGGCGGATCCAACGTGGGTTCAGTGGGTTCAACTGAACCCACGTGGATCTACGGGAAAAATTGAATTTTACTGGAACAGAGAAAACGTTTATATGTTGAAGCGCTGAATTATTTCCAACTATATGGAGTATGGTTCAGTGGTATTGTCCGCGTGAAGTATAAGTCTTAGGTAGCTTAACGTCGCGGGATCAAGTCCCAGCAAGCTTATTTTTTTTTCCCTCTTTTTTTTTTTTACCTCCTTTTGTTTTTTTATTACTACTTTCTTGGTTTTATTTTCCTACCATCTTCTAATCCTCCAGCTTTCTTTTGTTAGAAATATTATTTGCTTAAGCAATCAATACATTAATAGGAAATGAATTCGGTCTAATTTCACTTTTCTACCAATTTCTTTGCTTAAGCAATCAATTATCGATAGCATTAATAATTTATTAGCCAAACTATATTACAAAGACTTTATTGTTGCTGAATTGTTAATTATTTGTTTTAGATTTCATTTTTTTGTTGATTGTTAATACTATTTTTTTTCTTCATTTCACGAGTACATAAGAGTTTTTAGAGTTTCTAACACTTATTTACCTAAAGACAACTTATCAAAATTTATCATTAGAGGTTAAACAAACAGGGCTTTAATTCATTGGTTGATTGAATGAAGATTAATATATGCAGTGAGATTATGTCCTTTTTAATACTTAATTTTAAATTAATAGTTGCAAATACAAATTTTTTTTATCTCATTGAAAGATTAAAATTGAAAAATATTGGCGACTCAAAATACAAACAACCAGCATAAGTGTCTTTAACAAAAAATGAATATAAGTATTAATATTAAAATTTCGCCGCACGCTACGCATGCAAGTAAGGCTAGTTTTGGCTCTATTTTTGAATAAGTTCGAACCCACATGGTTCAATTCCTGGATCCGCCACTGATTTGGGTTCCCCTATCAAAAATCAAGAGAGTTTCTTTTTGGACTTAATGTTCAATTTATTAAAATGGATGTTCATTTTTTGTGGAGTCTTATATCCTAGTGCACGAGAGATTGTTTATCAAAAATGATATAATAAACTGTCACATATTTGACATAATAACTAAAATATATTCTCTATCAATAACATACATTTCATTAAAATTAATGATAATAAGAACACATAAACATCACCAGTTCAGCCAGTTCGATAATCAACCATCATCATACAAAAATTAAAACACATAGATTTCAACATAGTATTAAAAAAACATAACTTCACCACCAACCATAGACAGCTTGAGAGCAAGTATTCTTAATCCACCTAAAACTCTTCCTAAAAGAGCCTTTCATTTTGCCTTCAACAGCATAAACTTTATAACTAGCAACCCTTTTCTTCCTTTGAAGCTCCGGATCACTCAAACTCCAACTTTTTGCTGATGATGATGAATTATTATATGAACAAGATGATGATGATGAAGTATTAGTTGATCCTAATCCTCTGTTTTTCTTCTGATTATTATTATAATTACCTTTTAAATCTTTAGTTGAAGGTTGAGGATGAACTTGCATATAATTTGAAGCATAAGATGTGCTATAAGACCTGAGATCTTGCATGCTTGTTGGTAATGGTGGGCCCTCTGCGTTTCCATTGTTGTTGTTGTTCTTGTAACTCTCCATTTGCATTCTTCCTTCTCTGCATGACAGAGATCTAAAACTTTCCATTTTCTATTAATTTTTTTAAAAAAAATTAGATGGATTTTTTTTTAAAAAATTTTTGTGTTGGGATTTGAGGGAAAGTTGAAGAGAAGGGATTGTACTAGTAGTAGAAGAAATGGGTTTGTTTTGTTTGAAGTTTTTAAAGATTTTTTGTTTATGGTTTTTGGGTATGTGGATTTGTTTTGGTGTTGGTATTGATGTTGGTGGGGATTATTGTGAGTATTAATTATGGATCATCATAAATTGGGAACAGTTGCTCAAGTGCTGGCGTTATTTGTTTATTTATGGGAATTGTATTTTTGTTGGAGTTAGTACTTTTTGCAATAAATTCTGCTTCATGTAGGTGTAATTTGAGATTCAATAGTTGGTGTTTCAAGACCTACTTCACTTCCAATTTTGTCTTTTTTGTTGGCACTCCTTCTTTTCTTTATTGATTTTTTAACATCTTTTGTGCTTGGAGGAGTTAAGGAATGAATATTGGTTGGGAAATGAGCATTCAAGTAGTCTCATTCCTTTGGTAGATGTTGGAAAATTGATATTTGAATAGAAGATAAGGTATAAAATTATTTTTACTGGTCCCTCCATTTTAAATATAAAGTATGTAAAAAATATTATAGATAATAAAATTTTGATATTGATAAATGCAACACTAAGGGTGGGTAATAAGTATTAAATATATTGCCTATAATGGTATAAATTTAGGAACTTATTACAAAATCACGTGTGTTATTTATTTTTTTTTTAAAGAGAAATTTCATTAATTGAAGGTCAAACGACATCTACAATAAGTATTAAAGAAAAACAAGATCAAATCAAATTCGTCTTCGAAAAAACTACAATGAACCAGATCGAGCAATACAGCTCAACCCCCTTGTATTTGGCTGAATCATGCAGCTATTGATGGGGAAGTCTATCATTCTGACATAGTTTGGGGAAGAAAATTCTTAATTTAACCAGGTTGACAGCATCCGAATTTCCAATACTTCGATGTTGATGGTCTTGAACTTCAAACAATAAGAACAAATTCTCAGACCAATTTTTAAACTTCCACGTGGGAAGAGAATAAAACTAAACTCCAAACTCCCATGAAAGGAGAGAAAGAACCCAAAAATTGGGTAGAAAACTCTCAGAAAGAGAGAGAATGGAAGATTATTAATAATAAAAACAATGAAAATTAGAAGAAAAAAGAAGAATTGGGGGCTTACCACCATCGAAATGATGATGGCAGCCCCAAAACTAGAAGAGAAGGATTAAGGTTTTTTGAGAAGGAAGATGAGAGCGGGGAGAGAAGGAGGTTAGGAAATCACGTGTGTTATTAATATTTAGTTATTGGTTAATATTTTCACGTATTGTTGTATATATCATTTTTCTTACAATTTTATTTAATTTAAGTTCAATATACATTAGGAATAAGAATTGATATTAGATATTGTATTGATAATGTGAAATAACTGATAATTTTATCTTGACAATATAAAGTGACATCTAATATTGTTATGGTACCGTAAATTATAAGTATCTTAATTAGAACTTAAGAGAGTATGTATTACACTCAACCTTCCATTTCGTTAGAGGCAAAAGGATCGTTATATTTCAATCATATATAGTGACGAAAAATAGTCATGTAATATAATGGTAATGATAATATTGCTAATACTTAATTAGTTAAGCAACTTTTGTACTGTGGTTGTGTTGTTGCCTAAGGTTAGATAACTTCCTCATCTCTGGGTGTGAATTTTCACTATAAAAGTTTCTCCTTCTGAGGAGGAATACCTAGTTTGAGTTGAGGTTATCTCTCCTTTTTTATTTAATAAAATTTAACTCCAAATTATCAAAAAAAAAAATTGCTAATACTTAATTTTATGATCATGCCACAAAAAAATAATGTATTTAGCTAGTTATCGGGCAATAAACGGATACACCCCATCTAATTTGATGGTTAGAAAGTTTTGCATTGGATAGTAGTGGATACTGACCAATTCATGTGAATGAAAGTAACTATTAATGGGAACTTATTGCTAAAGTTTCCAATTAACTATAAAAGACAGATTGTGAATTTACTAGATTAATTGTCGTCATTTATATAGTTAAGCTAAAATAATAAGGTGGCTGAACTTTTTGAAAAGTAAAAATGTAAGGAAGAATAAGGTATATATTTAGTTTAGGCTATATGTCTGAACCATGAAAAGTTTGAATCTTGTTGATATATTGGATGCATGAAATCAGTAATAAGAGTCATATTTATTCACATATGTCACTTAGATCTTGATGGTTGTGAAGCGTGATATGATATAAAGAAGCCACATGGTCAAGTGGTGTAGTCAATATTGACCATTTTCTATTATTTTAGCAATGCATCATTGGCCATGGTCCCATAGACATATATGTATGGAGTACAAAATCAATTGTAATTATGATTTTTAGGCAAACTTGTAATTATTAAAATTAATATCTCCCAATTGCACATCTAAAGACAGCTTTTAATTTCCTATAAGATGAGTAGTACATACAATTATACAAATGAGTTTTGGATATCAATCATTTCAATAAACCTTTTTTCGAACTATTTAAAAAAAAAAATTGTTCTAGTTGGTATCCTTATTTCGTAAAACATTCCATTAACATATTAATAACGAAAACAGTAAGCTCTAATTTGTGGATGGATGAAATGAAACATTTATATCCTAGTTGTTTTTGAATTTTTTATTTTATTAAAAGTTTCTCAATCAATATTATTAGCCTACCATTATTTAATTTGTAATTTTGTGTTTTGTAAGTCACCTCATGCTTCTAGCTTCCAACTTCCACGCACAGGGAGAGACTCACCAAGGCTCTCTTTTTCTTTTCTACCTTTTATTGGTCTCTTTATTTCGTCCCTTTTGATTATTTTATTTATCTTATACTTTGTTTCTTTTTCTTTTCCTTTACCTTTGAGAGGAGTGAATCTTAAGTTTAGACTTATTTCTCCCCGTCACTTTTCTTATGCAAGCATGGGATTCCTACTGACAGTGAGATAACTATTTTGAGTTATGTGAACATAAAAAGAGATTTATGGGGATCTAATTTGAAAGTGAATAAAACTTAGATAATCTATTTTCATGTTTGTTATGACAATTTTTGATATATTAGAAATGAAAACAAGCAACTATTGTCATTATATGCTGTTTGGTATACGAGGGATGGCAATAATATCTCCATTTTTATAGGTTTTGTCACGTTACGTGCAATATTAGATGGTTTCACAAAACTGAGTGATAGAGATAGAGGCATATAGGAAGAAATTGGGAGAGTGAAAGAATAAAATATTAGAGTGTATCACCATTTCAAGAATAATCGTCAAAAGTGTTGTAACTTATGGCAAATGTCGTATTTATACTACAAAATTTACTATTACAAATCAATATGCACATGAACACTAGTACATACGTTTTGGGAAAAATGGTGCCAAAAATTAAATGCTTGGGCATTCATCTTTGACTCATATCAGTTCACTAATTTTTCTCTCTACATTACCACTATTTTGTTTCCTTTTGTGAGCACTTTTGTTGACTTTCATTCTTTTTATTTACTCTCTCCGTCTTTTTCTTTAATTCTTTAAGACCATTTACGTAGGTAGACAAACTCATAATTTCTCTCTCTTTCCTCCACCATATTAAATATTTTCCACTAACTTTACTCGGTACTCTCTCCAATTCTTGTCTACTACCCACACTGCAAAGATTGCCGAACAACTTCATTCTCCTATATTATAACTAGGGATGGGCATGAGTCGGATCTGGGCGGGTCCAGCTAGACCCAGACCCATACCCGTAAATTTTGATGTAGACCCAGACCCGCCCCAGACCCACAGGATCTAGAAAATCTAGACCCTTACCCAGATCCAATGGGTCTAGCGGGTCCTGGGTCCAAAATGGGTCTCAAACTTATTGAGAGCTTCCATTAATTTTTCAACACGCGTTTCTTTTACGCCTGTTTTATTAGTTATTAAAATGATAGAATACCAACATAATAGTCTAATACTTCTACAAAACATTTCAAATTAAAATATCCACAACAAGTTGGCTTAGTCCTAGTCGGTAATGGATAAAATGAGAAGTTTAGGGATCGAGTACTTGACTCGATGGCTGCTTGAAAATCTAAAAATTCATATGTTAAGGTAAAAAGTTTTATTGCTCTTTAAAAATTTATTATTATTATTATCATTGTATATATATATAAAAGAACATGGGTCTGTGGGGCGGGTCTGGGTCTGAATCTATAAGGCCCAGACCCATACCCATTTTTTACACCCAAACCCAGATCCGACCCACCCAGACCCTTGAAAATGGGTCGGGTCCAACCGGGTCTGGGTCGGGTCCTGGACCCATGCCCATCCCTAATTATAACCCATACAAAAACTTAAATATTTAAATTACACACATGTATGGTCTCATACTACATATCATCTTATTTCTTCTAAAATTGGGAGGTACCCAACTTTTAATTTGGAGTAGGTGCCCTAATATTAAGAAGGGTAAGAGTATTGGTGCGCTTGCCCTAAAAGAGGAGAGCGAGTGAGTTGGAGAGAGGATAAGTGCCTTCCAATGCAGATGCTATAACCACGACTCATCAAAAAGTACTAATATATCCCTATATTTTTGTCCTCTCCCTACCTTTATTTCCAGAATATTTGTTATTTTCACATAAAATTATAGTCCTCACCCCCTCCTTTTTTCTTATACGTATCAAAATGTACCAAGTAAATGTAGACGAAAAGAGTATATATAATGTCCTTTTAATGCATACATATCATTATAGTTACACATAAAAGTAACTTAGACATTGTCCTTTTAGACTAAACTAAACTGAACTTAATTTATATAAACTAAACTAAATTTGTCTAAAGTGAAATAGTAATTGTAACAAGAAATTAAACTCAACTAAACTGAATTAAATTTGTCTAAACTGAACAAAATTTTCGTTAATTCGGCCTAAAAAACTGGACCTTAATCCTCATACATAAAGAATGAATGAAAAAAATATAAATAGAAAGAAAGAAAAGCACATGATAGGACAAACTTCGGAATTTGCATGCAAGCCAAGGGAAGAAGTCTACAAATTTGTTGCACTGACCAACTGATCATGGGGATTGATGCGCCCTTGATTTCAGCATTTGTCGAGCGGTGGCAGCCTGATACGAGTTCTTTTCACCTACCGTTTGGGGAGATGACAATCATGATGCATGATGTGTGGCATATATTGCATATTCCAGTTGAGGGGTGCACGGTCAATGACACCACTCCGAGTGTTGCTCTTAGGGGTTTGGTTGCAGACTCGATCGGTAGGACAGTTGCAGAGCTCGGGAGTCCACGTTAACATCAGGCTCCTCAAAGGAACAACGTTCGGGGTGGAGTTCTGAATGGAGTACCCGAGAAATAGATCTCATGACCGCGGGATCCCTATCATGTACCTCGTTCACTAATGTATCGAAGAACCGACGGTCCTGATCGCACTCCGATAGTATCTCAGCCGCATCTGTCCCATCACCAATGGCTAGACTCCACCAAAATGAATCAACCTCCTGAGTGTATAGGAGATTATCTGCTTGCAAAGAGAAAAACGTATGGCAAGCACATGGAATACCATGCGTAGTCTCAACAACACATCCGCATCTACTCCGGGTCCCGCTCAAGCTCGCTATTCTTCCAAGCTCTTTCTGAATTAACTCCAAACAATATTGAGAACAAACACCGTTCAAGGCGCTATATGGTGGCGGATCAAATTCAGTCCCATGAGTACGCCGCGATGCTTCCAATGAGTTTCTTATCGCTTTCAACTGCCCTAAAACAAAAGCATCAACTTGCATAAACAATGTGTCGATTGCCTCAGTTGGAGTAGCAATCCACGCTTTCAAAGCCGAATGAGAACTCTCGACTCTGTTGTTGGTTGTGTTACCGAAGTGTCTTACTCGGTTAGTCCAACATTGCACAAACTTCTCTTTGTGCACAAGCCAAGTCCCGTGGATGTAGGTAGGAAAATCAATGGATGTGGTATTCCCAACTATACCCCACTCCTCCATCATGTTGGCTACATTTATTTCATATTCAGCCTCGGTTTTGGATTTCATCACCCTAGCCCAACTTCCTCGTCCGAAGCTAATTCCGATATTCCTTTTCCCACCACACTTTCTTGTTACCCATGCCTCCACATCATGATTGATATGCCACGTGCAAAGTAGATGTGCAGATGTGGGAAAAATCTCCGAGATATATTTGCACAAAGCCAGATCTCGATCAGTAACAATGGCATTCGGAGCCACACTGCTAATGAGGTTCTTCAGTCTGTCCAACACCCAGCGATAACTCTGAGCATCCTCATGTTGCAACAATGCCCATGCAACAAGAAAATTCTTGTTGGTTGGTGTCACTCCAACAATCTCCACCAAAGGATACAAGTACTTATTTGTCTTGTACGTTGCATCAATGTGAATCACGTGCGGATACGTACGCACTAAATTTACGGACGTCGGGTGTGCAATGAATGTATGTGTCACCCTACCCATCTCGTCCGACTGAATCCAAAAAAGATACTTGCTTTCAACAGCCTGTTGAAGAAACTGTTGGGCTGCATTTCTGCCTTCTGATCTCTCCCTTCTCAATATATCTCTGCAATTGTAGATGTGCCTCATGTTAGGCTTCAAAGACGGAAATGCACCTTCAATGGCTTTCATGATGTTTCGTGGTTTCACATGGGATGAAGTTAGTTCTCCAACTAACTTCTTGGCGGCGGGACTGAGACCAGAGATTTGTCGATGGCCCTCCGGGTATAACATCATTGGGTGATTATGAAACCCATGTTCAACCCTAGTCTCGACCACCCAATACGCGTAGTCGTTTTTTGGGATTAGGAACAACCGAAATTCACAGCCACATGCTTTTCTCTTTGTTTTTCTTCTAATTGCCGAACTGAAATCACGAGGTTCCTTCTTCTTGCCACGATCACAATCCAAAAGTTGATACTTCTTTTTGTGACTAGTGATCGTCAAGAAGAACCCAAGCTCAACGGCAATGTTTCTACACCACTCGGCAGTAGCATCACGTGTTTCAAATTCTGGACTATTGTCGAAATACGGGTTATAATTATCCGATCACCAACAGGCTCCTGAAAAAAAAAATCATCTTTTATTACACGAAAATATCACAATATTCACACATATTAGTTTAATCTTATTTTAAATTTTTAAAAACTATTTAGCACCTAATTGAATTTGTAAAAGTTAAATATCAGAAGAAAAAAAATATGGAAAACGTATACAAGGTTTCAACGTTTGGCCAGAACGTTGGATCTTTGGAACCAACGTCTGGCCAGGACGTTGAATCCATAGATCCAACGTTTGGCCAGAACGTTGGATCTTTGGAATCAACATCTGGCCAGGACGTTGATTCCATGGGTCCAACGTTCTGGCCAAACGTTGGCGATGTGTACAGAGGTAAAAAAAAATTTACCTCTTCGTCTGAAGACGACATTCTTGCCGGCGATGATGGCGTTGGGTGATGACGTTAGGTTGGAGGTTGCGATTAGTGGTTGGTGTTGCGATTGGTGGTTGGTGATTTTAGAGAGAATTGTAAATTGGTAAAATTCAAATTTGAAATAAAGGTAAAATTTCAATGCTCAAGTAAAATAAATTGGTAAAAAGGAGTTAAGGGCATAATGGTACATTCACAAGGTTGTTGGGGCGATTTTAAGTACTTTAGGAGCGACGAATAGAAGTTCAGCTGATGATAACGTGACTTTGTGTTCTCCAATGACCTAAATATCGTAAGACAGGACACAACATCGTAAGTTCATCGTACAAGGTCGTCACTCGTCAGTCCACACATTTAATTAATCCTTTTTTTGTTTTTATTAATCATTTATCAATGACACTATACTCAGTGGTTAGTTTCCTATTGACGGGTTTTTGCATTGTTTATCTGCGTTCATATATGTGAACTTCAAATGGTATACTAAGTTTAATATTATTTTTTTCCAAATATTATAATTTTTATTGAAAATATTATTACATTTCACTATTTCAAAGTTTTAGATTTCTTTTTTCCCAATTTTTAGTTGTTTTTTTAAAATGACAACTATGTAGATTGTAGATCAGATTTGGGATTGCAACTCTACAGGCTTTTCCAAAACTTTCCAAAAGATGGAGACTTTTCATTTGAGTGTTAATAACTAGGAGTAAGTCCGTCCCTTATTGTTAGAAAGAAAATGAAGCAACCTCTTCATCTTCATCTTCATCGTCTATCATATCGTCTTCATCGCTAAGCCTCTCATCTTCATCTTCTTCCTCATCTTCATCTTCCTCATCATCCTCCTCGAGCATGCTCTTGCTTCCAGCCTCTTTGTTCTTCAAGCCAGTGCTCAGAACCACAGTGTCTCCATTCGACTTCTGCATTTCCTTCCTCAGCCTCTCCATGTTCTCACGCTGGCGATCCTCTTCCAGACGTTGCTTCTCTGCCCGTCTCTTATCAAGATCAGCTCTATGCAAACATCAGATGATTAGTATACAAACTTCAGATAAAGGGAATCAAACACAATAATTTCCCCCTTTTCTTTGGCGGGATTCCCATGAAAAAAAAAAAGATTTTCTGCTTAAAGAGTATTTACTTGTAAGTCTCCATGTATTCTTCAGCACTATCATCGATGACTTTAAAGAACTCATTCATTCCAGCACCAGTGAGAGCAGAAACTCCTACTGATTTTAGATTTTTATAAAATTCATCAAGCACAAGAGATAGACTTCGACTCAAAGTTGAAGTGTAGGATTCATCAGACTCGAGTGCTGCATGAAATGCCTCAAAGTCTTCCATCCACTGCAGCACAGATATAATTAGTGAACTAGGAGCATAGACAAAATGTGAACAATTCTAGGTATATATAAAAGATAGGGTACAGATTCTTCCAAGCCAAATATTCAAGTTGTACAAAGCAATAGTAGTACTTAAGGAATAATTGCTCCTTAATATTTGCCCTGGCAGTAGAGAATTATGACCTATAAAAACCTATATAGCATCACTTCAATTTATGCTACTAGCAAAAACTGACCCATATAAACAAAGTAATAATTGAGTGTCTTATTGCCGTGTAGCAGAGGTAATTCCAAATATGTTCTCAAATCCAAGCATCAAATGATGGGAGATATTTTGTCTTCTGGAAGGAGCAGAAAGAAAATGTATAGAAATGCACAGATCAAGCAACATGAAAAATGTCTGCCATACAATAACACAAACACAGGCACAATAAGCCTGCCATATTCCCACCAAGGCAATGTTCTTAAACACCAAATCAAGATTAGAATCATCCTCCTCACCAGGCCTACAAACCTAATCCACTCAGCCACCCCACAACAAGATCAAAAAGGTCCTTATAGAGATGCTAGATAGAAAAGACTGATTAAGAGTAGTATCATACACGAGAACATGCAAGCCCTCTTCCACCTGTCAAGCCTGTATGAAATTATTTTCATTGCATGGTCCCTGAGAGATCCTTCCAGGGTTCCCTCCTACAACACTAAGATCAAAGGTAAATTTCGGATCTTATACCCAGCCAGCAACAAAAGTAGCAAGAGAAAAGGGAAACGAAAGTGATCCCACCACAATAACAATTTTCCTGAACTGATCTTACGCCCTGAAACCACCTCAAACACCAAAAGAACAGTGACAAGAGTTCTAAACCAGCTAAATTATCCAAGAGGAAAGGGGAAGTGTAAACAAAAAAAAGAAAAGACAACACTTCCTTCGCCACCCTTCAATCCCTCAAAACTTCCCAGAACTTCTCCCTCAGCAAGAATACGAGTAGGAGGATCAACCACTACCAAATAAATGAGAATAGAGAAAGAAGACACCCTGCTGCAGCCCCTTGTGGTCCCAAACCACCTACTAGGCAGCTCATTCACCAAGGACTGAAAAGCAAGCAGATGAAAAACACTCCAAAATCCACTTTCTCTATTAAATTTCAAGCTTCCAAGAAACTCCAATTCACAGATTCACCCCATCATAGGACTTCACAAAATCAAGCTTAAAGATAATCCCTCAAACCAGTAACCACTCTAACAGACATCATTAGCTGTTTCATTCGCCACAAGAGTCACGTCCAAATTTTGCCTTTCTCCAACAAAAGCATGCTGGGCTATAGAAAACATAGTGCACAAAACATCGACTAACTGATTAGGGAAGAGTCGAAAACCTTCGTTAGAATATTCTCACACTCGTCAGCACTTTCTTAGAAGGTTCCTTCTTAGGATTGGCACTTGGCTGTAAGAAAGGTCAAATTTATACGACTACCCACAGGCCACAGCCCTATTTTCAAATACTCGCGAAACATACTCATCAAATCAACCATCTTCCAGAATAAAAAACAAGTGAATTTAGAACATCAGGACGGGGGTAATTATCCTCATCCCTACAAAAAGCAAAACAACAACCCTCATCCTCCTCAAAAGGTCTCACTGACCATCCCTATCAACATTACGAATTGAAGACAGATCTAACCTCTCCTGTCGGTCTGCAGTCTACCTACTAGGCTACTATCCCCTCACGGTAAAAACACTCACAGAAAGAGGAATCTCTTCCAAAATGGCTTCCTAAGCTCACAACACATTAACACCCATTCCTCAACATAATACCTCCTCCTCAAAGACAAGACTAGCATTTGAATCCTCCTTCATAGCCCATTTCAACACCATCTATTTTTCATTCACCTCTCTTTCAAAGAATCTCCTCTAACAAGTTCATAAGAGATCTTTCCAGATCCTCCGGCAACACCCTCTTCTTCAAAATCATCAATCAAATTTAGTCCTCAACAGTCTCTCTTCTTAAATCTAATGTTGCTAAAAACCTTATTCCAAACCATAAGCTTCCCATTCACAAACTTCAAAAGCTTCATAAATCTTAACTGCCAACCCTCCACATCATACTATTGCCACCCAATCACCAATCAGGCTGAGTAACCCAGATATTCTCAAAACGGAAGGAGCAAGATCCAACTGGACTAGGTAAAATTCCAAGATAACCAGAAAATGGTCAAACACATGTTTATCATCCAAAACTGCACCAAGGTAGGGAATTCCAATTGCAAAAAGAGAACAATCTAGTCTAGAAGCAACAGTAAGTTCCCTCACACAGACCAAATAGATTGGGCATCCAGAAGAAGCGGATCTCGAAGTTTAAATCACAAATATAAAAAGTTGCTCATCAGATGTAACTCAAGTAAACATCTATTGATGGCAAATTGCAGTAACATGACTTTTGAAAAAGTAAATTAACCATAGGCAACCTACACAATTGATTGTACAGTGCATTGCTCATTCCAGCATAATACAAGAATAGCTAATGCAGAGCAAAAAAATCACAAAATGGTAACAGGTCTATTCAGACTGTTTGAAAGTAGACTTCGATCCCTAATGAGGCAAATCAATTTAATTTGAATACCATGTTAAGACTTGTACCAATAAAATCAAAAGAACATCCAAATATTCAATGTCTCTCATAAAATTCAAGGTCTCGTTAGACATGAATTAAGGAGGAAGCAACACTTCAAATGACTATAGTGTTCCTTGATATAAGGCAATGAAAGTGAGACATTTGAAGCAATTATGTAAATAATCAAATAGCCAGGATAATGCCCAAGTCCCAACAGTTCCCATTTCCACTTTGCAATTAAACTGATATTTCTGCAATATTTCTTTTTCTGCAAGAATCCACATCATGCAATTTTCAAAATAGATCACAAGTTGTGTTTCTCTAGAATGTTAAGAGAGCAATAGACAATTCAAATCAAAATGTTAAACAAAGGGGAATGCATAGAAGTAGAATTGGGTCTCACACATACGTAAATATAATACTCCGAGAAATGAAATCTACCTCCAAAGCAAACTGATGCTGAGCTACATCAGTCTTGTTAAATGCCAAGATAAGAGGCAGCCGTGTCTTGTAAAGGATGCTACAAGCATACAGCATATTGCTCATGAATGTGGTTGGGTTCGAAGAGCGTGGGGTATCAACTACATAAGCAATCACGGTTGGAAAGGTAGACGCAAAGGCTTCAGTAATTATGGCTCCAGAGGCAGACCAAGTAAATATCTCAATCTGCCCAGGTGTGTCCACCAATACATAATCAAGCTGGTCAGCTCTACGCTCAACAACTGAAACAACCTGAAAGTTTAAAAAAAAGGCACCCACATCATAGGATGAACCTCAAGGAAAAACACCCGAAACAAATTCAATACTAAACATAGGTAGCAAATACCTAAAATCTTCTTTTCACAAATCATAATCGAACGAAAAAACAAATAGCAATGTGAAAAGAAATTGTTTGGTTATATACTGTTGTTGCAACTTATATGAAATTCTGAAGGTCTGTCTCAACAAACACACATTATTTCTTTATTAGTTTAATAAATAAACTTCCCTACAAATTTGACAGCAAAAAGGGAATGAAAGGCAGCAACCAGCAATAGAACTATAGAAGATTCCTAGCAGTTAAAGCTCACGGGAAAGAAAGTTAGGTACACTTAGGAGGCTTTGTTAGACAGTCCTGTTCGGTCAGCTTGGTTTCTTTAGAGGTCCACCCTGCTTTACCTCATTTACTTGCTTCTCTATTCTTCACACTACTATTATCAATCCATCATTAATAACAGCTTGCAATAAGGGCCTTGCAGTTGGAACACTTCTCTGCAGATTTTCTCCTAACTAAATTACGAAACTTTTGTGGCCTTTGATAAACTTCATAATGCTACGAAGTCTAGAGATATATAAGACAGGGTCAGGTCCTGTAGTATCAAGAAGCCAAACGCTGCTGACCACCAGCCAATTTACATTGCCTCATGACAATGATCTCATGTACTTATGCAACACAAAGTAATTGAGCTTTCACTCACTAGTTGGCCATCAACGGAGAGAAGTTTACAACTACACATAGGTCCTGTCGCATTAAGTTTAAAAAGATCTAATTGTACACCACCTTACCCTAACTAGAAATAGACAGAGTTTAGAGGTTAACTTAGAGAAACTTGGAAAGTGATATTTTAACAAAAGGAAATAAACACAATTTTCCCGAGACAGTTAGCCATTTTTTTGTAACATGTATGTCGAAAAGGCCACTTAAAAGTTCCACGAAAGCGAAATTAATAAAGTTCAATTTGCACAATTCCAATGAACTTTTTTTTTTTTTTTTTTTGAGGGGCAGTTCCATTGAACTTAAGGTCCCCTATATAACTCTCTCCCTAGACAATTATGGAAGTTGTTTACCTAGTGGTGGGAGAGGATTCGTAAACTGCATGCTCATAGTTCATCTACTATAGATCCAAAAACACCACTAGTAAGACTGCCTTCATATTGTCAATCGAACACGATTCACGTGTAATAAGGATGTATTCATGTATCTGATGACTATCGTCCTCAAAGTTAGCCATCACTAACAAGAATGCAGGAACTTCATCACAAAACAATCTATCAAAAAAATTCTACCTGCAGTAATTTTTGTAATCCTTAAAATACCATGAATTTCAAGCTTTACCTCATCAAACTTTGTCGCAAACAGATTTAGTGACGTCAATATGCCTCCATTAGGACCGAGGTTGAACTGCTTCATAACTTCCTTGTACTTAACAGTGTCCCTTATATCAATATTTGCACCAAAAGGAAGGGTCATAACAGCTGGATCCAGGTTAATCACATAACCACGAAGCTTTGAAGCATGTGTATGGCAAACCAGCTGCTGCATAAAAGTTGTCTTTCCACTTCCTGATCACATTTAATTTACACTATAATTCAATTACAGATATATAGTGCTAGCAGTACAATCAAGTTCCGCAATTGAGAAAGTAATATTGGAATTTAGCACAAGAAACAATAACTGAAAGTGGCATACACTACTAATTATTGAAAAAAAAGGGATAATAGTTGTCTCCTTTTTTCCCATTTTCTAAGTGTATCCAAGCATTCAGGATGGGCGGACGTTCTACTAATTAGTACAGTACTAAAAACGTTAGTGTAATGGATACACAAAACTGACCTGCCATTCCAACAACAATAATAATGACAGGTTTCCTCTTGAAGTCCGATGACGATTCCTGAATTTGCAACTTCTCCATTGAGTCCATAATTTCATCCTTCTCCTTCACCTTTAAAAAACCACACACTATGCTTCATAAAACATGACAACTTGAGCAATTCTCACATACATGACAAGCAGGATGTTACCTTTTCTTTCGAAGACGACTGTGCACCGACCATTTGCACAGTTGGAGTTACTTTTTCAGGTGCATTTGTGGCAGAATCATGCATATCAGAATCAACTTCCATTTTTTTTTCCTTTAAATCTATTCAGAAAGACCATAACTAACATCATTTCGTGATTCCAGAGATTAAATTAACGAAATATATACTTCTATCAACAATATATAACAAATAAAATTTCGTTTTCAATTACTTCAAAATTTGCCCACAATATCAGTGGCGTAACCAAAATATAGGTTTAACTTAGCATACTAGTAAATAAAATCAAATATTTAATGATAAACTACAAATTTTATAACTTAAAACTTATATGTAGTAAAATTAGTCCTCAACAAACCTTTCTTCAAGTATTCGGAATCGTCGAAAAAATCCAATTCTTCAATATCTTTCCTCGAAAAGTAAATTGAATTGATACTAAAAATTGAAGTTTTCAGATAGAGAAGAAGAGAGGAATCTGTAATCTGTAATCTGTAATCTGTAATCTGTAGAGAGAAATGGAATTTCCCTTGTAATTGCAGGGAAGGGTTAGCGCAATTTCGAGGGTTAGGGTTTCAAACTTCTTTTCTAGAAAATTACGCGGTAGTCACTAAATTTCTAGACTCTAGAGTCTAGACAGTAGAGAAATAGAGTTTTTCAGGGAATTGTAATTTATACTTCTATTTAGGGTCTCTCTATCAAGTCTTATATTTATGTGAATAATTGTAAAACAGATAAATATGTACAACTCTTATCATAGACTCGGGTATACGGTAAGTATGTATGGTACACCTAACATTATTTTATTGCTTATTGCTCACTTGAAAACTATAAATGAGCAACAATTGCAGTATGGTAAAAGCTCCAAATGAACAAAAAATGTCTTGGGTGTACCATACAAATGGTACATCTGGGTGTATGGTGATTGCACCCCACAAATATGTTGGAACTCGAACTTATTTCTGTAACATTTATTTTTTGTGGTCGGAACAAAAACTACCTTTTTCCCTAAAAAAAAGAATTTACCTCATTTACATGTTGAAGTTTATAGGAGTACTTTCAACCTAGTTGTATACATTATAGAGTTTTCATTATCATAAAAAAAAGCTACTCCAACAAATAGTTACATTATTAAAAGGCAAAATTGGCCTCAACACCCTGAGCTATAGTGCAGGTGAACCAAACACCCCCGACTAAGACTTATAGCCAGAACACCCCAAAGTACAGACCTGGTGCTCTCCGAAATGAGGTAGGTGATCAGAATTCTCACCGGCGATGGGAGATTCTTATTTTTTATTTTTTTCATTCCCCCCTTTCTTATTTTCTTCTCCTTTTTCATCCGTTCTCATTTTCTCTCTCCTCCCCTCATGTCTGATTGTAAAGAAGCCACAACTTTCCATTCCATCTTTGTTTTTCGTGTCTCCTTCATCTTAAGTCAGAGTTGCTCTCTTCGTGTCTTCACCTCAAGCTCCCCTTCTTGACTCATCACCAACCTATACCAATTGAGCTAAGAACTATGTATTTCATTACTCACCAAATTGAATAGGAAACATATTCCCAAAACCCCAAACCCTTCCCATCTCTCTTGTATGCGACTCTCTCTCTCTCTTAGGTTGCTTCGTTCATCGACGTTGTTGTCCTCGCCGGAAGTGACTTGCTCGCGTGGGGTTGTGTTTGTGTTGCCGATGTTGCTGTCGGCGTTCAATGAGCCACCAACGTTGTTGCTTTGCTCTCTATATCTCCTCTACGCGCGCTGCTGGTGTTGTCGCTGATGTCCGTGTGCTGGTGGTGGTTGTTCGCGGTGCTGCTTCCCGTGTGTTTTCTGTGCCTTTTTGTTTTGGTTTAAGCAAAAAAATTAGGATAAAAAAGAAGAAAACAAGAAAAGGAGGAAAAATGGAGAATAACAATAAAAAATTATGACTCTTTCGTCATCGGTGAGAGTTTGTTAGTTACCTCATTTATGGTACGCAGTGCACCCAGGTCCTTAATGGGGGTGTTATGGCTATAAGTCTTAGTTGGGGGTGTTTGGTGCACCCGCGCTATAGTTCAGGGCAATGTTATCAGGATCGGGATCCTACTTTGGATCGTAGGGGTTGGTAGAATCGAATCGGTGGGATCGGATCGTAGGATCGTAAGATCCTACAATTCGATAAAATAGATATTAATTATGCTAGAATATGGTGAGAACTTCATGTTTAATTTACACATATTAATAAGGACTTATTTCATTAGCAAATGGTGATAGTTTTCCAATAATATAAGATTGAAATAACATGCAACCAAAATCTAATAGGAGAAATATAATATGTGAAATTTCTTTGTGATTTTTTTTACAATAGGATCGGATCGTGGAGTCGTAGGATCGTAGAATCGTATTAAGATCCTACTATGTGATTTTTTGTGGTTAAGTAGAATCGAAAGATCCTACAAAATTAAGATCCTACGTAGGATCGGGATCGGTGAGGTCCTTTCGGATCGTAGAATCGTAGGATCGTAAGATCCGGATCGGGATTTTAACAACAATGGTTCAGGGTGTTGAGACCAATATCATAAAAAAAGTCACTTGATACGCTATTATTTTGGGTATATTTATGAAAATGACACTTGATATGTTATTATTCACATATTGAGGAGGTCAATTGATCATTTCCCAACTTCATAATATATAGAGAGTCACATGAGATAATGATCTCATAAAAATTACCTCTTCAGTTCTATACTCCTATTAATTTTCTTAATGGATCTTGCAAAAATTACCTCTTCACAAAAATTTGAATACTGGATTTTTAGGTAGCAAAGCTTATTGGATCATATAAATGTTATTAATTTAATACTTCCTCCGTTCTTTTTCTATTGCAATAATTTAGTTTTCACGCTTGATGATGTACGACTTTAACTATTAATATCTTTAATTACTTTTTTGTAAAAATTATAAAAATTTCATATTCTGAAAGTATATATATCGAGACGAAGCTAACGAGACCCCACATGACTATATTTTTCATTACGTAAGTATCACAATAGATAGTGAAAAGATGGTGGATGAATAGTGTAAATACTCCATTCCATGAATAAAAAGAAAGGTAAAAAGGGTTTATTCGCCTTGAAAATAGATCTAGAGAAAGCTTACGACAGATTAGAATGGAGTTTCATCAAAGAATCCCTCCTAAATTTTGGTCTCAATGTTAGATCTACCAATTTAATAATGGAATGCATTACCACCTCCTCAACCTCCATCATTGTTAACGGCCATCCGACCCCTGATTTCCTCCCTTCCAGAGGAATAAGACAGGGAGACCCCCTCTCGCCATACGTGTTCATTATATGCATGGAAATGCTAGATTTCCAGGAGAATCCACAAAATCAACTTAGATAAAGACTGGATAGGATTCAAGCTCGGGTGGGATCCTCCGAAATTTCACATCTTATGTTTGCAGATGACCTAATTCTCTTTGGGGAAGCTTCTAAAACTACCCTGAAAGCAATGGCTAACATCCTAGATAGATTCTTTAAAGACTCTGGTCAGAGAATGAACAATGAAAAAAGCAAAATCGTCTTTTCCCCAAACACCAACATTGACATAATAGATGAGTTCGAGCAAGAATTAGAGGTCTCCGCAACCCAAGACTTAGGAAAGTATCTAGGTTTTCCTCTTTCCCACACCCTCTATTAACAAACGTTTACCAATAGTCGACAAATTTGCAAAAAAAAAAGGCTAACTGGAAAACAAACTGCCTTTACAAAGCCGGCAGAATATTGCTAATCTCATCAACTCTTCAAACAATCCCTAGATACTATATGCAAGGGATCCAATTCCCCAAAAAGATCCTAAACAAAATGGATAGCATATCCGCAAAATTTCTATGGGGAAACTCTGATAAAAATAGGGGAATCAGCTGGATCTCTTGGGACAAAGTCTGTAAACCAAAGGATAGAAGAGGTTTGGGTCTTAGGAAAAACTCGGATCTAAACACACTAGGTCTTACCAAACTTTGTTGGACTCTAGATAACAAAAACAATTGGGCTACTAAGTTCATGCATGAAAAGTACGTTTCCAGGAGAGATGAACCCCTGAGTTTCAAAAAAGGCTCTTTCATTTGGCAAGATATAGGGAAAGGCTGGGTCACCTATAAAGAAAGCATAAGATGGAACCCAGGAGTAGGAAAAGACATTAACCTGTGGAATGACATTTGGGTGGGGGACGCCCCTCTCAGGAATTTCTTTGTAGGACCCCTCCACCTAGAGGACCAGAATAAAACCCTTAACTCCGTTATCACCAACAATCAAATCTCCTTGGAGTCTATTCCTGACACCATTCCCTCGGAGCTAAAACTCCTCATCAAAGACAAGCACTTTCCAAATGAACCAGACTCAACTTATTCAAGTTGGACTAACTCTGGTAGATTTGATTCAAAAAAAGCTATGACCTTCATCACAAATTCTAAAACTTCCTTGACTCCCCCTAAAGGGATGTGCTGAAGATTGGAACATGATTTGGGAGGGCCCTGGTCACCCCAAAATAAAAACCTTCTTGTGGCAATCATGGTGGGACAGGATCCCCAATAATGAAAATCTTTGGATAAGAAAGTGTAGCATCTCCAACTCTTGTAATTTTTGTGGTCATCTAACTGAAACTTCTCTTCAAATCCTAAAAGAGTGTCCCAGAGCAATCGAAATTTGGAATAATCTGAGCCCTCCTAATCTCCCCCTTGCTAATGACCTCCATTCGTGGCTTAGAAACAACTTAAAAAATGAGGCCTTCACGAGCCAAAAGACTCCTTGGAATGTCCTTTTTGTTTTCACAATTTGGGCCATATGGAAAAGAAGAAACGCTTGGATTTTTAGAAAAGAAAACATTCTTTTTGCTAAATGTATTAAAGAGGCAACTTGGGCTGCTCAAGAATGGTTCTATACCAAACCAGACATGACTCTTCCTCCCTCCAAAACCGAAAGCAAATATCCATGGGTACCCCCCGTCTGATTTTCTAAAGATTAATGTGGATGCTTCTTTTGTTGCTAGTAATTATGAAACAGGTATTGGTGGAGTTTGCAGGAACGAGGAGGGAAGATGGGTACAAGGGTTCAAAATTAAAACGCATCTCCCGAATGCCTATGACGCAGAACTGACGGCTATTAAAGAAGGGTTAAACCGGGCAATAGCAAATAATTGGAACAAATTCGTCTTAATCTCATATTGCAAGAAAGCAGTTGACGTAATCAACTCGCAGGAACAAAACCGAGACCATCTAACCCATGTAATCAATGACTGCAGGACATCTTTAGGCCTAAGAAGAGAAGCTTCCCTTAAGTTCGAAGCAAGAGGAGCAAACATGGTAGCAGACCAACTAGCAAAAGAAGCAAGGAAAGAATCAAGATGCAGTTTTAAATTAGAAAACATTATGACCCCCTCTCTTGTTTGTAATAACATTATTAATGATGAGCTGAACTATTTAAGCTCTCGGTCTCCCCATGAGGAGAGTACTACCTACGCTGGAAACTCGGGGTTAACACCCAGAACCTTTTAATTTAATTGTTATCTTTTCTTTCAAAAAAAGAATAGTGTAAAAACTCCCAAACCTCCCACCATTACTACTTGGGCCCCCCTTCCTACAAACCAACTAAAAATCAACACCAATGCGTCTTTCTTTATGAGTACCAAGCTCCAAGCATGCTTTCTTGGGTTTAATCTGCCGTGATCACAAAGGAACCTGGATTGAGGGACTACAAGTCTCAACCTTAGCTCAGAGTGCCTTGGAAGCATAACTGAAGGCCATCCTCACTGCTCTCAACTGGGTTAAAAGGAAAAACTGGAACCACCAATGCTTGATTGCCACTGACTGTCTCTCGGCTTTCAAGGCTATAACACAAAAGCTTTACTTGAAAAACTATTTGTCTTACCTTCTTGAACCATGCAGGGAGTTACTCCACGAAAAATCAGGCGTTAGATTGCTTCATGAAGGAAGAGGAGCAAATAGGTTAGCGGATAGCTTGGCAAGGGATGCGAAGGGGAAAACTGATGGTTTTGATATCATTTGTATTTTGAGTTCCCCCCCTTGTTTGTAAGGATATATATCTTCAAGAATTTTCAAACTCTGACTCGAGGTCTTCGACTATGGCTTGTAATCAGTCGATGAACACGTTTAGCTCTGTAATGTTTCGTACTTAATTTTATTATTGCTCCTTCTTCTCAAAAAAAAAAAGAATAGTGTAAAAACTCAATTGTTGCAATAGATTAAGAACGGAGAAAGTAGTTATATTAGGTTCTAGGTATCCATCTGTAAAAATATTGGTTAAATTTCACAAATGTACAATTCTGCCTCTTATGAGTGGTCCTTCTTTTCTCTTCTTGATTTTTATATCTACATTAAGTTGGGTAGAATAAAATAGATGGAAGTGGTACTTTCCTTCCTTGAGAATCCAGTACGACAACATTTAATTTTTTGTTTGCATTATTCATGGTTGTGCTCATATTTGTGTATATTCTTAAATCAATACTTCCTCCGTTCCAAAATAAGTGAAACATTTCTCTCATTTATGTGAGAGTTTTTTGAGACAAGTGTTTCACTTATTTTGAAACGGATGAAGTATTTTTTTTAATTTATAATTGCACATCGTTGGGCGTCACGAGTAAGGGTCATATTTTCGTTAGAAAAATATAGGGTTAAAATTTAGTAATTTGGGGGAATTTAGAATTGATGATGAGCTAAGTCATCCTGCTCTCTAGTAACTTGAGCTTAGCTCTATGAAAAAGTTTGCTCGAGACTAAATTGGGGAAGACAAGTAGAGCTCGATCCGAAACTACAATGGGTGAACCACAAAGTTGTTGGTTTGAAATCTTCGTTATTATGGTACTAAAAATTTTTTTTTTTAAAAAAGGAAAAAGAAACTTTACAGGTTAGGTTGGATAATCTCAACCCGAATCTACCAATTCAAACTTGAACCCAACATAACCTGGCCCATTGCAAAACTTTATTTTCTTATACAAAATACTTCAACTACAATGTACAAGGCACAACCACCTCCCTCTACTATCTCATGGAAGAACAAAACCAAAAAGATACAA
Source organism: Beta corolliflora (assembly GCA_947648045.1). Lineage (NCBI taxonomy): Eukaryota > Viridiplantae > Streptophyta > Magnoliopsida > Caryophyllales > Amaranthaceae > Beta > Beta corolliflora. Next base: position 1,594,244 of record CANSZD010004241.1, read on the forward strand.
ACTAGGAAGATAAAAAGAACAAGAGGAAGAACAAAACCAAAAAGATACAAACTAGGAAGATAAAAAGAACAAGAGGAAGAACACATTAATTAAGTTAAGAATTTACACCAAAATCTCGCAACCGAATCAATTCAGGCAAAACATCAGAATCCAAATCCGGCCTATCCTTTTTCCTAAGCTCACTACATTTGAGAGCTAATTTAGCCAGCGCCAAAGCCTCCTGAGCAGGCCAATCAGTGATCGTTGGATCGAGCATCTCATCGAAAGTACCTTCATCGATGGCCTCTTCAACGTGGTACGACAATGCCATTGGGGGTCTTCCTGTGATTATTTGTAGCAGCATGATCCCCAAAGAATAAACATCCGACTTTGTTCCAAGCTTTCCTGTTTGTTGATACTCTGGGTCTATGTAACAAAATGTTCCTGCTGCGGCAGTCATGTGGTATTGAGTTATTTGATTTGCCACAGCTGGTGGGACTAGTCGAGCTAGGCCAACATCCGCAATCTTGCTCGTGTAGTTTCCGTCTAGGAGGATGTTTGCTGGCTTCAAATCCCGGTGCACCATTGGCTCTGGTTTCGCCTGGTGCAAGAACAACAGGGCGCTTGCTATCTCCGCTGCTATCTTGAATCGAGTTTTCCAAGGGATGGGAGGAGTATTGTTCTTGCGGAATAATCGATCTTCTAAACTCCCATTCTCCATGTACTCGTATACAAGGCACCCGTATTGTGGACAAGCTCCTAGGAGGAGTACCATGTTTGGATGTCTTATGCGTCCTAACACCTCAATCTGTAGCAAAAAATTGACAACACAAAACTAACATTAGGGTATCTGGTGTTTTTTTTTCCTGTCAATTTCCAGTTTTAAGTTGTAGGATTGTAAAAGTCATATGATCTATATTATGTGATAAAACAAAATTTAATTTTTCATGCTCATATTCGTCATGTATAATATGAAATTGGCAACAAAATCGGACAAGTACAAGCCCACTCGGCAACACGACTAGTTTTAGTATTCGTTCTTAGATTTTATAGCTCCCAAGTCATATGATGTAGGTTTGTATAATGAAATTAATATTATTTGTACTTATTTTACATGTTTAGTATGAAAAGTAACAACTAGAAAACAAAAATCGACAATTAATAGACACGTAACTTTTCTGGTTTCTGCACTTTTGTTTTTAAACGGAATACTGAAACAAAGAATGATAATGAACTTTGCATTAAATACTACTCTCTCCGTCCCTAGAAAGAGTTCTCATTTCTTTTGGGTACAAGTATTAAGGAGAAATCATAAGTGAAATCATAGTGGTATTGAATCGTAATTAAAAATTGAAGTTGGTACTTGGTACACTATTCATGAATTGTTTATTTATGAGATAGAATGTGGGGGAGTAGGTAATATAATAAAAAATGAAATCTATATAATATTTTAATTGGTGGACCCATACCAAATAAGTAAATGGAAAATTTATTTGGGACAGACATGAGTGGAAATATGGAAACTCTATTTAGAGGCTGAGGGAATATAAGTTTATGCCAATGATTTCATGATATAAGCCAATTAAACAATGTAAACTACCTCTTGTTGGAATTGCTTCAACCCTTGGGATGCATCCGCCCTCAAAACTTTGATTGCTACAGGAGTATGCTGAAGCATGGCTCGATACACAGGTCCATACCCTCCTTCACCAATCTTCAATGACTCGGAGAAGTTATTAGTTGCAACTTCAATTTCATTAAAGTTATATACTCGATGAGTGGCTTGGCTTGCTCTATGTCTATCCTCTTCTCGACTAGCAGCTCTATCCTCTGCCAGTTTTCGCTTTCGACTTTCCATCTCTACTAATCGCTCTGTCAACTGTGCTGCATACATTGCAGCTTGGCATTTTTGTCGCTCTAATTCTGCCACTGTCATCATAGCCTCTCTTGCAAGCTTCATATTATCAATGGTATCTTCTTCTCCACCTTGAAGACGATCAGCCTTAGGAACCAATGATAGAACACAATTCAGATCTTTAAGTTTGTATTTCTTGTAATGTGTTAGTTACTATATCGTAGAAAAACCTCATAATATTACCTGTTGTTTCGCTGCTGTAGCTTGATCGCATACTGATTTATAGAGGTCCATTGTTTGCTTTATTTCCAGCTTTAATTGCTTCATATCCTCGTCTACCTCATCCTTCGATGAAAGACAATAAATCATTCATGAGTTGTAATCTTAGTTACAACTTACAAGTTACAATGCTATGCATTTCTTATACTAATAACAAGCGTTGTATGCCTTTCGATTCAAGAAGCACAAATGTATATATTGAGTTGTTATTATACTCTTAGCGCAATGTTAGGCTAATAGGCCATACAAAACATATCAAGTAATGAGTCGTTTGGTTGAATTTCGGGTTTGTTTGGGTTATGTTATACTTCCTCCGTTATAAAATAAGTGAAACACTTCTCTGAAAAAACTCTCACATAAAATAAAGAAGTGTTTCACTTATTTCAGAACATGAGGGAGTATTTCATTTTATTCATGACATGTTACACCATAACTTGTTAGGTAACATGTGTAATGATATACACTTTAACAAGAATGACATGGACCATACAAATAATGACATGAATCTCATGCCATTTATTTCATGTCTTTCGAGTTTTATTTTTACAAAAGAATTGGTGGTTTATAGGTTGTTACACCATAAATAATTATGGTGTAACACTTACGCCTAAGAATTTGTGTTTATTCATATATTGTGTATTAGCTTATTATGATTAATCTCTCAATACTTCCTTCTTTCATGAATAAGCGCAATTCTCACCTTTTAATGGTAAAACCTTAAAAAATTTAATCATATTTATCTACTAATAATGTATAAATAGAAAATTTTATCAAAATCGAGTTGTGCAATTTCAAGTGCAATTCGAGTTTAGGTCAAGTAATTCTACACAGATTCAGACAAGCTACTTATATATCATAATGCAGTCCTAAATCCTAACTTCACTATGATGCCAACAGTCTTATCTAACAGAATTACGAGCATAACTTACTGAACCAAAACTCTGAGAACTCGTGGATGTTCGAGGACGTTGCTCGTGATATTCGTTGGACATGCCATTCCCCTCTCGACTATACTTTCTGCATACATAACAAAAATCTTCAACAGTTTTAAAGTGTAACGGGTGTACAAAGAAATACTAGGAGTATTATAGTCTACAGAGCTCAATATCCAATTAATCCAAATCCAATGATCTGGTTTTCATATTCTTGGGCTATAAGGCCATTCTAACTAGTAACTACGATCATCAATTGCCACTAACTTGTTAATATCTATGGTGCATGATTCGAGTCATCTCTAATTTTCTGATCTTTTAGGAAAAAAATTGAAGTTGATTCAATTTTGCTTACCACAATAAGGAAAAAGAGTTCATTCATCATACACTTGAGCGTACTATGTACCTGGTACATCCAAGACTAATTTCTGCTCATTTGCTCATTTAGAACTCTCCTTCTTACTATATTTTGCTCATTTGGATGATTTCAAATGAGCAATGAGTATTAAAATAGCCTTCGGTGTATTATACTTACGGTACACCCGAATGTATGATAAAATTTGTATGAAGGAAAACCCAATCAATAAATAAATAACTTAATATGAACATATATAAATTACCTGGGAGTATTATCGAAGCTAGAATTGTTGTATGGACGAGTAGGTGGCTGCCCCATACCTTGAAATCTACGACAAGGAGATTAGAGGAGCTCATTTCTCTAACTTTAGTCAAATTTTCACTAGAAATGAAGTAGATGAAACATGATGAACCGCTAACAGTGAGCGGACATTAAGCCATCTCATATCAACAATAAATCTGCTAATTATGGTTCATTAAGGTAGAATCGCTCATTGTTAGAGGTTTATCCCTCCTCTGAAGTATATAGGTGGAAGGAAGTACTCTCTTCGTCTCAATTTATGGTGTTTGTTTATAATTTTAAACGGGAATTAAGGAGATTATCATTTACCTTAAATAACTATAGTACTTGCATCCCGAAGATAAGTGTTTGCATTGGAAAGTACAAATACTTCCTCCATTTTGAAATGAAATGCTTTATAAAAGAGATTTTTTTTAGCATTTCATTTATTTCAGAACGAATGAAGTATTAAATGTGGCTGCAACTTTAATGTTAAAAATTACACAAAATTAAATGTGGTTCATGTTGCTACAACTTTCCATGTAAAAATGAGGATAAACCAGGAATAAAATTTGTTTGATGAGGGTATTTTAGAAATAAAGTATCATTTCAAAAATAGAAACATTTTGTGACAACCAAAATGGAACACAACACTATAAATTGAGACGAAGGAAGTGATAAATGAGATGATTAAGATTTAAGAATAAAGAATTACGAATTACCTCGAGGAATTATCATGAGGTGTGCCACTACTGCCGTAGGAATGAGTATTTGGCTGCCCCATGCCTTGTGATGATCTAGAAAATCAATGACCAAATTAAATAAAGTTATTTCGAGACGAGTCAATTTTTACCAAAATCTAGGAAGTAAGTTCAAAACAAATTGCGTAATTAATTTACCTAGAGGAATTATCATAGCCGTTGTTGGCGTAAGGAGAAGTGGGTTGTCCCATAACTTGTATTCTAGAAGATGAATGATCAAAGGAGCTTGCTTAGTTTGTCAAGTCAAGTCGATAATTAATGGCCGAAGTACCATAATGATATTTTCTCCGTTTTATACATTTGCGACACAACGATTTTTGAATATAATCTTGGAAATGTTTAGCCATACGTAATTAGGTAAGCATATATAAGATAAATATAGTCCTTACATAAGTATTATATGTATAATTTTTACTTGTACATAATTAAAGATAATTTAAACATAAGTAGTATATTGAAGACTGTAAAATCAACAGTACCTACATAATAACTTGAAATTGAGCACTATTATATTTGAATTTTGGAATGATCAAAAGTAATTTTGAAGTGAGCAAAAATAGATTAAATGAGCAAAAACAACTTTCAAATCAACAAAACTAACTTTTAAATGAGCAATATGACTTTTTACATGAGAAAAAATTGACTTCTGGTATAGCTCTAGCCTAGTGTACCTGGGTGTGCCTTATAAAATGCAAAGAATCAAAGTGTTCTAAAAATATGAAACAAAAGAAGCATTAGTTACAATAATCTACTAATTTGGCCTAATTATTATTTCCGCTGGCTTTTAAAAAAAAATTGAAACACTTTGACTTTTATAATTGTCAATGCAGATTTATGACTGACGAAAATAACTTAAATTATTCGTAAGTACTAAAAATTGATAGAGATGAATTAATCCAATAACAGTCTACATGATAACATTACTACTTCTATATACTAGTGAAAAGATGGTCTAAGTAATATATGTGAATAGTACAAAAGTCAAACAGATGTAATTCCGAATGAATGATATAAAGTATTAGCTATAGTAGAAAGAAAGTCTAAACAAACTCAAACATGTAAAGATATATGTTACCTGGAGGGATTCTTGTATGGAGTAATTGGTTGTTGTCCCCTACCTCGCGATCTAGAAGATGAATGACTGGAAGTGGTAGACTGAGTGTCGGAGCCGCCGCTACTGTAACTAGACTTAGTATTGCTGCTTGAATAAGACCTTGAGGACTTGGAGCTCAAACTTGACCTTGAAGATGCAGAAGGCATGTGACATATATTAGAAGAACGCATTGTCTGCACTTTCCCTTTGTAGATAACATAGACCGTACAAAATTCTGGTGCTGATTTTTCTAAACTTGTTGGTACATCTTGCTGCTTAAACCTCCTATATATTTCAATGAAAGGAAAGATATAAGATGTTTAGCAGTTGGAAGTGGAGCTAAGAAGTAGGGTAATAAGCAATGTTGTTGCTCATTTCAAATACATTATAAGCAATGTTGTTGCTCATTTTGGGGATTGAGTGTTGCATCTAAATCCAAACATGTACGAAGAAAAAATAATGAACCCTAGCTTCCCCAACCGTTTTCTCTCATAACCATACCCTAGCCCAGCGCATCCCCAAGAGAAGAAACCCCAGGGGCTCGCCGACCACCTAAGCCGCTTGGGCACGGTGGCCGTCGATCCCCTCCCCTTCACCTTCCTGTGTTTGTTTTTTAGTTGGTTTCTTAGTTGAAGTTCTCCAGCAGCGGAAGGTCGTCCCTTCCACCTCCTCCCTCCCCTGTCGCGTCTGTCGGGCCTCCCTTCCCCATCCCCTATTACTTGGTCGGGCTTCCCCTCTCCCTCCCCTGTTTTGTTTCGTCGGGCTTCCCCTCCCCCTCCTCTGGTTTTGTTTCGTCAGGCTTCCCCCCATTTTTTTGTCTGTTTTTGTTTCGTCGGGCTTCCCCTCCCACTCCCCGTGTTTGTTTCGTTGGGCTTCCCCTCCCCCTCCCCTGTCTTTATTTCGTCGGGCTTCCCCTCCCCTGTTTTTTCGTCGGGCCTCCCCTCCCCTGTTTTTCAATCGTTGGGCTTCCCCTCCCCTGTTCGCGGTATTCTATCGAGTCCCCTTCCCCCTTCGTTGGTCGAGTTTTTAGTTTGCGGGCCTCCCCTTCCCTTTCTCCTGGTTGTTAGGCTTCCTTTTCCCCTCCCCTGTGGTTGTTAGGTTCCCCTCCCTAGCTATGTTAGATTTAAGTAAGTTGGTTTTTTTCTTAGTATGTGTGGTAAGTCGTCAAATAGTTGACGTAAGTTGTTTCTTTCGAGTTGCTAAAGATGTTGTTCGTAGTTGGGTATGGCAATTAAAAAATGTTTGTCAGTTGGACAAGGAATAGTGATCTAATGTTGTAGTAGTAGAATATGTAGTTTTTTTTGGCATCTTTGATGAAGGAACAAGTGACTCAAGAGGATAAGATCTAAGTGTGAGCGTGGTCGAGGCGATGAATGGTATTCATGGTTGGGACATGTGTTTTCCGGTTTCACAAACCGGAGGTGTGTTCGAGAGCTCAAAAATTTTAGCTCTCTTTTTAGCTTGGCATTGATCTTAATGGTCCTTGCCTTGAAAAATTCAAATCTGAAGGCGGCACCCCAATTGCATCTTGTGGATTTCAGCAATCCCCGTTTCTCCTACCTATCGGAGAAACTTGAAATACTCTCGCGAGAGAGTCATGAGTCACCCAGGAACGTGACTCTTCAACATATCATGAGCCAAGAATCCCAAGCGACTGAAGATCGTTGGGATTGCTCATGTGGCGAGATAAGAAGCTCGCCATTGGTTGTTCGTTGTCCGGATCGTGATCGACATTCGCTTCTCCTACCACTTCCATCAGCCATCAAAGTTTTGACTCCGCCAACACAATCATTGACCAGCGACGCCCTCCTTAACATGCAACTCTCTATCTGGTTTATTTGGATTTGTTTTTTATGGCATGTAAGAGCTACTAAAGCTCCTTTAGGTTATTTTACTTTGTTTATGTTTGTTTGTATTAACATTAGGCTGTACTTCGTTTTTTAATTCATGCAAGTTTTCTCGTTCTCAAAAAAAAAAAATCCAAACGCGTAATAGAGATAATGTGACATTGTTTCTTGTTATTTTTTCGCGATTTTAACATTAAATGGAGGAAACTAAAAGGACTTATTGCAAGAGGAGGGAAAGATAAAAGGAAAACCTTGTAAAAGCGTTGTGATTAGAAGCACCAACAACAATATTCCCAACGGAAAATTTCTCAATGTAACCAATTAGTGCACTTGCAACGTCGATATCATGAAGTACTACCTCGTATGCATCAATCTAGAAAAGACAATATTGTTTTCTCGTCAAAGACACAAAAAATTGATTAATTAATTTTTATATTAGATGAAATATTTACAAATCACTTACCCCTTTTCGGCCACAATATCCACGGTAAGGAAGAAATAATTGCTTTACTTCAGACTCTGATGGGGCTGAACCAGCTGGACTATAATCCATCTCTAGAAAGATCATGCAACACCCAAAATTAACTTTTGATCACATCAATAAAACTCTCAAGGATTGTTCATATGTACTTTTTTTCAAATTTTTACAAACTTTGAATTATGTAGAATCTTATTAAATTCATCTCAATAGATATGTAATTAAATATATTAACAGTTAACTCTCAAGGATTGTTCATATATACTTTTTTTTTTCAAATTTTCACAAACTTTGAATTATGTAGAATCTTATTAGATTCATCTCAATAAATATGTAATTAGATATATTAACAGTTCCCCTCAAAAAAAATATATTAACAGTTAAAATTATGTGTTGGTTAAACTATATGAAAAAACAAATGGGCAATTTTTCGGAGGACGAGAAAACTACAACTTTCTCTGCTCTCCAAAGGTCTAACATGCATATCTAGACGGAGGGAGTATATACTTACGAGATTGAAAATTGTGAGTTTTAACATGAACAAGAACGACCGTCGTGTCTTTTGATCCTTTCAGAAAATGATCAATAGTCCATTGTACAGCTTGTTGACTATTCTTCCCCTTATCAATGGCAACAGCAACGCTGTTATGCCCTAATTCTATGGGTTCTGGTACGGCCATTTAACTAGAAACCAATATTTGCATGCATAAGATTCCAACACCTTAAAAAAAATTACTTTTAAATTGCAAAGAACTACCCCCTCTCTTCTGTTAATTGCTTTGCGTATTAGGGATAATTATCACCTAACAGGAAGTCTCTCTATCAACCTATTTTTTTTCTCTTTTTTTTTCCTTCTTCTCTCTCTCTCTCAATCTCAAAGAAAAATCTCGAAACGTGAAATTTGATTCCTAAATTAAGAATTCTATTTTTATTGCTCATTTGCCCTTCATTAGAGGGTCAAGCGAGTTATATAATGTCTACCACCAATTTTACAAACCTATGGCATACCAAAATGCCTCAATAATTCTACGTCTAAATTTGGTAAATGTTCCAATGTTACGAGAATGAAGTTTTTTTAGAGGTGTTATGAGTTTTAGTTGCATAAGTATCATATATCCTTAATTGTCTAATGTTATCGTGTCTTAGTAGTGGAATCAGAATTTTAGTTTCATGGATGAGTTAGATAATTGAGGGGTTGAGAAATCATCAATTAGCACAATAATTTTTTGTGGGGGTAGTGTCCCTTTATTATAATTTGTGTGTACACATGCGATTGCGAACATAAAGGAAAATTTAACTTTGATATCATTCTAGAGATTTATTTGGAATGTTTAGCTTTTCCTATTTATAGCTCGACTAGATTTTTGTTTGTGATAAATTATATAGTCACTAGTATTAACTAAGAAGAACAACATAATTTGATTGTATTTTGTTTTTTTTAATATCTATTATAGATGCCGTTTGACCTTCAATTAATGAAATTTCTCTTTCAAAAAAAAAAAAAAAACAACATAACATGTACTTCACTCGAATTTAGTTTTTACCTTACAATTTTATAGTAGTACACATTTACGCTACCTACGTGAAATTTTTTGGAGAAATAGATTGTTGCCTCTTTACATATTGTTGATTCTTGGCAATATTAGATCCCCTCTGTTTACATACAAATTGGTATCATTTGGTTAGTATAATTCGAGCTTTATGTCATTATATTTGTTATTCTAGTATGAACACTAGACCAACTACAAGAGGGGGGTGAATTGTAGTTGAGGGGAAATTTTCGAATTATATTGCGGAATTAAAATAATCTTAAAACGAAAGAGACAAACACACAAGTATTTTTACAAGGAAAACTTCCTAGGCCCAATAGGAAGAAAAACCTAGACCACGAGGGGTTTTGACTCAAACTCTCTTTACTATAATAGGCCAAAAGACTCGATCTTTTTACAACCTATTAATGGACCTTCTCTGTTCCTTTAGGAACTTGTTCCCAGTCACCCAATTCCCTCTGAACTGATGACACTCACTTTGACTTCACTCGGAGTCTTCTCTTTTTTCTCTTTCTTTCTCTCTCTTGATTACTAGGATATTCTCTAATTTTTTTATCACCCAAACACCATGAATATTACAATAATAAGTATGTTGAATATGAGAGGAAATTACAAGAAAACTTTCTAAGTAATTCTCAATTTTTCGCTCAAGAAAGTTATTCGTTTTCTTCAAGTAATTTCACCCTTATATAGCTGCTGCAATTCCTTCTTCTTCTGGATATGTAATGCTCCACGTTCTCCTAGATGAGTGCTTGTAATGTTATGGAGATCATGGCTTAAATACGCTGCACGTTCTCCATGTTTTTTGCAACGTTCATAAACCGCCTCCATTAGCCGTTAGTGGGCGAATTTCCAGTGAGTACATTGAGTTTGTTGGAGAGCTTCAAGCAGTTAGCTCCACATTTTATGCCACGCCTATTTCAACTGATTTTCAAGCAATAACAACAGCAACAAAATATCTAATAACTTGGAGAATCTTTTATTTAAAGATTCTAAGTTACTAGAACATTAAACATACCATATGATAAAAATTCAAAGTGCATAAAATAATATCTTGACTTAGATTAAATAAATAATCTTTCTCCACAAGATACATATGCAACAATAAACATTACAATATTTTTGGATTTTATATTTTTGCAAAATAAAAACTATATAAAACAACCTAAGTATTTGGCATCATCAAAACATGGAATACAACAATACTCCCCCTTTTTTATGATGGCAAAGATAAGGCATATAAAAAATATAAAATGAACAAATACTAATAAAAGAAAGAAAAATAAAACTAAGCATAGCAAAAGAATCAAAATAAAGCTAATGGGTTGAAAAATAAAACAAACAACCAAAAGATTAAAAAATAAACTAGCACTAATCTAACAGAAACCAGTTTTGGAAGACAAGAAAAATACAAGGAAAATCGAAAAGTATCACCCAGAAACTAAGAAGACTAGAATGTTATTTTATGTGCCACTCTACTTCCCCCTTTTGTCATCATCAAAAACAACTAAGTGCCCAGCAGGACTCTAAGAGTGCATCATATACAACAATGTCAAGGCTTAGTAGCTCAAACATTCATCTAATAATACTAGCCATCCAAACAGTTTAATGAGCATATTAAGATGTGATCAATGCACTTTAGACATGAGAAATGCACAAGCTGAGTTCATGAAAAAATAAAGGAAAGAAGCAAAGAAGACAAGAAGATAATTAAGAGAATAGAAGATGAAAATAGATAAAAGATATAAACCAAAAAAAATTATCACCGAAAACTGATGTGTTATTCACATCCAAAAGGGTGATAAAAAGAAAGTAACAACAAACCACCATTGTTTAATACAAACCCAAAAAAAAAGTAGTAACATTGTTTTATCATATTATAGGGAAGGAAAGGGAATTAGGGCTTGGAGGGTTTGGGGCGAACAACATAAGAAGCGACCACAACGTCAATCTTCTCACGAACTGCAGTTTCTCCTCTCTTCGATCACACCAGCTAGGATCTGCTCCTGTTGAAGATCCACTCTAGCAACCCTGGCTTCAACACCTTGGATCCTTGTGTGCAGGAGGGACAGAGACTCCTGAATTGAGTGCAGAATACCATGCAGACTAGTTGTGAAGAGAAAGGGAAAATCAATAGCCTGGGATCCTGGAGAGACCTGATCCTCATCCAGATCAATATGAACAGCACCCTGACCCTGTTCCTTGGGAGCCTTGGACACTGCAATCCTTTGACTTTTCTTTACTAACCTAGGTCCTTCAGCACTGACCTCCTCCTCAAACTTCCTCTTGTTCCCAGTCTCTACCTTTCCCTTAAGTTCTGCAACCACAAACTCTAACTTCCCACCCTGTACCCTCAGAGACAGCCGTGATAAAGTCTCCTTAGTCAAATAGTTGTCAGGCTCTAAATCAAAGGAGGTACTAGAAGGGAGTTTGATTTAGTTCTTTTTGAGGATAACAGAAATAAGGTTTGCATACCCAACTTTTGTGTTGTGGGTAATACAGTAGGAAAGGTGAGAGATCATTAAAGCAGGGAAGTTTATTTTTATATTCTTAGTACGGCAATGCATCAAAGAAAGATCCATGAGGCTCGCTTGAGTCCTCTTGGAAGTTCTTGGCAAAATAAAACGCCAAACTAAGTGAAACAAAAATTTGTGGAAAGGAGATAGATCTTTTTTATCTAGGGACAGGTCAGAATCCTTACCCCCAAAGTAACCCAGTATAGTAGAGTTAGAAGCACCATTCACATTCAATTTGGCCCTACCCTTAACATAGTCCTTGTATCCTTCAGTTGGTACCTCAAACCACCCACCCAAATTCTTTTCGGTAAATTTAACCAATTTACCATTAACTACACTAATGCACAGACCCTCGGTATTTTCAAAACTAGCAATGAACTCACTCATCTCACTCTCATAAAGACCCTTATCAAAACTTAGAGCTGATCATTTCAGCCCGGCCCGGCCCGATTTTTGGGCGGGTTTGGACATTTTTTTTTTGCCCGCCCGGCCCGATTTTTTTTTTGGCGGGCTTTGGGCAAGCCAAAAAAGACTTTTTAGTCTATTTTTTGGCCCGGCCCGATTTTGGCCCCAAAAAGCCCGCTCGGCCCGGCCCGAAATAACGGGCTTTGGGCACAAATTTTTGGCCCGGATTTGGGCCGGCCCGGCCAATGGGCAATTTTTTTTGGCGTGACCCGGCCCGAACCCATGATCACCTCTATCAAAACTTAACACTTTAACCCATTTTTGAAACTTAACAAGATTAAGAAACTGATCCCACTTAATTTTCTTGCACCAAGAGAAATCAACGCAAAACCCTATTTGGCAGACTTAGATTTCTTACCCCTTTTTGTAGGAACCAAGACTTCCTTTTCTTGCTCTGTTTCAGCATCATCCAATTCTTCTTCCTTCTTTGGCGAAATTACTTCATTTTCAGCCGAATTGTCTTGAGAACCCAAGGAATCTTCATTAGAATTTGAAGATTCATTCTCACTCTCGTTGTAATCCACCAGAGGTAAAGATTTTTCTGCCGGAAAATTCTTGGTATCATCGGAAGTTTTCCGTTTGGGAGCCATTTGAGGGTTTAGGTGAAGAAGATGAAGTTGAGAGGTTTTTGAAAGAGAGAGAAAAAAAGTGGTTTTGCAGAGTTAATGGTTTTGGGGCAAAAGCGGTAAATTTGCCGTGTAAGTTTGATTTGATGTGATGGGTTTTTATTTGGGGTAGATTTATGGGGGATGGTGAAAAAGAATTAAAAGCAGATTTTCCTTTCCTTCTTTAAATCCGTTGAATTATTTTATTTTCAGGTTTGTACATGAACGCTGGTGAAGCGTTGCCAAAAAAAATTTATTTGTGGGGGATGAATGAAGAAAGATAATAAAATTATGGAAAATAAAATAAAATAAAATAAAATAAAATGGAGATAATATTTACGTGGAAAAAATAAAAGGAGTAGAAGGTGTGAACTCATGCATGTTACATGTTCAAGCTATACGTACAGAGACCTTACTATTTTTGCTCAAGTATATGCATGGACAATAAGGGGAGTATTATGAAGACTAATGCGAGTCTTTTACAATGACTGTGCAATGGATGAATAAATTCACAAAATATTGCTGGTCACTTAGTGTAATCTTGTAACTAAGGGTTTATTTGAAGTAGCACACTTAATGAATTCTAATCATCCCTAGGTATAAACGAATTTTCTCAAACTTTTCTCTAGGAAGTGGTTTAGTCAATATGTCAGCTATTTGATTTTCAGTTGGACAAAATTCAACTTTAACAAGACCTTTTTCTACATTGTCCTTAAGGAAATGATGCCTGATGTGAATATGCTTGACCCTTGAATGATGAATTGGATCCTTAGAAATGCAAATTGCACTAGTATTATCACAATAGATAGGAACACACTTAAACTTAATGCCAAAGTCTCTTACATGTTGCTTGATCCAAAGGACCTGGGAACAACATGCAGCAGCCGCCACATACTCTGCCTCTGCAGTGGACAAGGCAACAGTATTTTGCTTCTTTGAGCTCCATGAGACCAAGCTTGTTCCTAGGTACTGGACAATTCCTAATGTGCTCTTGCGATTAACCAAGTCTCCAGCATAATCCGCATCCGAATAGCTTACTAGGTCAAAAACATCACTTTCGAGGATAGAACAAACATAAGTCATCGCTTCCCTTCAAATACCTTAGAATTCTCTTAACTGCCGTTAAGTGAGATTCTTTGGGATTTGATTGGAATCGAGCACATAAACAATCACTAAAGGCAATATCGGGTCTACTTGCAGTTAAGTAGAGTAAAGAACCTATCATACCTCTATATTGCTTCTCGTTTACACACTTACCATTTGAATCTTCATCTAACCTTGTTCTTGTTCCTATAGGAGTGTGGTTGGTTTTTTATTGTTCCAGTCCATATTTCTTCAGTAGTTCCTTGACATATTTTTGTTGATAGATCAGTGTTCCTCTTTCAGTTTGCTTGATTTGCAATCCCAAAAAAAAGTTTAACTCTCCCATCATACTCATTTCGAACTCACTACTCATAAGATCAGCAAACTCCTTACAAAGAAGATCATTAGTAGCACTGAATATTATATCATCAACATAAATCTGGACTACTAATATCTCTGTTATTCCTTTTGATCGAAGGAACAAGGTTCTATCAACTTTACCTCTTATGAAATCATGTGAAAGCGAGAATTTTGACAACCTTTCATACCAAGATCTAGGAGCTTGTTTCAACCCATAAAGAGCTTTATCAAGCTTATAGACCTGATTTGGAAGATCGGGATTTTCGAATCCGGGAGGTTGTTCCATATAGACGTCTTCAAGTAAAAAGCCATTTAAAAATGCACATTTTACGTCCATTTGGTACAACTTAAATCCCATAAAGGCAGCAAAGGCAATCAAAATTCTAATTGCTTCTATCCTAGCAACAGGAGCAAATGTTTCATCAAAATCAATACCTTCTTGTTGATTGTACCCTTTAGCTACAAGTCTGGCCTTGTTCCTTACCACTGTTCCATGCTCATCAAGCTTGTTCCTGAAGACCCATTTAAGTCTGATAACTTTCTGGTTCGTTGGCTTAGTCTCCAGGTGCCAAACCTTGTTCCTATGCAACTCATTCAGTCCCTCTTGCATAGCATTAATCCAATCAGCCTCTTTGAGTGCTTCCATATGATCCTTAGGTTCTATCATAGATAAGAAAGCATGAAAAGCACAAAAATTCTTTATTTGAGTTCCCTTATCAATGTCACTTATAATTAATTCTAAGGGATGAGAATTTTGGTGTTTCCAAGGCTTTGGATCAAATCTCCTAGTTGCTTCTTGAGTTTCTTGAGGTGGTTGATTTACTTGATCTTCTTCAAGTTCAGGGGTTCCTTCATCTTCCTGAGTTCCTCCTGTTACTTGTTCCTCGGGTGGATCAGGCACAGGGTTATCAGGATCATGAACTAGCTTCTTCTTTTTTCCTGCAGGGGTTAGTTCCTCATCACAATGATCAGACTCTTCAGGAAGAGTCAAACCATTTTCAAAGTTATTATCATGACTCTGTTCCTGCAAGGAGTTAGTCTCATCAAATATAACATGGACACTTTCCTCGACGCACATTGTTCGCTTATTGTAAACACAATAAGCTTTACTACTTAAGGCACATCCTAGAAAAATAGCCTCATCACTTCTAGCATCGAATTTTCCTAATTGTCCTTTCCATTATTATGTACAAAGCATTTACATCCAAAAACACGAAAGTAAGATATGATGGGTTTTATTCCTCTAAGGAGTTCATAAGGTGTCTTCAATGTAATTGGCCTTATCATGACACGATTGATGATGTAGCATGATGTGTTCACTGCTTCAGCCCAAAAATTCTTTGGAAGACCACTCGCAATTATCATCGTTCTTGCCATATCCTCAAGGGTCCGTTTTTTCCTTTCGACTACACCATTATGTTGTGGTGTCCTTGGAGCTGAGAAGTTATGATCTAACCCTTCATTGCTGTAAAATTCATCAAACTTGGAGTTTTCAAACTCCTTACCATGGTCAGATCTTAAATGTTTTAATTTAAATCCACTCGTTCGTTGAATCTTTTTAGCAAAGGTTAGAAAATCATCAAACGTCTCATCCTTACTATGAAGAAAAATAACCCATGTGTATCTTGAAAAATCATCTACAATGACTAACACATATCTCTTACCTGAGTGACTTTGGATGCGTATAGGGCCACATAAATCCATGTGAAGAAGTTCCAATGGACTTTGTGTACTTACCATTTTCTTGGATTTGAAGGAGGATATCACTTGCTTGCCTTTAACACATGAATCACAAACACCATGGTTCAAGGACTTAATTGTTGGTAAACCAACTACCAAGTCTTTCTCACTTAGTTTATGTAGTAGGGAAAGGCTTGCATGACCGCAACGTTTGTGCTATAGTAGAGGATCTGCTTCGATCACACTTAAGCATGTGAGATTATTCCTAGGAACAAGGTTCAGGTCAACCATGTAGGTGTTCCCTTTCCTTGTTCCCTCAAGGATCTTGGTTCCTGTACTTTCATTGCTGACTACACAAGACTCATTAGTAAACTTCACAGAATTTCCCTTATCACGAAACTGAGATATGCTAAGTAAACTATGCCTTAAACCCTCAACCAAAAATACATTATCTATGGAATGTGACTGAGATTTCCAATCTTACCAACAACTACAATATTACCTGTAAGATTGTCTCCAAAGGTCACAGTATTGTAGACTGAGAGTGAGATAAATTTAGATCTATCTCATGTCATGTGCTTAGAACAACCGCTATCGAGGTACCACAGGTTGTTCCCCCTCACTTCAGCCTATACCATAGCAAACTAGTTAGTGGTAGGAACCCAGTCTAGCTTGGGTTCCTTTGTTGGACTTGAGTCTTTCTTAATTTTCCAAACCTGTTTTACTAGGTACGTGTTCCTCTCAATACGTTCTTCTCTGGTTGAACAGTCAGACACAATGTTCCCACTGTTCCCACAGTAAGAACATATTTTACTACTTGGCAGATTAACATATTTTTTCTTTTTGTTCTTCTTCTTGTGATTGAAACCGAGACCTTCTCTTCCTTTGTTTTGATATTTTTGTATCCAAGTGACTGGATCAGGAAGCTTGTTCCTAGAAGGTTCCAGTTTCTTCCTTAATACAATATTTTCTTGTAAAACATTTTCATAATCAATTTTTAAACTTTCAGCATTGATTCTGGTATTAGTTGAAGAGACTGTTCCTTCAGGAACACACAGTTTCAATTCTGCCAATTCCAAATTCAAAAGATAATTCTCGTTTTTGACTTTTTCAAATGCTTCTTGATAAGCTCTACTCTTGTCAAAAAGTTCAAAGAATCTTTTCTCAGTATCACATTTTAATGTGTTAAGACAATTTGAATGGTTCTTAGTGACTTTAAAGGCATTAATTACTTGATCTCTTTTTGCGCAAACTTCCTTGTAGTCATCTAAGGTTTCTAATAAAAGTTTTAGTAATTGGCTTCTATTAAGTTCTGTAAGTTTCTCTTCAATGGCATTATAACTTACCTTGGGGTTTGATGATTCCACTTTGTCCTCGATATTCGCCATGAGACATAGATGGGCAGTTTCTTCTTCAGTCTGACCCTGCTCCTCTTCCGAGTCAGACTCTCCCCATGCTGCAACCATGGCTCTCTTCATATCATTTCTTGAGAAAGGCTTTTGTTGCTCCTTGTTCTTCTCTTTGTACTTCCCTTTTGATTTCTCGTTATCACATTGAGGACACTCCTTGATGAAATGATCAAGGCCTCCACACTTATGGCAACTTAACTTCGTTGGTTTCTTTGTGACCTTTCCTTTGTAATTCTTGTTGAAGAATTTCTTGAATCTTCTTACAATCATCGCAGCTTCTTCATCATCAGTTTCTGAATCTTCTTGTTCCTCTGACTTGAGAGCCAGAGCCTTAAGCTTCGATGATTCAGTTTCATGAGTTTCTAGATGCAACTCATGAGTCATCAAGGAACCAGCAAGTTATTCAATGTTGAACGTTGTGAAGTCCTTGGTTTCCAACAATGTTGTAGTCTTGGCCATCTATTTTTCATCTTGTGGAAGACTCCTTAGAACCTTACGAACTTGTTCCTCTGGAGAGATTATTTTTCCAAGAGATTCAAGTTCGTTTATGATGTTTGAGAAGCGAGTGAGCATGTCTTGAACAGGCTCCTTTTGTTTCATGTGAAACAATTCGTATTTATGCATGAGCATATCAATCTTTGATCGTTTCACTTCGCTTGTTCCTTCATGAGTGACTTGAAGGAGTTCCGACATCTGCTTAGCAGTCTTGCATCCCATGACTCGGTTGTGCCCATGGAGACCAAGACCACAATGGAGCAGCTTCTTGGCCATGTTGTTCATTTCCATTTTATCGAAGTCTTCTTTGTCAAACTCGGCAAGGGGTTTAGGAATCAATTCCCCTATCTCATTTTTCTTTGTGACTTCAAAGTCACCAATTTCAATTACCTTCCATACTTGGTAATTTTCAGCTTTGATAAATATTTCCATACGATTTTTCCAGTATGGATAATGCTTGTCATTGAACATAGGTGGGCGTTGAGTTGAATACCCTTCATCAAGTTTCTCTCCCATAGTCTTCATTGTTTCAGGTACAATCTCCTCAGTGTTAGCTGATTCTGGAGGTACCAGGCTCTGGTACCAATTGTTATTCTAGTATGAACACTAGACCAACTACAAGAGGGGGGTGAATTGTAGTTGAGGGGAAATTTTCGAATTATATTGCGGAATTAAAATAATCTTAAAACGAAAGAGACAAACACACATGTATTTTTACAAGGAAAACTTCCTAGGCCCAATAGGAAGAAAAACTAGACCACGAGGGGTTTTGACTCAAACTCTCTTTACTATAATAGGCCAAAAGACTCGATCTTTTTACAACCTATTAATGGACCTTCTCTGTTCCTTTTGGAACTTGTTCCCAGTCACCCAATTCCCTCTGAACTGATGACACTCACTTTGACTTCACTCGAAGTCTTCTCTTTTTTCTCTTTCTTTCTCTCTCTTGATTACTAGGATATTATCTAATTTTTCTATCACCCAAACACTATGAATATTACAATAATAAGTATGTTGAATATGAGAGGAAATTACAAGAAAACTTTCTAAGTAATTCTCAATTTTTCGCTCAAGAAAGTTATTCGTTTTCTTCAAGTAATTTCACTCTTATATAGCTGCTGCAATTCCTTCTTCTTCTGGATATGTAATGCTCCACGTTCTCCTAGATGAGTGCTTGTAATGTTATGGAGATCATGGCTTAAATACGCTGCACGATCTCCATGTTTTTTGCAACGTTCATAAATCGCCTCCATTAGCCGTTAGTGGGCGAATTTCCAGCGAGTACATTGAGTTTCTTGGAGAGCTTCAAGCAGTTAGCTCCACATTTTATGCCACGCCTATTTCAACTGATTTTCAAGCAATAACAACAGCAACAAAATATCTAATAACTTGGAGAATCTTTTATTCAAAGATTCTAAGTTACTAGAACATTAAACATACCATATGATAAAAATTCAAAGTGCATAAAATAATATCTTGACTTAGATTAAATAAATAATCTTTCTCCACAAGATACATATGCAAAAATAAACATTACAATATTTTTGGATTTTATATTTTTGTAAAATAAAAACTATATAAAACAACCTAAGTATTTGGCATCATCAAAACATGAAATACAACAATATTTCCCAATTTTCCCCATTATTACTACGAAATTATAACTTTCTTGGATGATAGGGAACGACTAGAGGTGTCAAGAACTGGGCCGACCCACGGGTGAACCCGCATCCGACCCAGACCCAACCTGTTCCGAGCCGAGAGTGGTCGGGTGGAAAGCCGACCCATTCCGACTCAGCGTCCACCCGTGCCCAGTTCAACCCGTGGAATTGGCAACCCAACCTGAACTGGCCAACCCAGGTGGACCCGTGGCCAGTTACACCCGTGAACAATGACCCAGACCCAACCTGTTTCCGACCCAAAACTAACCCGCACCCAACTTCACCCAGCAATGACCTAGTTAAACCCACCCTGCTATCACCAAATCCAGTTGTGACCCAACCCAGTTAGCAACCGACCCAGTTGTGACCCAACCTAGTTATTACCGACCCAGTTATCACCCAACCCAGTTACCACCCGACCCAGTTACCACCCGACCCAACTGCACCCGACCCAAAAGCATTCCGACCCAATACAACCCAACCCAGTTATCACTCAACCCAGTTACCAACCCGACCCAATTACCACCCGACCCAAATGCACCCGACCCAAAACCATTCCGACCCAATACAACCCGACCTAATACAACCCGACCCAAAACCATTCCGACCCAGTTTTCTTCCTCTCATCACAACTATGTAATATGTATGAGTAGTAACTAGTAACTAGTAAGTTATAATCAGCTATTAAAAAAAAAGAACAATGTTATGGGAAACAAAAAAGAGTAAAGCTATATATTATAAGCCTCATAGGCCATAGCCCAAACAAAAACTTTGGCTAATATTATATGCCTCATAGCCCAAACAAATAGTTCCTTTGCCCCTTCATCCCCTTGTTTCTCCCAAAATAGCCTCGCAGGCTTGCAACCATTGCCTCACATTACGATCATTTTGTATTTGAAGGTGCATAGTTAAATTATTCTTAGATGAAGCCATGAAGGTGCATAGTTAAATAGTTGAACTGAAAAGTATATTGAATTTGAAGGGATATTGGAGAGAATAAGACAAGTAAATTAGGAAAAATAGAAAACTCTTATATTCATATAATAGTATAATGTTTACAAGATAAAGTACACTTACAAATGAATAATGTACATATGAAAATGATTAAGTTTAAACTCTAAAGTAAAAAAATTACAAAATGACCACCAACAGCAGCAACATCGGAAATCAACCGGCGGCAAGAAGGGTGACCACCACCAAAGCGGCATTAGAGCCAACAAGAAGAACATCGGAAATCAACCCGGCAAGCAGCAGCGCGCGAGACAACCGCCAGCAGCAGCATTAGAGCCAACAGCAGCAGCAGCATTAGAGCACCAGCAGCAGCAGCCGACCACCACCACCACCACAAGAAGAACGGACCAGCGAAGAATAAGCCAACAAAGCGGCGCAAAGAAGAACGGGCCAACGAAGGTAGCAAAACCCCCCAAAAAAAACTCCCAAAGAAAACCATATAGCAATAGCAGTCAATTCTAAACAAGTAAATATTACAAAGATAAGAAAATTTAATTTACTTTTAAAAAAACTCCCAAAGAAAACCATATAGCAATAGCAGTTTATAAGTATCAAATTAACAAGTAAATATTGCAAAGATAAGAAAATTTAATTCACTTTTAAAATCAATAATGGCTCTCAGGTACACAAGTTGACCTCATCATCGAGCACTCGACTCTAATTAACAACACAAACTTCACAACACAAGAAAGCCAGCAAAAGTGACACGAGCATCCACAATTCTTTGTCTTTTAAATAATACCAAACCAATTTTACCAATCAAGTGCATATCATGTCCAATAAGACAAAAGAAAAGTAGCTCCACATCGTGACACTTAGGGCAAAACATGTTTGTAAAGTAAAATGTAGCCAAAAAGAGTCGCAAGCAAGTCAACAATCAATGATCTTTGCGCAAGGGACAATTCTGTTTAGGGTTAGGGTTAGGGTTTGGGTCTAGGATTTGGGTCTAGGGTTTGGGTCTAGGGTTTGGGTTTGGGTCTAGGGTTAGGGTTTGGGCCTAGGGTTTGGGTTTAGGGAAACCCACAACACAACAACCCCGCCCCAGAACACAACAAACCCACCCCAGAACACATGCAAACCCAACCCCAAACACAAGCAAACCCCAAACACAAACAAACCCCAGCACACAACCAACCCACAAACACAAACCCAGAAACAAACACAAACCCAGAACACAACCATCAAACATTTTCAATAGGCCACAACACAAGGCCAAAACAATAAACATCAGGCAACCACCATCAAAGAACCACCAGCATCAAACAACAACAGCAGCACAGATTAAGGAATTGAATCATAATCAATATCAGTAGGCTCGGTCTCTTTAACAACTTCAAGAGACTCCTCATCCTCAATCTTAGAATAACCAAAGATCCAATTTTGGCAAGTAACAAGAGCCTCAACATTTTTGGGCAGCAAACGCGTGCGATACTTTGTTAAAATTCTGCCCCCCATACTAAATGAAGACTCGGAGGCCACAGAAGTAATGGGGATAGCCAACACATCTCTAGCCATCCGAGATAAAATAGGATAAACTCCCACATGCGTTTTCCAATAGGCCAAAACATCAAAATGGTCATCTTGGTCAGCGGGAGCATGAGGGGCACTGAAATATGATTCCATATCATTTTCAATACCCCTACTAGCAGCAACATTGGCACCAAAACTCTAAAAAGCAGTAAACAAAATAGTATCACAAAACTATTAACAATCACAAACTGTAAAGTAATCATGAATCAATCAAATGTTACACATAGTAGCCAACCTTTCCAAGGCTGGCCTTCTTAAAAGGACGGGCAATCGACCTTGCAAAACTTGTAGTGGACGAATCAGAACCGGTAGTCATAGAAGATGTAGTGCAAGAGGGTTGGAGTTGACTCAATTGTAAGTGAGAATAAACAGTAGCATAGTGCGTATACAACTCAGTAAAGGCATCAACCGCCTCTTTAACCTTACCATCAAGATGTTGGGGCAAATAAACAGTAGCATACAACTCATGAACAAAGTTTTTTTTGTAACGGGGATCAAGCATGATAGCAATAGTAAGAATCAAAGAATAATTTTCTCAATACTTGTTAAATTTTTCATACATAGGAGCAGCCATAAGACGAATAGAATCAGTTGGGTTTTCTTTAGCATAAAACAGAAGACTTTCAATCAAAACAATGTTCTCAACATATAGGTTGGCAGTGGGGTAATCAGAACCAGAAAAAAGACAAGTAATATCATAAAAAGGTTCAAGAAAATCACAAACATTTTGGACAGTTTCCCATTCAAAATCAGTTAGAGAAACATCTAAACCATGCTCAAGTAAACAATATCTATCTACAGCCTCCCTAGCTACTAAACACCTACGAAGCATAAGAAAGGTAGAATTCCAATGAGTACGAACATCACCAATCAATGAACCAGAAAAACCAGTATTCACATACTTCACACAATCATCAAACCTCTCTTTCCTAATGTTTGAAAAAGAAACATATGTAACAACTTGCTGCAACTTCAAAACAGTTTTATCCATAAACTTAAAACCAGCCTGGACAATCAGATTTAATATATGGGCAGAACATCTTACATGAAAAAACTTACCAAAACAAGGCAAAAATTAGTTCTATTCAAGTCCCTAACCATCTCTTGAATCATAACATCATTGGCAGTAGCATTATCACAAGTCAAAGAAAACACTTTATCTCTAATATTCCACTCATCAAACAAATCAAGAGTAAACTTACCCAACTCCTTACCGGTGTGGGACCCAGGAAAATGTCTAAATACAAGAATTTTAGAACGCAACACCCAAGAGTTATCAACATAATGAGCAGTCAAAACAGTAAAACTAACACTATTAAGTGCAGACCACAAATCACAAGTACAACACATTTTTCCTTCTAAGTTACCTATAGTTGTCTTTAATTGAGCTTTAAGAGAAGCAAACTGATTAGTGCAATGCTTAAGCATAGTATTCCTAGAAATATGCTTCACATTAGGATTCAAGTAAGAAAGCAATTCTCTATGCTTAGTATGCTCAACAATCAACAGTGGATATGCATGACACATAATAGCTTCAGCAAATATACGACAGAAAGTTTTTTGATCATAATGCCCCCCAGGCTGAGCAGCTTTTACTTTTAAGTAAGCTTCACACTTCTCTAAATGTTTATTTTGGTTATTAGTACCTTGGGTTCCCTCAGCACGATAAGTCTTAGCATTACAATGCTTACATGTAGAAAATATCTTACCATCTTCCTTTTTAAACAAGGTAAAGTGCTGCCAAACTTTGGTTGTACGCCTCCCAAACAGGAGGGGATCATGGGTTTGGGGAGAAATGGTTTCCTCCTCAACAAAAAGGGAATTGAACCCAATAATGGAGTCCAATGTCAAGTGATCAACTGAAAAATAAATTCACACATTTAAAGTTCAAACAAGGCATAGTCTAGACAAGTCATGAGCTGTCGAGATAAGATGCCACTACCAATCAATCAAAGATGAATAGAACAAAATTTTGCATAAAAAACACATGATGTTTCATTCGATCCTTTGTAATTAGTTAAGGCAAGCATAACTCTTGAAGTAGAAACTGCGTAAGATTATAGATCTACAAGCACAAACAATAATATAAAAATGTCACAACAGCTATCATATAAATACACAAACACTAAATCCTCATACAAACTTAAAAAGTAAGAAATCCAAAAAAAAAAAAAGACAAAATCAAGCAGCATCGACTCAAGAGACTAAACAGAGCAGTAAATGTGGTTTCACAGTAGCAGCCACCAGCATGTTGTGGCAATAGCAAGAGCACACAAACAACAACCAGAGACTTAACAGGGCAGCTGATGAAGAAAAACATGCGCTGCAACAAGAGAGAGAAAATGATAACATATTTATGACACACAATAAGCACCTAAAAACAGCACCATTAGACAGCAATTCTAAGCGTAAATCATACGTCTATATCAGTTACAGAAGTTCGAGTAATACTTTATGTTGGGAGAAAAGATATGGGTTAACACAAGTCAATACTAAAAGGGAACAAAAAAGGCATGAACCATAATACGTCCTCAGTAACCATAAGCCTAATAGGAGGTCATTCCAAGTACATATGTCGAGATGACAAAAAACAGTAACATGTCGTCACAAACACCAAACATGAAACCATTATTAAAGTTTAAACATCAAACATGACAAAAAAAAACAGTATTAAGATCGAAAAATAAATGAAATCACAAACATGTCATCACAAACATGTAACATAAATTATAAATGACAAAAAATCAGAAAACACGAACCCAGAAAACACGAACCCTAAACAAATCAAACCCTAACAAAAAGGCAGACCTAGATACTTAAATTGTTAAACATCAACGAGAAATCACAAACATGTAATATAAATGAATTCACAAACATGAAATCACAAACATCAAACATGACAAAAAAAACAGTATTAAGATCGAAAAATAAATGAAATCACAAACATGTCATCACAAACATGTAACATAAATTATAAATGACAAAAAATCAGAAACAGAAATCACAAACATCAAACATGTAAAGTTGTAAACAAGTCAGAAACCCTAAATAATTCAAGTTAAGAATTTAATATACAATTATACATGACAAATAATAACGAACATAGTAGATCTCACATATGACAAAAAATAAGATACAAATAAAAAATCAGTATTAAGATCGAAAAATAAACTTGACATTCCTAAAAAATTCTAGATCTCACATATGACAAAAAAAAAAGTAAAAAAAAAATCAAAAAATACATGATATTCCAGTAGATCTGCAAACTGGACTTGCACATAATCCCACATTCACATGCAAGCAGATCTTCCTAATTCTAAAAAAAAAAGGAATTCTAGAACTCTAGAAGTGTAGAACACTTACCTGGTGGTTGCGACATACTGTTTTTAAATATTAAATTTGCTTTTTTTTTGCTTCTTTTTGCTTCTTTTTTCTTCTTTTTTGCTTCTTCTTTGCTTCTTCTTTTCCGACGATCACCGTGTTTTTCCGACGATCTTCACTTCTTGACCAAAAGTCCAAAACCCAGAAAATTAACCAAGAGAACACAAACCCGTAAACCGTATTTAAGAGAAATGAGAAATTTGAAAGATAAATATGAAAGAAGCGAAGAAAATAAGATAGAGAGAGAGAGAGAGAAAATGAGAGAGTAATAGAGAATTAGAGATTGATAAAAAAAATGGAAGAAGCGAATAATTTTGAGGGTTTTTTTTAGGGTTTGGAAGGGAGAGGAATAGAGGATGAGAGTGAGAGGGAATGCCGGATCGGATGAGAGAGAAAATGAGGTGAAGATATGAGGCGTGTGAGGTTAAAAAATAGGTTTATATACTAGGGATTAGGGTGGAGGTTTAGGGTTAGATTTCTGATTCAATCTCAACCGTTGGATTTAATCATTGAGTGGCTAAGATTCATTTTAGTGAGTTAATTTTAGATTTTTAGATTTCTGATTTTAGAGATTAAAGAAATGAAGGGTCAAGGGCTCAGATTTAATATTAGCTAATCAATGGTCTCAAACCAAGATCCTTTACATATTTTTTTGACCAATGAACATCAAGAGTGACCAAGCACATGGATTTCAAAATCTCAATGGTTGGATTTACTCTTTCTCAAATCAAATGGTTAAGGTTAAGTCTTAAGAGTTGTTAAGACAAGACACAAGTAATGCTTTTTTCTAGTTTTTATATTTATAATTCTACATTTTTTAATACCAATTGTAATTATAGTATTGATTTGTAAATTTGTTTAGTAATTAACTAATTACTAATTAGTAATATTATAAATTAATAAATATTACAAACTTTAGAAGTTTCATACTTTAATTACTATTTTTAATTATAAACAAGATGATTCATGTAAAAATTATTATGAATGAATAATGATGTATTGATGACTTGATGTGAATTGTGAAACAGTGAAAGTAGAAACTGTTAACTGTTAAGTATGAAATATAAATGTATAATTATTTAATTAATGAAATAGACGGATTCCTAATTTCCTAGTATACGTATGATTAAGTTGCTATACGACGATACATATAGCAACTTAGTATCTTACTGTCTTTTAAGATCCAAAACTAAAACATCAACGATGAAAGTCGATCAATCTATTCTAAATTTCTAATGATGCTTTGATTATTGTTAAAACCGTGTAATAACATCGATGATCAATCTTATTATCATTTGATGGTTTTGACTTTTGATTAATGTCGAAGACAATCAATCTTATGATCATTTGATTAATTAATTTATGTCAAGATTGTGAACCTTAACTTAACGAAATTCGATTATGTTCATCCTCTACTAATATAGTGTATGATTATGTATCATCTTCATATGACATATTGACATATTCGATTAAGTGATTAACGTTGATCATTGTTACTTCACTACTTGTTGAGTTGTTCCATGAACGATGAAAGTCTAACTCTTTTTGTTGCTATATAGTGACTCATTCAGACTTGAGAGTGTGTAAGTCACTAACTAACAAAATGTTTAAGTTTAATAGTTTATTGACTCTAACACTATAAGTCTATAATCAATAATCAGTATGGCCTATGGAGTATGGACTTATGCCTTAAGCCCTTAACAACTTAAATGCTTAACCCTTATGGTTGTTATTGTTACTTGTTAGATGTTAGATTGTTAGTTGTTATTTGTTACTTGAATACTTATGCAATCATGAATAAGAATAAGTGAATAACCGATACTTAGGCAATAGGCCAATAGCCAATGCCCAATGGTGAATGGCCCAATAATATAAGTATTAAGTGTATAACTTATAAGTCTTACTTTAGTAACTTTAAAAATTAGTAATATAAGTATCAAACTATTAACGATTCAATGTATTATTACAAAGTTCACAATGACTCAATCAAAATTCACAATATTAGTATAATTACTATAATATATCACTATAAACTGTATAAAGTATAATCTATATCACATGTTATAAGTTTATAACGTATAAGTTATAACAATCTCGACCCAAACCAAATCAATACGCCGCCGGTTTGAGATTTCAGCTGATCCAAGAACCAAGTCCTACCGAGATCCGATTTATTCCGACCCAAGTCATTCCGAAAGCCGATTTATTCCGACTCAAGTCATTTCGAAAGCCGATTTATTCCGACCCAAGTCATTCCGATAGTCGATTACTTGAATACTCAATTAATTTCGAAAGTCGATTTATTCCAACCCAATTCATTCCGATATCGATTTCTTCCGACCCAAGTCATTCCGAAAGCCGAATTATTCCGACCCAAGTCATTCCGAAGCCGATTTATTCCGACCCAAGTTATTCCGATATCGATTTCTTCCGACCCAAGTAATCCGAAAGCCGATTTCTTCCGACCCAAGTCATTCCGAAAGCCGATTTCTTCCGACCCAAGTCATTCCGAAAGCCGATTACTTCCGACCCAAGTCATTCCGAAAGCCGATTTCTTCCGACCCAAGTCATTCCGAAAGCCGATTTAGGCCGACTTCACCTTATTCCATTCCGACCCAAATTCACCCAACCCGGATACCTGGCCGACCCGGTCTAAGCCGAGCCCGGTTCCGAGATCCCCTCACCCAGTTGAACCCGACCCAAGTTCACCCGACCCACCCAGTTCCGACCCATGACACACTCTCACCCAGATTATTCCGACCCAAATCATTCCGACCCAGCTTGGGTCAACCCAAACCCAGCCAGTGACCCAGATTGACACCACTAGGGAACGACAACTTTTATAATACAGGTCCTTTGCACCGATATAATTAATGACTAAGGGATATGGAGCGAAATTTGTAAGGTTAAAGATGACAAATAAAGGCTGTCTCACACTCTCACTCTCTTGTACAACCATTTGTGTTTAAAATTAGCATCATTTGCTGAAAAGTTGTACTCATAATGTATGTGAGCCTTGTGAGGTAAACGTCGTTCTATTACGCCTTATTAGTTATAAACAATACAAGTCTTACAAAGGCATTGAGGACTCGGATTAATAGTTTTTTTTCAATATAAGGACAGTCATTGAGAGTAGTGATGTACGTTCGGTTTATCAACTATGTTAAATGACATCTACACTCATGTGTTGAGATCAATAGTTCCTTAATTAGAATCACCTCTTTTACCATTAATTGTTGTGATAGAGTTGCAGCTCCCATCATCCCCAAATACACAAGTCATAAAAAATTACTCTTGATTTTTCTTTATATAACTTTCAAAAAATTATGCTACATTTTTGGTACAAGAAACCACAAAAGGCAAAAGCCTGAAGCCTAGAGTGGTGAATGGTGATTGAACTTGCATTTACATTAAGTAAAGAAGAGAGAAGTCAAGAATTCATGGCCATATCTCTTAACCGGATCAACTCCGGCATAATAACGGTGTCCAAATCTGGTCTATCCTTCTTTCTGAGCTCACAACACTTAAGAGCCAATTGAGCCAATGACAAGGCTTCATCATAAGGCCAACTAGAAATAGAAGGATCAAGTATATCGTCGAAAGTACCGGCATCAATGGCTTCTTCCACATGATAGGATAATGCCATAGGAGACCTTCCTGTGAGCAACTGAAGTAAAATGACACCCAATGAATAGATATCAGATTTTGTACTAAGCTTCCCTGTTTGTTGATACTCTGGGTCTATGTAACAAAATGTTCCGGCTGCAGCAGTCATATGGTATTGGGTCATTTGGTTAGCCACTGTTGGTGGTACTAGACGCGCCAAGCCAACATCAGCGATCTTACTCGTGTAATTCGAATCTAGGAGAATGTTTGCTGGCTTCAAATCTCTATGCACCATCGGCTCTGGCTTCGCCTCGTGTAGAAAGAGCAGTGAAGTTGCTATCTCAGCTGCAATCTTGAATCGATTTTTCCATGGAATAGTAGGGGTATCATTCTTACGGAACAACCTGTCTTCTAAGCTCCCATTTTCCATGTATTCGTATACTAGGCACCCGTACTCTGGGCACGCTCCTACTAAGAGTACCATGTTCGGATGTCTCATACGTCCTAGCACGTCAATCTGCAGTCACAAATTTCAAACAAATTTGTCACATATATTAAGGAAAATCTT
Organism: Beta corolliflora; assembly: GCA_947648045.1. Taxonomy (NCBI): domain Eukaryota; kingdom Viridiplantae; phylum Streptophyta; class Magnoliopsida; order Caryophyllales; family Amaranthaceae; genus Beta; species Beta corolliflora. The sequence continues at coordinate 1,624,025 of CANSZD010004241.1, forward strand.
CCATTTTGGTGAATCAAGTAATGATAGAATTTCAAAAGCTATGTATCCCCCTATTCCCCCAAAGTTGAAATTATTCTAAATAACCAAAAGGTGTGATTAAATTCAGCGAACTGGCTAAAGGTTGGATTATTATAATCAATTTTTTGGATGGATTACCTCTTGTTGAAACTGCTTTAGCCCTTGAGATACATTTGGCCGCAAAACCTTGACTGCAACAGGAGTATGCTGAAGAACAGCGCGGTACACAGGTCCATACCCTCCTTCACCAATCTTCAATGAGCTAGAGAAGTAATCAGTTCCAACTTCAATCTCTTGCAAGGAGTATACACGGTAGCTAACTGGGGTTGATTTGTTATTTGCTCTCCTATCCTCCTCTTCGCGTCTAGCAGCTCTCTGTTCCACAATTTTTCTCTTACGACCCTCCATGTCTACTAATCGTTCTGTCAACTGTGCTGCATCCATAGCAGCTTGGCATTTTAGTCGTTCGAGATCTGCCACAACCATTGCTGCCTCTCTTGCTAGCTTGATTTCCTCAATATCTTCTTCGTCTCCGCTTTGAAGAGAATCAGACTTTGAAAACAAAAACAACCAAAGGTTAAACCTCCATGTTGTTTTTGAAATCATATCACTATGTTCCTTTACAAACTTACACTATATAAGCAAATCTCATTACCATCCCAAAATATTTATTTTCTTCCTAGAACTTCTTTACAGATTTACACTAATGTACCTTACCATTATCACCATTTATGACCACTAACCAAACATGTCGTGAAGGTTCTTTATTATGAATTGTATGTTCTTCTGTAAATAGAGATGAGCTATGTTCTTCTACTCCAAATTATATATTCTTTTACTTTGAACTATATGTTCGTTTTTTTGTGAACATGATGTGCGTCATGATCTCCCTTGTAAGACCTAATTTATGGATCTTCTCTCACTATTTTCTCTCTACCCTATTGCTTATATGACTTAATTAAGCATTGATTTTGGAGAGACGCTATACGGATATTAAGACGGTTTCCAAAATATCCTTTTAATCTCTACCTAAGTTTCGAGGCTTATTTTACCTGTTGCTTTGCCACAGTTGCTTGTTCACAAATAGATTGATAAAGCTCCATGGTTTTCTTTATTTCAAGCTTTAGTCTCGCCATCTCAGCTTCCATGTCATCCTTCAACAAAGACATATTAGGCTGTTTGTTGAATGAAAATAGATCAACAAAGAAAGCTTGTAGACCCAACATTTTAAACTCTATTTCCTCTGGCATAAATGTGTGTGTCTACATTAAGTGAATAGTTCTTCAGCGATGAAAGGGTATATAGATATCATCCTTTGGACCTTAGATTGTATTGTTAATTATAACTTACACTTTTTAAAGTACAAATATATAGAAAGAGAAGGACCTTACTAGACAAGAACCTTATAAATTTATCTCGTGTCATCTTCCCTTATATTTGACACTTCACCCATTTAAAGGTAAATGTTGGATTATGTGGTAGAATAATAGATATCGAGACACAAGATGAAACATAAAATGGTAGACAACTAACAAAAGATTCTAACTACAAGGACCCGTGTGGGAGGATTCGAACCTGTGAGGTTGTGACCTCTTAATCAAAATGCTTAGTACATATCTTACCGTAAAAGAGGCTTGGGAACTTGAACTTGTAGATGTTGGAGGACGTTGCTCGTTGTAGTCAAGAGATGTGATGGCTGACTGGAAACTACTATGGTTGGAAGCATAGTACGAAGGATTTTGTCCTTGATAATATCTTTCTGGTGTGCTTCTTCCTTCATTGCTTGATGTGTAAGAATTTGAATTTTCTGTTCTCCAGCCGTCCTGACTATAGCTTGATCTGCATAATTACCCAGATGTTGTAACAATGAGTAAAGCTTCAACTTTGATGATTTGGTTCTTGTATCCTAATGTCTAAGGCTAAAAAGGCACATTCGCAGTCTAGTACTTCCTCCATTCTGAAATAAATGAAACGCTTCTCCCCTTTGTGTGAGAGCTTTTTGAGAAACATGTTTCATTTAATTCAGAACGGAGAAAGTATATCAAATTCCATGCACTAGGTGTAGCAAGTAGAGCTGTAATACAAGTCAGGTTGACTTTTGTATAGGTCAAATGAGTTTTGTGTCTCAATTTTTTCTGAGTTAGATCATATCAGACAAAAAGAAAAAATAAACCAGACTAGATCAAATGGCAAAGAACTTGGTGCCATTATATACACAATTACTTAAGATCATTAATGTGGTCATTTTTCATGCTAGTAGGATGCACTACAATTTTACCTGGAGTTGTAATCTGAGCTGGTATTGCTGTATCGATGAGCAGGTGGCGGCCCTGTACCTTGCAATCTCGACGAAGAATGATTTGGGGAGCTAGAATAGTTATCAGAGCTCCTATGATTATAATGGTGACTTGGTGATTCTCCACCAACAGGCATCCTTGGGTTACTGTAGTGACCATCAGACAAGCGACTCGGTGATTCGCCACCAATGGGGATCCTTGGGTTACTGTTCCCAGGGGAGTAATACCTGTCTGATGGTGCTATGCTCGATTGCGAGCTGATGCTACTGCCACCGAAACTAGACTTAGATTTGCCAGTCCAGTAAGACGATACCGAGGAACCAGAGCTCATGCCTGATCTTGCACTAGCACCCACCGCAGAAGGCATAAGACACACATTTGATGCCCGCATTGACTGTACCTTACCTTTGTATATTACATACACTGCGCAGAAATCAGGTGCTGATTTTTCTAGGCTTGTAGGAACATCTGCTGACTTAAACCTCCTATACAAAGAGAAGGAAATAGCAAAACTTCACATTGTTTGCATCATAATTCTATATGAGAATGGCTAGTTTAAGTAAAAATTAGATAATTTTATAACTTCACTTGATGGAGGTCCTTCACTTTTCTATTATGCTCATTCGAAAAATTGTCAAATGAGCAAAAGAAAATGTGCTTGAGAGCGTCGTCTAACTCTACGTGCTCCTGGAAGCACTTAAGAATTTGTATCCACCTCTAGTTTATTGAAGAGACCTATAGAACCTTATGTATGGGTATCCTAGGGATAATTCCTTTGTCATGCCACAGAAAACAAATAAATTTGAATTAAGAAAGAGGGAGACCTTGTGATAGCGTTACGATTGGAAGCCCCAACAACAATATTGCCAATGGAGTTGTTCTCAATGTAGCTAATAAGTGCACTTGAAACATCAATATCATGGAGTACAATCTCAATTGCTTCGATCTAAAGGAGAAAAAGGTTTGACAAAGTTATAAACTAACACCACCATATCAGGCCACTTTATGGAGAAATTGAACCCATTGATTTTATATTGGACAGGAATTAAGAATCATTTACCCCTTTTCGACTACAAAATCCACGGTAAGGAAGAAATAATTGTTGTACTTCCGATTCTGATGGGGCTGAACCAGTTGTAGAAACTTCCATCTCTGTTTAAACACAATACCCAAAAAATTAACAATTCTTAAATTTTCCTCCTAAATAAAATAATAAATAGATAGATAAATCTATATAAAAGAAAGCTTTTGGTCATTCTTATCTTATGAATTAAAGATGACAAATTGTGGTGTTCTAAGGTGCATAATATATCATTGCAGGCAACTATGTTATGTAATAATAATGTCATTAGACAAAAACTTACGTGCATTAAAATTGTGAGTTTTAACATGGATTAGGACAACTGTCAATTCTTTTCCCTTCAAGAAATGATCAATAGTCCATTTAACAGCCTGTTGGCTGTTCTTGCCCTTATCAATGGCAACTGCGACAGCATTGTGACCCAATTCGATGGTATCACCGGGTATAGCCATTCATATATAACACTTCCTTATATATATAATTCTCTCGTTCTCCCTTCTTGGTTGCTTCGCGTTCTCTTAATTAGAAACGCGAAGCAACCAATACAAGATCTCTCAATCAACCTTGATTTTTTTTTTTCTCCAAAACTCAGGAGGAAAAAAAAACTCAGGAACATAAAACTTGAAAGTTATATACAAGAGAAGCTTTTACAATTATTTCTTAATTGCCAATATGAGAATTAGCGGGAGAACATTGACCACACCCATCCTACATGGAGTGTTCTGCATCCTAAGCTAAATTTGGTAAAAGTGTATGATTCGGTTGGAGTTTTTGGGAGATAATTTTTGTAATGGTTTTCCTAGCTTTTTTTTTCCTAGCTGTGTCTAGGCTGTCCTCTAATTATTGTTTCTTTTTGCTCCTCATCACCAAAATATTTCTACATGAAGTATAAGAAGTTAAAAATGAAAATATTAAGCAATAAATAAGCATTAGTTATATCAATTAACGTGTGATTGTGTCATTAATTCTTCGAATAATACTATTTCAAGAAATGTCTTTAATGCTTATATGTAGTCCTAACATATAAGGGCTACATATAACATTTTCCAATGTTGTATCCTTGTCATGTAGCAATTCAATGCCCCGCTATGGGCACTTATCCTTCCCCTCCCTCTTAACTCCCAAAGTGTCTCGTCATCTCACCTGAGCTAAATTGACCTGGCCTGTGAGAGGTTCTCGCCCAATAAAGTCTTTCATTTTACCTACCTAAAAGTATGTAACAAATTTGCATAAAAAAATGTACTTGGAAACACCAAGGATGCTCATTTGACAAAAGTATGTAACAAATTTGCAAAAAAAAATGTACTTGGAAGCACCAGGGAAGCTGAGAGCACCTAAGAATTTGTAGTAAAGGTGGGAGATTGTAAAATATTGGGTTGGTAAATAAGTTCTTACTTTTTAGAATAGACGCCACGTATTTGAAACTTGTGAAAATAATGATTTTTTTAAAGATGAAGAATTGCCATGAGAAGGCCACCTTTGCGTGAGAGGAGAATGCCACGTAACGAATAAGTTGGCATGAAATCATCTTTCAAATATATATCATTGATGTCGTTTTAAGGTCAATTTGCATTTCCCATTTATCGAGTTTTCATTATTTTTACTAGTACTATATAATTAACAATATTAATGATTAAAAGTCTGATTAGAGATTGTACATGAAATTTAAAGTTGGTCGAACAAATAGGTATGATTCGGTATACTTCTAGATTTAAATCATTTCTAAATAAGTAATGATGTGTCGTATTTTTATATAGGTTTTAGGTGTATTTAGGTTGCATTTTAGGAGCATTTAGATGCATTATAGTTGATAACTGCATACTATTACTTAATCTGCGAAATATTACTCCTCTTTTGCGTTTTTGGTATTATTTGATGAATTTCAGATATTGAGAACATACTTGGAGTATTATTAGACAAGCTCGAGTACTTAGGAGCAATTGGAAGCAAGCTACGTTGATAAGGATTGTTACACATATATTTGAGTGCAATTTGGAGCTAAATTGGAGTTGGAATTCAATGAAAGATTTGTGGAAATTCAGTCATGCTCACTATTTTATCCATAACTTTTTACTCGTTAGTGATAATGGGTTGATTCCAGCGGCATTGGAAAATAGGCTTGAATAGCTTTCCAACGATAGGTTGCACGGCCCAAGGTGAGTTGTATTCTGAGAGATATGAGCTTCGCAAGTTGGCACAATCTGCCAGGAACTTCTTACGCGCACGCGGTTTTGATAACTTCGGTCATTTAATGATTTATTTGGCTTCTTTATCTTGTAATTTTGGTTCCGTACTAGTATTAGGACTTATAACTGTATATTAGAGGATTTCTAATTAGGTTAGAACATCTATTATCTATTACTCACTTTTCAATATCACGTTATTTTTGTTTCTCTAGTTTTCTCTCTAGTTTTGTGCTCTAGTTTGTTTCTATTGCTACTTTGTAGATTCAAGATTCAAGCTTTCATATTCATCTTCAATTCAATAAGTCTTATTCTCTTTTCTCTTCTCTTTATTATTATTTTAATTATGTTTTCCATTATGTTTATTGCTTTTATTGCCATGATTAGTGAGTAGTCTTTTTATCTAGGATTAAGTTGAGCCCTAGTATGGATTGATCATGTAAATTATTCTCCAATTCCCATGTTATTGAATTATATGTTTAGGGTTTGATAAGATTGTTGTTATTGTCAATTGTGCATCTTGATTTAGCCCTAATTTATATTATCAACGAAAGTTGGAGTTGAGATTAGGAATATTTGTTTGATGTTAAATTGTTATTTTGTTAATTGAGTTCATCAACGAAAGTTGGGTCTTAATTTAGATAATCTTGTTATTGATTTGAATTCTCCCATGAAAATAGGTGAGAACTAGAATTGGGAATTATTTGACATTGGTTCTTAATGCTTCTAATTATGTGTGTTAGCCATGAAAATAGGAGACATACATGTTAGTTAGGCCTTTTGCTATCACGAAAGTGAGCTCTAGGTATTGAGGAATGACCGAGTATTTAGTTTCGGTTCGCGAAATGTGCTTTATTACCGAGTCATAAGGGAATGTCAATCTCGCCTAAGCTATAATTGAATAACTGGGATGTGAGTTATATTTTGATCAATTCATATTAGTGGTGATACTTAATCTTAGTGTTTTAATTATCATATTTTGTTATTAGTTTATAGATTCTTCTGGATATTTGGAATGTGTAGCTATTTCATAGTCTAGAGTCAACTAGTGTTTAATCTTGCACCTCCCTGAGTTCGACCCGTATGTGCTACGACACCGTACACTTGCGGTATTAAAATAAAACCCTAACAAGTCTTTGGCGCCGTTGCCGGGGAGGCTACGGATTAGAATTAGTTTGATAATAGATTTAATAGACTACATTGTATATATTTTTATTTTCTTTTGTAAATAACTTTTTCTTTTACTTTTGTATAAATTTCTTCTCTTTCACTGTTCATGGAGTCATATTATCACTGTAATGGGGACAATTCTATTGATAGGGACAATGGTTATAATTATTTGGATTCTCATGTTTCTAATTTTGATACATCGTGTCAATATACTTCCAATTTTTGCATGAGTTCTAATCAACTATCTGATATGTTTTGTGAACCCCATTTACATGCTAGTAATTCTAAAGCAGTTTTCTATTTTCCCCAATATGAGAATGAAGCGTTTTGGAAATACTATCATAGGCTTGGTGATTTTTTTGGTCCTAATCATGGAATTGGACAATGGGATATGTGTCTAGTGGTTTATGAGGGGTTAAATAAAGAAACTAGGATAATTGTAGACAAATTGTTTAATGGAAGATTTATGTCCCAATCTCCCGATTATTGTTGGAATTTAATTGAGTGGTTGGCTAGAGAAACTTATGAGTGGGAGATGTCTTCATCTACTAGACCAATCCCGAAAAAATTCTCCACTCCTTCACCTCAAAGTTACATTACAACAACTCTCTATTGTTCTAATTGTCACTCTACGTCTCATGATATTTCAATATGTGACGTGACATTAGTAAATGATTTTGATCCCTCTCCCCAATATGATTGTCAATCTGCTCAAAATTCTAGTTTCCAATATATCTATGATGATGATGATGAGGGTTGGAAAGAACTTGAAAATTATGGGGATGATTATCAAATTACAGAGACGATCGATGTGAAAAACATTTTGAATGAGGAGCAACCCTTGGTTGAAAATCCTACATTGGAGGCGTCTATAGATGAGAGTGAGGTTATTCATGAGTCTTTGTCGGGTCCACCAACTGTTTTTGAGTCTCATGTTCCGTTCTCTCGAAAGCTTAACCTTATTCCTTCTACCCCTATATTATACCCCCCATCATGCTCTATTTCTCCCCATCTGAATGACTCTTATGATCATATAATTGATGTACAGTTAGTGGTTATCTCTCCTTTTGAGTCACGTAAAATGACTAACAATTTTTCCTTTTCATACTCTTGTAAAAATTATTTTTCTTTTGATTTTTCTTTGTCTAGGTTTGATAGATTTTTAGGACTAATATATTTCATTTCTATTTCTCACCATTATCTAACATATTTTGAGATGTTTGCAGAAACATATGATAAGCTTCTTAGAGCATTGAACTCTTCTGCATTGGTATACTAGTCCTAAACGGTTATGCAAAACCTTAAATTTGCGCTTTTCGGGAGGCAACCCGAGTCTACACCCAATTTTTTTCATTTTCTATGTTTTTTCCTTTTTGTGTGATTTTAATTACATTGATGTCTTTGTGTTTTGTTTTTGGTGTGTTTGTAGGTTCATAGAAAGAGGTTGGAAGACGATCTTCAAACAGACGAGTCGCGGTACAATGGCTCAGCTCGCGGACAAATGCCGAGAGCATACCGCGACTCGCCGCAAATACCACGACCCGCGGTAAATACCGCGACTCGCGGCATTAAACGCGACCCGCGTTATTGGAGATTTAAAGTTTCAAACACCATCATCATCATCACTGCGTCATCACCATCATGGCATCATCTTGTAACGGATCAGCGAACCCACCTCCCACCTCCAGCATCATCACCGCATTCCTGCGCGACACCATACCACCACCACCACGCCGGCGCACCACACCACTGAATCACCGCCCAGTCACTAGCGCAGCCTCCCTCTCACTCCCGTTTCTTTCTCGCGCCCATCACCGGCATTCATCGCCCCTCTGGTTCTTCGCCCACCCGCAATCCTCTGGATTCCCGCCGCTGCTGTGCACTCCACCGAACCTCCTCTTCGTTGTTCCTCTTCGTTCTGCTCTCTCGTTCTCCTTTCTCCTTTTTCATCTTATTTCTCTTTTTCTTTCTATTTTTGTATACTGATTCTCTATTTCTCTTTTTCTTTTCTTTCTTTTCTTTTCTTTTCTTTTCTTTTCTTTTTCCTTTTCTTTTTATTATTACTTTTACTTTTCACCACCTAATTTCAATATCTTTTCCTTTTTCTCTAATTTCTCTAATTTTTCTAATTGATGGTTGTTATAGGATTCGTATAAGTTGGCTACAATTGATTCAAGTTGGTCTTCAAGAAGCATAACAATGTTGATTTTTGTGCTTATTCAACTCTTTTTCCCATTAGATTGGGTAGTAAGCTTCTTCACTCTACATTGTTCATACTTTTGATAAGACTTTCTCTGTTTTTGCTTGGATTTTTGTTTGTGATGCCATACTTGTTTTCTTATGACTCTATTGATTAACTCCTTTCACTGCTGGGATTTGTGTGCGGCGATAATGGTGGATTGTGGTGTTTGCAGGAGTGCTCGATGATTTTGTGATTTGGTGATTCGATGATTGATGGATTTTATTAGTGTTCCTTCTCTAATCTTGCTTATTGCAGTGAGGTCACTGCAATTTTTAGCTTGGGGGAGGAATATTCTATCATTTACTGCTTTCTAGTGAAGTTTTTATTATTTTCTTAGGTTGTTGCACGGTTTGTACTGCTCACTAGGAGTGGGAGTTTACGTGTAACCAAAAAAAATTGTACTGCTTTCTTAGTTGCATCAGCATATTAGATTTCATCTCATCTTAGTTGCATCTATGGGACTATTGCTAGCACTATTTGAGAACCTTGTTGATATCCTTACTACGGTCTTAAGCGTAATTCATCTCATTCATGATTCTTCATAGCATGATTGTATTGCGATTGATCACTTGTGGTAAGATTGGTTGATCTCTCTCTGGTTTGATTTAACCTTACTGTTTAGACATCTTAACCCACGTGAGCTTTTGTGCCTATAAACTGACGTATATGTGTCAGTTATGTTCTTTCATGTGTGATTAGTTCTTCATTTGTTGCATGGATCTTGACTTTGACTTGGTACTCTTCGACACTTGACTTTATAAGCATTTGGATATGATTGAGGCGTTCTTTGCATTGTTCTGAGCTTCCAGAAATATTTTCTTTTCATATATATTATCCTTTCTCTAGCCCCGCTGAGCCTTTCCTGACTTTGTTCTGAATTAATACCTACATTACAAGCCTCTAGCCTTTTATGATTTCTCTACCCAAGCCTTGCTAAGTGGAGTAGCATTGAATTTTATGTTTTGAGCTTGTGTTTGTGGTTTTGTGGTCATTATTGGAAGGAAATATGTTGAAATGAAGTTGCTTGAAATAGTGTGGGAGTGCAAAATGAATAGAATGGTGAAAAAGTTGTGAAAAATAATTCTGAAAAAAAAAATGAAAAAAAAGATTGAATAAAAGGTGAATGACATTGGTTGGAGTTGGTAAAGATGGGTACTATGTTGATTTAATGGTAATGTGTTGTTGAGCTTCTAGTAGAAGTTTTTGTGACATTTACATCTAATGGCCATAGATGTTAAGTGTTGTTTTCTCCACTAGTTGGCTTTTAGCACCACATTTTCAAATACATTTCCTGCCCATAACCTCAGCCCCATTACAACCCTTGAAAGTCCTCATGATCTTTTTGCATTGTAATTTCGAGTGGAAAGTGAGTCGATAGTCAAAGTTAAAGAGTAAATGTTTCATTTGAGTCGACATTTTAGGTTGAGTGACATTGATTATGCCATAAACACATGAGAGTATGAGTGCACATGACTAAAGTGAGGTCTCTCAGGTTTGGTTGAGTCTAGCTTGGGGGAGATGGTATGTGATATGCTTGGAGAGTTGGCTGCATTACATAACGTGCTATGCGGCTTTGCTTAAGAATGTTTCGATGCTTGGTTCGTGTAGTAATTGTATCTCTCGTGTTCTCAATTCTGTGCTTGGCCCTATCGTAGTCCCATATTGTAGGTTGTCTTTCTTTTCCAATGTCTATGTCTAATTGCTTGAGGACAAGCAATGGTTTAGCTTGGGGGAGTTTGATGTGTCGTATTTTTATATAGGTTTTAGGTGTATTTAGGTTGCATTTTAGGAGCATTTAGATGCATTATAGTTGATAACTGCATACTATTACTTAATCTGCGAAATATTACTCCTCTTTTGCGTTTTTGGTATTATTTGATGAATTTCAGATATTGAGAACATACTTGGAGTATTATTAGACAAGCTCGAGTACTTAGGAGCAATTGGAAGCAAGCTACGTTGATAAGGATTGTTACACATATATTTGAGTGCAAAATTGGAGTTGGAATTCAATGAAAGATTTGTGGAAATTCAGTCATGCTCACTATTTTATCCATAACTTTTGACTCGTTAGTGATAATGGGTTGATTCCAGCGGCATTGGAAAGTAGGCTTGAAGAGCTTTCCAACGATAGGTTGCACGGCCCAAGGTGAGTTGTATTCTGAGAGATATGAGCTTCGCAAGTTGGCACAATCTGCCAGGAACTTCTTACGCGCACGCGGTTTTGATAACTTCGGTCATTTAATGATTTATTTGGCTTCTTTATCTTGTAATTTTGGTTCCGTACTAGTATTAGGACTTATAACTGTATATTAGAGGATTTCTAATTAGGTTAGAACATCTATTATCTATTACTCACTTTTCAATATCACGTTATTTTTGTTTCTCTAGTTTTCTCTCTAGTTTTGTGCTCTAGTTTGTTTCTATTGCTACTTTGTAGATTCAAGATTCAAGCTTTCATATTCATCTTCAATTCAATAAGTCTTATTCTCTTTTCTCTTCTCTTTATTATTATTTTAATTATGTTTTCCATTATGTTTATTGCTTTTATTGCCATGATTAGTGAGTAGTCTGTTGGAGATTTAGAGTATAAGGTTAGTTAACTTCATGATATATTGTTTGAGTTACTTGGTAATGGTGTTGTTACTCGAATAATATATAAAATAATATGCTATATGTATTGCGTTTCATCAAGAACGTAATGATGAACACACGACGCTGAATCAAGGACAAGGTAATGTGATGATCGCGACTCGCGATCATGGTCGCACCTCGCGACGGTACAGCAGCAGCGTATGCTGGGAAGGCAGGGAACTGGTCGCGACTCGCGACCAGTATCGCACCTCGCGACCTGCTGGAGCTCGCGACTCGCGATGATCGTCGCGACTCGCGACGAGGCTCCTGACTTGTTTGATTCTTTGCGTTGTTTCGCGTAGTTTTGACGGTTTGTCATTGTATTGTTTCGGATTTTCTGAAGCGTTATAGCATTGTTATATATATGAGGGTTCTCATATGATGAAGGGGGTTGAGAAAACAACTTCTCTCTTTTTGCATACAAACTCTAAAGATCAAAAATCAGAAATTCTTCATCTCTACAAAATCTCACAAACTCATTTTCATTTAATAGTGCTCATAGTAAGCGTGACCACTATTGTTTCTTCTTTGTATCTCGAAGGTGAATTCCGTGAACCCGTGCTTTACGATTAGGGTCGGAATATTACTTTTGGGAAAGTGATCCACGCCTAGAAGATTGTTGTCTTGTGACCCTTGTTTATTATTATTTTTCTAACAATCCAAAAGTAATATCTTAGCAAGATGACTTCAATTCGTGAAATGTCTGCAAATTTTCATAAACTTGATAAGTTCGAAGGTGTTGGATTTAGAAGATGGCAGAAGAAGATGCATTTCCTTCTCACTTCGTTAAGTGTGGCGTATGTTTTGAGCACTCCCAAACCCGAGGAAGGGGAAAATGAAACTGTTGAAGAAATTCGGAGGAGGAGCAAATGGGAGAATGATGACTATATATGTCGTGGCCACATCCTTAACGGTATGTCCGATGCTTTGTTTGATATTTATCAATTTGTTGAATCCGCTAAGATTCTTTGGGAAGAACTAGAAAGTAAATACATGGCCGAAGATGCTTCTAGTAAGAAATTTCTTGTTAGTAATTTCAATGCTTTTAAAATGGTAGACTCTAGGTCGGTAATGGAGCAATTCCATGAAATTCAAAGAATCTTAGGGAGTTTTAAGCAACACAACATTGTGATGGATGAAACCTTTGTTGTTTCCTCTATAATTGATAAATTACCACCCGGTTGGAAGGATGTTAGAAATTCCCTTAAGCATAAGAAAGACGATATGAATGTTGAACAATTGGGTGCTCATCTTCGGATTGAAGAGGGCATTCGGGTCCAAGATGGACAAAAGGATGTCAATCCTAATTCTTCCACCGTTAACATGGTGGAGGATGGTAAATCAAAGGAGTCTTCTAATCCTAAGAAGAGGGCTAACAATTTCACCAAAGGCAACTATGGCAAGAAGCCTAAGTTTGGTGGAGGTGCTCAACGAGGTTGTTGGGAATGTGGAAAGCCCTGGTCATTTTAAGAAGGATTGCACCATTTGGAAGAAGAAGATGAACAAAAAGAATGGTGGGAATGGCGAGTCTAGCCAAACCCATACCAAGCAAGGTATGTGTACACAAGTTTCACTTAATTCAAATCCGAATTTTGTGTGTATGATTTCCGAAATCTTTTGTGTACGGGATGATTGTTCATGGTGGATCGATTCGGGAGCATCAAGACATGTATGCAAGGAGCGGTCTCTATTCAAGACTTTCAAAGAGGTTGAGAATGGAGAAGTTCTTTACATGGGCAATGATTCTACGGCTAAAGTTCTAGGTGTAGGACAAGTAGAATTAGTGTTTAGTTCCGGAAAGCCTCTTATTTTAAGAGATGTATTGTATGCTCCGGAACTTAGGAGAAATTTAGTCTCCGGTGCTACCTTGAATCGGTTAGGTTTTAAGATGGTGTTTGAAGCTGATAAATTCATATTGTCTAAGGGTGGTACATTTGTTGGACTTGGTTATCTTTGTAATAGTATGTTCAAACTAAGTATTTTGAATGCTTTGAAAGATACTTGCTTTGTTGTTAATGACAATTCTTCTCTATGGCATAATAGACTTGGTCATGTTAACTATAAAAAGTTGTATTCCATGTCTAAGCATGATTTGATTCCCTCTTTTGATCCAAGTATAGAGAAGTGTAGAACATGCATGTTAACAAAGATAACTAGAAATTCTTTTCCAAACAATGTGGAAAAAGATACTTCATTGCTTGATTTGGTGCATAGTGATTTATGTGATTTTCATAGCACTCCTTCCTTGGGGAACAAGAAATACATGATAACTTTTATTGATGATTACTCTCGGTTTTGTTATGTATACTTGTTATTTACTAAGGATGAAGCCCTTGATAAGTTTAAGATCTATAAAACGAAGTTGAATTACAACTAAGTGACAAAGTTAAACGATTTAGAACCGATAGGGGTGGTGAATTCTATGATCCGAGTTATTTTCAATCTATAGGCATTATACATGAAACTACGGCGGCTTATACACCACAACAAAATGGTATAGCCGAAAGAAAGAATAGAACTTTGCAAGAAATGGTAAATTCTATGTTATCCTATTCGGGTTTAAGTGATGGTTTTTGGGGTGAAGCTATGTTAACGACTTGTCATATTTTAAACCGAGTTCCAATGAAAAAGAACGAGGTTACCCCATATGAACTTTGGTATATAAAAGAAAACCAAACTTGAGTTATCTCAAGGTTTGGGGATGTCGTGCAATTATAAAAGTGCCGGAACCCAAACGTAAAAAGTTGGGTGAAAGGGGAGTTGAGTGCATCTTTATAGGGTATGCTCTTCATAGCAAATCCTATAGGTTCTATGTTATAGAACAAAATGACTTTTGGTCAATTCACACTATTGTGGAGTCAAGAGATGCAATTTTTGATGAAAATCGATATTCATCAATTCCTAGACCAAAGGATATTACTCCCAATACCAATATTCAAGCAATTGATCAAATTAACATTGATCAAGGAATTGGACTTGATCAAACTAACATTGATCAAGAAGTTGATGAACAAACTCTTGATGAGAATGTTGCATCAACATCATCACAACCTAGGAGAAGTAAAAGGGCGAGAAAAGAGAAATCTTTCGGCCCGGACTTTCATGTATATTTGGTTGAAGGATCAAGGAGTTCCATAGTGACTAAGTTTCCATATATATTTAATGTGGAAGAGGATCCTTTAACGTTTAATGAGGCTATGAGGTCTCAAGATGCCGCTTTTGGAAAGAGGCAATTGATGATGAGATGGATTCCATCATGGGAAATAACACTTGGGTTTTAGCTGATTTACCTCCTAAGTGTAAACCAATAGGGTGTAAATGGATTTTCAAAAAGAAAATGAAAGTAGATGGAACTATTGATAAGTTCAAAGCCCGTTTGGTGGCTCAAGGTTTCTCACAAAAACCGGGTATTGATTATTTCGATACATATGCACCCGTTGCTAGAATCTCCACTATAAGGTTATTAATAGCTCTTGCGGCTATTCATAAGCTTGTGATCCATCAAATGGATGTCAAGACGGCGTTCTTGAATGGAGAACTAGAGGAAGAGGTTTACATGCGACAACCGGAAGGGTTTGTCGTGAAAGGTCAAGAGCATAAAGTATGCAAGTTGATTAGATCTTTGTATGGGCTAAAACAACCACCTAAGCAATGGCATCAAAAGTTTGATGAGGTTGTGTTGTCTAATGGTTTCAAATTGAATAATTCAGACAAGTGTGTTTATAGCAAATTTGATGACAACGGTAATGGTGTCATGATTTGTCTATATGTAGATGACATGTTGATATTTGGAACGGATTTGTCACAAGTTGAGTGTACAAAATCTTTTCTATCTTCACAATTCTCCATGAAAGATTTGGGAGAGGCGGATGTCATCTTAGGTATAAGAATTAAGAGAGACAATGGAAAATTGATCTTGTCACAATCTCATTATATCGAGAAAGTGCTCAAGAAGTTTAATGTTAGTGATTGCTCTCTTGTTTCAACTCCTATGGACCCAAGTGGAAAATTATTGCCAAATGATGGCAATGTCGTGTCTCAACTTGAGTATGCGAGGGTTATAGGTTGTTTGATGTATGCTATGACGAGTACTAGACCGGATATCGCATTCGCGGTAGGGAAATTAAGTAGGTATACTAGTAATCCTAGTATGGAACATTGGCAAGCTATTCGTCGAGTGTTAAAGTATTTGAGGAAAACCGTGGACTATGGTTTGTCCTATAGTGGATATCCTTCGGTTTTAGAAGGGTATTCGGATGCAAGTTGGATCTCTAATAGAGAAGATCATTCCTCCACGAGTGGATGGGCATTCCTCCTTGGGGGAGGTGCAATATCTTGGGCTTCCAAGAAACAAACTTGCATTGCGGATTCTTCAATGACATCGGATTTTATAGCTCTGTCATCGGCAAGCAAAGAAGCCGAGTGGTTAAGGAATCTCATGTTTGAGATACCTTTGTTGCCAAAACCAATATCACCTATTGCTATACATTGTGATAGTGATGCAGCATTAGCAAGAGCTTATAGTCAAGTGTATAATGGTAAGTCAAGGCACATTGGTGTGAGACATAGTTATGTCCAAGGACTTATCAAAGATAGTTCTATCACTGTTGACTATGTGAGAACTACGTATAATCTAGCGGATTGTTTCACTAAGGCGCTAGCTAGAGATACGGTAAAGAGGATGGCAATCGGTTTAGGATTGGTGCCTTTTGGAAATCACGAGTATGGGAATCTTAACTTAACGCCCAATAAGACGTTGGGTCTTGAGTTCAATAAGATTAATTTCCTTATTTGTTGATTGAAAGAACTTGTATAATCATCCAAGGTAAAGTTCTTTAAATCGTGATGTTATAAGAGGTTGTTTAATCTTAATAGATCTCTTGACATTGTGCTCGTCACGGGAGCATGCTTTTCTAAGAGATCTACCTATGTAAGTGCGAAGTTTGGCCGCTTCAAGGAGCTAGTGAGGCATAGCTTTGATGCACTTATGAATTGATATGGACACATGGCTAATTAGTGTCAAGTATATATTGAAAATGAGTAGTTAATCTTGTGTGTGTAATATCTTCAAGTTTTCATTATGTGTTGCTAATGGTTCAATCGTTTATCGACACCATTTGGATACGAATGCTTGAAATGTGTATTATACTAAGTGGAAGTTCAAGTCTTTGTACACTTTCATTTATGCATGAGGTTGTTTTGTTATGATGATGTTTGTGCAATAACTATTTTTGTATACTCTAAATGGGGGAGGATTGTTGGAGATTTAGAGTATAAGGTTAGTTAACTTCATGATATATTGTTTGAGTTACTTGGTAATGGTGTTGTTACTCGAATAATATATAAAATAATATGCTATATGTATTGCGTTTCATCAAGAACGTAATGATGAACACACGACGCTGAATCAAGGACAAGGTAATGTGATGATCGCGACTCGCGATCATGGTCGCACCTCGCGACGGTACAGCAGCAGCGTATGCTGGGAAGGCAGGGAACTGGTCGCGACTCGCGACCAGTATCGCACCTCGCGACCTGCTGGAGCTCGCGACTCGCGATGATCGTCGCGACTCGCGACGAGGCTCCTGACTTGTTTGATTCTTTGCGTTGTTTCGCGTAGTTTTGACGGTTTGTCATTGTATTGTTTCGGATTTTCTGAAGCGTTATAGCATTGTTATATATATGAGGGTTCTCATATGATGAAGGGGGTTGAGAAAACAACTTCTCTCTTTTTGCATACAAACTCTAAAGATCAAAAATCAGAAATTCTTCATCTCTACAAAATCTCACAAACTCATTTTCATTTAATAGTGCTCATAGTAAGCGTGACCACTATTGTTTCTTCTTTGTATCTCGAAGGTGAATTCCGTGAACCCGTGCTTTACGATTAGGGTCGGAATATTACTTTTGGGAAAGTGATCCACGCCTAGAAGATTGTTGTCTTGTGACCCTTGTTTATTATTATTTTTCTAACATAGTCTTTTTATCTAGGATTAAGTTGAGCCCTAGTATGGATTGATCATGTAAATTATTCTCCAATTCCCATGTTATTGAATTATATGTTTAGGGTTTGATAAGATTGTTGTTATTGTCAATTGTGCATCTTGATTTAGCCCTAATTTATATTATCAACGAAAGTTGGAGTTGAGATTAGGAATATTTGTTTGATGTTAAATTGTTATTTTATTAATTGAGTTCATCAACGAAAGTTGGGTCTTAATTTAGATAATCTTGTTATTGATTTGAATTCTCCCATGAAAATAGGTGAGAACTAGAATTGGGAATTATTTGACATTGGTTCTTAATGCTTCTAATTATGTGTGTTAGCCATGAAAATAGGAGACATACATGTTAGTTAGGCCTTTTGCTATCACGAAAGTGAGCTCTAGGTATTGAGGAATGACCGATTATTTAGTTTCGGTTCGCAGCTGTGCTTTATTACTGAGTCATAAGGGAATGTCAATCTCGCCTAAGCTATAATTGAATAACTGGGATGTGAGTTATATTTTGATCAATTCATATTAGTGGTGATACTTAATCTTAGTGTTTTAATTATCATATTTTGTTATTAGTTTATAGATTCTTCTGGATATTTGGAATGTGTAGCTATTTCATAGTCTAGAGTCAACTAGTGTTTAATCTTGCACCTCCCTGAGTTCGACCCGTATGTGCTACGACACCGTACACTTGCGGTATTAAAATAAAACCCTAACAAGTAACTTATGACTCCTATAGTGAATTGTGATTATATATTACATTGGCAATTCATGTAATATTCTAACCATATATATTAGTTTATTTATACTTATGTTCTAAAATACTACCTTCACGGAAGGAGACACAGGTGCTTT